>OW285242.1:33870439-34470439 GCA_935421215.2 Melolontha melolontha
CCTCACTGTAAGTCACATGTCGATCGTGTTCTATCATTTTCCGCACACCATCGATGTTTTTTGGAATCACAACAGTTTTAGGTCGACCTTTACGTGATTCATCACTCACTGAGGCACGTCTATGACGAAATTCTGCAAACCAATTGTAAGCTGTCTTCTCTGATGGTGCTTCATTACCAAAAGTTGACCGAAGCGATATAATGCATGGAGTTAGGCCTTTTTAATGATCGTAAAAAATTATTTTACAAACTCTGTCTTAAAACTGTCACTGTCAACAAACTACTGACTCAATTTCTAAGCTATCGCGGATTTCTCATTGACAAATGTAAAACTTTAAGAATATAGTGATTACATACGTCAAAAGCACCATCTAGTGGTCGATTGTAAAAATATAAAAGGTGTTCCTCGTATAATACTATATTTTTATTACATTTAATCAGTGAACCTTTATGATCCACCATCACATCGTTCAGTATCAAGCCATGTGTAAATGTGTATTACGATATTACGAGTTACGAGATGTTGAATCCCAATATCTTGAGATATTTCAATAACCGAATGATCGATTATTTTTCACTCGAGATATCCCAGCACTATCATTTTCATTAATACACAATCGCGCACGCTTTGTGGCACGCCCATAAGAAATAAGAAAGTTGATGATGGCCAGATAGAACCGAAACGTCATATGGAAATTTCGAGTTTAGCATTAGATAGTACATCAAAAGTGGCCTTGAGAATATTTTTTTAGTTTTCCTCTGCAACCCCAAATAAACGTGTTAGAGGTAAAAGAAAATGAACTTTTTTCGTTTTTTTTTAAATCTCGAACGTCATTTAACACAGGTCCATTTTCTCATTTTGTTGATAACAAACACAAAATTTAGCAACTTTGCCAAATTTAAACCTACCCTCTATTTCCAATAATAAGCGAGATCCCGATGGTGAGGGTAGAAAATGAATCAGCCAGTATACAAGCTGATTCATTTTCGGCCCTCACCATGGGGATCTCTCTTATTATTGGAGATAGAGTATAGGTTTAAATTTGGCAAAGTTGTTAAATTTTGTGTTTGTTATAAATCCGTAAAGAAAATAGACCTGTGAGAAATGACCTTCGTTATTTAAAAAAAAAAACGCGAAAACCCCATTTTCTTCTTTTACCTATAGCACCGACATTTGGCCTTGTAGAGAAAAAATAAAAACACATCCTTGTGGCCATTTCTAAACCTCTATCCAGTGGTGTACTCTAAATTTTTATACGACGTTTCGTTTATTTCTGGCCATCATCAACTATCTAATTTCTTATAGGCGCCATATTGGATTTAGACATCTTCAGAAAGAGTTTTTTTTTCTGATTTCAACCATGTACCACATGCTGACTATAGTTTTTGACATTAGGTTTTATTTGAAAGAATAAATTATAAGATTAAATAAGGTAGCCTTTGGAATTTCAATCTGTCAAACATTTCATTTATTGTTCATTAATAATACAAAAATGTCATACACTAACGAAGAGAAACGAGATATGATAAGTATTTTTTATTCTTCGAAACGAAATTCAACAGTAGCGAGTACAAGATAACAAAAACATTAATAAAAATACATAGAAAATTAAACAATAAACAATTACAGTAAATGTTCAATTATCTGGCCATCTTCGGTAATGCACAATTGGGCACGCCTTCTGGCATTTTGTACTGCCCTTTGTATAGTTCTTCTAGGAACTGCATCGAAGGCATTCTGAAGTCTGTCTCGTAATTCTTCAATGTTTTGTGGCGCATCTACTTTGTAAATATTATTTTTAACATATCCCCATAAAAAAAATCTAGCGGACTTAAATCAGGTGATCTCGCAGGACATTCAACAACTCCCCTATTTCCAATCAAACTGTTTGCAAACTCTTGATTTAAGAAATTTCTAACAACAGCTGCATTGTGTGCTGGTGCGCCATCTTGATGCCAGCATAAATATTGTAATTGATTTAATGGGATATTGTCGTCAAGATAGTCAGATACGTATGTACGTAAAATGTTTAAATATCTTTCTCCATTTAAATGTTCTTCATACATAACTGGTCCTAAGAGACGATTTGCCAAAATACCCATCCAAACGTTTATTCCAAAACGAGGTTGTGGTCTTCTAGCCCTGTTTTGTCGGGGATTTTGTACTGCCCAATAGTGCTCCGTATTTCTGTTGAACATTCCAGAATTTGTAAATTTTGTTTCATCTGACCAGATGATTTTGCTTAAAAAAATTTCGTCATTTTCTATCCTTCCCATTAACCAATTACAATATTCTAGCCTTCTCAAATTATCTCCAGGCAGTAAAGAGTGACTAACATGGATCCTGTATGGTTTAAACCTACTTTTATGTAAAGTTCTCCAAACTCTGGACTGGCACAAATTTAATTCTGACGCTACTTCGCGTGTAGAAATTGATGGATTATTATTTATCTATAAAAATACAAGATTAACATGAAATTTGAAAACACGCTTTTAATTTACCATTTGTAAAATATTTAGTCGATTTTCATTTAAATTCCTGTTGTCTTGACGATTACGCGGCTTAGTAAACGAACCATTCTCGACCAAATTTCTGTCGAGATCTAGAAAAATTGTACGATGAGGTTGTTGTCGTTCTGGATATAATTGTAGATATCTTGTACTCGCTACTGTTGAATTTCGATTCGAAGAATAAAAAATACTTATCATATCTCGTTTCTCTTCGTTAGTGTATGACATTTTTGTATTATTAATGAACAATAGATGAAATGTTTGATAGATTGAAATTCCATGGCTACCTTATTTAATCTTATAATTTATTCTTTCAAATAAAACCTAATGTCAAAAACTTTAGTCAGCATGTGGTACATGGTTGAAATCAGAAAAAAAAACTCTTTCTGAAGATGTCTAAATCCAATATGGCGCCTATAAGAAATTAGATAGTTGATGATGGCCAGAAAGAAACGAAACGTCGTATAAAAATTTAGAGTACACCACTGGATAGAGGTTTAGAAATGGCCACAAGGCTGTGTTTTTATATTTTCTCTACAACGCCAAATGTCGGTGCTACAGGTAAAAGAAGAAAATGGGGTTTTCGCGTTTTTTTTTTTAAATAACGAAGGTCATTTGTCACAGGTCTATTTTCTTTACGGATTTATAACAAACACAAAATTTAACAACTTTGCCAAATTTAAACCTATACTCTATCTCCAATAATAAGCGAGATCCCCATGGTGAGGGCCGAAAATGAATCAGCCTGTATACATACATATTTACCGTACATCATTTAATTAAGGAGCTTTGTAAAAACGAAATTTCGAAATAATATGTTTACTTGACGTAGATTATATAACCTCTAATTATTTAAAATACACGGGTACAAAATTACCTATATTCGATACCTTCACATTCTCATAATCAAATTAGCGTTGCCAAAAATAAACACACAAATAAATCAATTTTCACCTAAGGTTTAACTTAATGAACTCTAACTAGGTATTTAAAATCAAAAATTAATAAATGCATTAGTTTAGCATTAGGATTGTACTCCAGCTCAGATGAACGTCAAAAACAGAAATGCAATGTACCACATTGTACAATACGTACTTGATTTACCTTATTCAAATGCATATTTATGTATGCAGAACAAAACACATGACTGCATACACAATATATTACGATTATTAGGTATATATGTACCAACATGTAAGTTACAGAAATAATGTGAAGGTCAGTCGCATACAATAATCTCTTTTCCAAATTTATGTATATGTGTGGATTATCAAATTATGTACTAAAACGTTCTGAAAGTAACGGCGATACATAGTAACTCATAAAATTATCCCATGCAATATGCAAGTGAATCATTAAGTACTCAGAATTGGTTAATTATATGTAATTTAAAAGCGCTACAACAGTGGTATTATTCATATATTATAATTAACAAATATTTTAGATAAAAAAGATAACTTTTAAGCAAATACCCAGAATACGTTACCCAGAATTCGCGTTGATAATAAATTACAAACATATTAAACACGTACAAATGCTAATACTTTGCATTTCAAATGATTTGTACCTTGATTCTTGACGACGGTAACGGTCATTCTTATCAGCGAGACGCTCTTTTCCTGTTGCGTTTGCAGCATTACTTTAATTAAATCCAAGGGATGAGTAACGCACGCCGCCCCGGATCCAGCCAAACCGCCGAAGTACCATCGCGATAATTTTTTCTTCCTGAGGTCTTCCATTCTCAATTCTTTTAAGACTTGCACGCCGGTTAGGAGCGGGCTCTAAAACAAACCGGTCACGCAGTACGACTGACAGAACTGGAAATGAAAACTTTCGATTCTTATCGTCACCGGACCCAGATAAATAATGACCACAAGTTCATTAACATCATACATCAATCGCATCGCGATCGCGTAAATTCCAATCATTTCATTGGAAATCAGAATAAAACTTTTGATATCGACAAAAAAACCAATATGTTTTATTCGCCGCGTAATTACATGCTCTCTTCGCGATTAAAATATCATTTAAAAAAACTAAACGTACACCTGTGTTATCAAATATAGATATTTTTTTTAAATTAAGTGGACGATTTAAATCAGCGCGCGAAGAAACTAGCGCCGCCACACAAGTCAAATCGTAACTGTCAAAAATAAACATAATTACAGGTTATCACAAAAACATGTGTATATTACAATATAATAACTGCATTATAATTTATTTAAAACCAACAAATTTACTACTTACTGTTATTAGTGCATCAATTAATACTTTTAAATAATTCAGGTACGTTTTAATTTACATAAACTTACTAAATTCATCACTGAAATAATAAGTTAGTCTTGAGAGATTTTTTTCATGTTTTTTGGAACACTTACCTAATTATAAACATTTATTACTAACATTTTGTAAATAATTTTCGAGTTTTGCAGTGAAACATATAAAAAATACATGATAATTCGTGCTCTTTTCAATTTTACAAGTATTTATTAACTTTGTTCGGCCCACAATATTTATTTATTAATAGAAAATGCCAAACAAATTCTAAACACATTTTTAATATTTCAAGTGACAATTTTACAAGAAAAAATTGCAGTAATAAGTACATATACTGATTATTTTTCTAATGTCTATTTCGCCATCTAGCGGTAAAATGTGAAATGTAGGTTATTGATTGTCGTAATATTGCTCTGGTTTATTTTATTTGTACATAGGAAAACATTTATTGTATTTAATAATATCTTAGTGTTTTATAAGCATATATAAACGATTAAAATTTAGTTTTATATGTAAATACCTTTATCGCATATTTGGTTCTTATTTACTGACAAAAAAAGAAATGTAAAAAGTATTGACATGGTGAAACATCTATTTTGGCAAATACAAAAATTTTCTCAGAAACTGTATTTATTTAATTTGAAAATTATAAAATTGTTATATTAATTTCTACAAAGAATATTAAAATGCCTTTCCCAAGTCGCGTCTTTACATTGTGGATGTTATGGTGTAAATTTGGTTGCCTACGTGTAAAATTTTTACCGCATGTAAAAAATAAAGAAATAAATATGCATAATATTTAATAAATATTTAAGATTTGGGAAATACTTATTGTAACACAAAAAACGTTTGGTTTGCTTTTTATAATCAATTTTATTCAAATAATTAAATAAACAAAGATTTACATGTTTCACTTTGATTTATTGTCATATTATTTGAAATTTTCTATCAAACATTATTTTGATATCTAAAATGTGCAAAAAAATAGAAACCAAACAATCTTAACAACCTATTAATTAACTACACTTTTTCTTACAGAATATACTCAAGATTAGATATGGATATCCTTAAGTCAGATATTCAGATACTGCTTTCAACTCTCAATATACAAGACTCTGAAAAGCTTCTAACAATCGTAGAAAATGGTTTATCAGACGCAAATTTCGTGTTATATCATCTGATTAAATACGTTTTCCAAGATCAGAATAAAGGATTGTGTCTAGTAATGCTGCATAACACCTTTGGACACTACCAAAATGTCGGAAAACGTTTAAATTACAATTTATCGGATAAGATTAAGAGCAATTGCGCATGCGTTGTGGAACCATTAAATACAATAGCTGAAGACATCGACGGCGAAAATTCAAATTACCTAACTAACAGCTCAGAAGATATCGCAAGAAAATTATTTTGGTGTATAGAGGAAAATGTAAAAAATTTGTTGCAGAAGAAACGCGGTTTAATATACGTGTTGATCGATGACCTAAGTCACCTATTGGACTTGGGGGTGGAAATAAGAGACTTGATCTGTCTAATAAATACTTTGACGAATTTCGACGAGAGGGTGAACTTGGTGATTGGTACTCATGTTTCTGGGTCTGTTGATCAGATTTTGTGCAACGCATTGAGTTATGTTAGTGATTTTATTGTCGAGGTATCACCCTTAAAAACTGGACGGAGCTTTCACGTGTCGGGAATTTTAGATCTTAAAAGAAAAGGCAAAGCGTCAGAAACTTTTCATTTTAAAGCGGCGGATAGGGGAATCAAATTATTTAGACCGGGGGAATCTTTACAGAATTTAATTCATTAATAAAATAGTTAAATCACATATACAGTATTTTATTTCATACTAAATACATATAGTGTCCTTAAAATTACCTGTATTTTAAAATAAAATCATAAAATGAGACAAAACAAAAGTATTTAAATTATACTAGATGTCTGAGTTAACTTTCTCATCATTTGGTTGTCTTAGTTGAATGAGACGCAATGTATCTGACATCAATATCAATTCATTAAAAATAGAGACATTTAAAAATAATAAACGGTACGAATGCTACGCGCAAAGAAAGAAATATAAACATTTAATTTTTTTAAATTTCAACTACAACATTAACATTGTTTTTTATGTAAATTACAAATATGTTATTCTTAGAGATTCATGCTTCTAATATCCCACCGGCGGGTTCTCCTAGCACGTAGATATATATATATATATATATATATATATATATATATATATATAATAACTTCGTGACCTTGGTATGATATGGTAAACCTAATCAGTAGGCGATTAAAGGTCTGTATATTACTTCAAAATATATGTATTTAAAAAACTCTACATGTTTCGGCTGTATACGCCTTTTTCAAGAGAATACAAAATATGAATGTATACATTCATATTTTGTATTCTCTTGAAGTTAAGAAGGTAAGAAATCGTCTCCATGAAGCCAATCTTTGTAGTCGGCGACCATTGAGATGTCCACCTCTATCTAGAGGCAATCGCGCTGCACGACTAACATGGTGTCAAGATTTTCTGGATTGGGGTGACAATGAGTGGGCTACAATTTTATTCAGCGATGAGTCTAGATTTGGATTTCGTCCAGATTCTCGTCGAACGAGAGTATGGAGACAGCCTGGAAATGTGGAACGCTTGAGACATGTGCAGGAAGTGTACTCATACCGAGGTGGCACATTAATGGTATGGGGCGGAATTATTATTGACGGAAGAACTGAGCTCATTTTCCCACGCGGCTTCCTCACCAGTCAGCAGTATTTGAATACTATTCTCCAACCTGTCGTTCGTCCATTTGCTGCTGCTGTTGGAGATAACTTTCACTTAATGCATGATAATGCTCGACCACATGCTGCCCGTATTGTAGTAAACTGGTTGGATAACGAGGGTATTGATGTATTGCCATGGCCAGCACAGTCACCGGACTTGAATCCCATCGAGCACGTATGGGACATGCTGCAACGACGAATTACTCCACATATGGGCAACATCCATAATGAGTTTCAATTCCGAGAGCTTCTGAGAGTACAATGGACACAAATACCTCAAGCAGACATTAACAATGTAATTTTGAGCATGAATGCTAGATGTCGCGCTGTGATAAACCAACGTGGTGGCCATACTTTATTTTAAGCTTATTTTTCGTGTTTTTTGCATTTTTTGGGACCTTTGAAAAAACAGTGTTTTTTAAAAAAAAATTTTGTGCCAGTTTTATGTTCTTTTTTTGAAAAAGTCTGTGTTTTTGACAAATTAAACAACAATATAAACTATAAATTTTGTATTATTTTTTCAAGTTCATTACAGGTACAAACACGTCTTGTTATAAAAATATCCCTAGACTTTTGCGTTGTGTGTATATTGTCAGTCACCGTTCAGTGCACTTCCCTGGTTTACAATGATAAATAGAGTTGTCAGATTTTCCCCACATTCCAGGATCCTACTCCGTATAAGTTAATATATACGTAGGAACGTTTTCAAAACACATCGAGTTTCATAAAGAACACGTGTTCGGAATTTTTGTTAATATATACAGTCCGATAAGATTTAAGTATTGACAAAGAAATTACTTATTGTAAGATATGTTTTTGAAAAGTTTTTTTTTTACTAGAAGCACCCAATTACAAAAGCAAGATTATGAATTTGGAGATAAGCAGGTTCATTATATGCATTCTGTTAGGTCGTGTATGCTGGCCAGATATTTATATTTTAGTTAAGCGTAGATCTCGATGCGAGGTGGTTGAACTTGTAATGTTATAAACGCATCTCTCAGCATGTCGAACGAAAGGAAACATAAAAGACAACCAATGTTTGACAAGTTTATCGGAGAATTTCCCGATTTTTATTATAATGGTGCTAAAATTACACGCCTTTACAAAAACGCGATTTATATTGAAAACAGTTGTACATATTAACTTGTTCTGAGTAAGACTCTGAAGTGTGAGGAAAAATAACAATTTTAGTAATAAATAATAATTATATAGGGTCACAAATAGCCAGAAAAAAAAACCGTTCTCTGATGTAGCTCATAAATTGGTAAAGGTACTTCCAGATTTAATGTACAATTGGAGTATAATAAAGTGTAAAGTGTATGATATACTGCTAATATGTTCAAGGAAATTTCACTGCGAAAAAGTCTAGAGACATTTGTTTCATTTATGTGTGACTTTCATATTGTGTAATGTACCGTTTAAGTTAGCAACGAATTATTTCGTTAATTTTGAACGCACTACGGTAAAGGAACGTCACCTAGCCGGAAAAGATTGCTAAATTTTCTATCATCCCTCCGTGAAAGTATTGAACATATCATTAAATCCGAATTGAAAAGTCAGAGAATATTAAAATACATTGGAAAAGTTTGAACTTTCAACAAATCAACTGTTATGTTTGTGAGTGAGAATGCCCCAAACATGCTCTCTGTAGATGCATTAATTGCAAGTATAGCAAACGCCAATTAAGTTGGCGCGAGAAGGGGTAAGTTCCCGCAGGATTAGAAGTAGTGGGGAGATTTGTATTTGGTTTTACATCAAATGTCAGATAATTCTAACCTCTGAGCGTGTATCACTTTATGATCCCCTAGCAAAGACATTATGTTCCGTCAAACGTTAATGACAAATGTATTCTGACAATTACTTGAGTAGTGGGGGTGGACGTTTTTAAAAACGGCTTCTGCGCACCCCCTCCTCGCGCCAACTTAATTGGCGCTTGCTATACAGACGCTGTGTTTCTCAAATCCCCAAAGCGTGTTGGCTAATTTCACAGACTGTCACGATATTCCTGTACTACCACAACCGATTCTTACGCGTTGGGGAACATAGCTATAGGCAGCGTTTTACTATCATAAATACAGGATGCGGCAAAACTCCCTTCCTAATTTAAAGATTGAATACAAAACAGATGGTACAAAGTAAAGAAACTGTAATAACATGGATGGAATCTACAGAATGGAAAGTTGCGGTACATGTTTTACAAGCTTAATTTTTTGAACAGTATATTGCCGAAGTGTTTTCTTTCGTTATCAAGGAATTGCCGAATACGAGTTTAGAAATTCGCCATTACTCTAAGAAACATTTCTTGAGAAATACGAGCAATCTCTTCTTGTATCGCATGTCGTAGGGCTGGCAGAGTCCCCGGTCGATGTTTGTAAACTTCAGCTTTAATAAACCCCCATAGAAAAACTCACAGGGGGTAAGGTATGGAGATCGTGCTGGCCAGAGGATGTTACCACGCAAAGACATCTAGCGTCCTAGGAACAACTGTCACAGCTCCTGAAGAGATCTCCTGCTTGTGTGAGCATTGGCCCCGTCCGCAGCGCCTTGAATCTTGGGGCCATAAAAGTCTGAATCATTTGTTCAAATGATCGATTCGAGTTTACGGTCACTGTCACTCCTCCCTCTAAGTAGGGGTCAATGATCCCGACACTGCCAATGGCGCGCCAAACAGTAACACGCTCACTATGCAGACGCATTTCATGGAGTACCCGAAGGTTTTGTGCACTCCAACAACGATAGTTTTGTTTATTCACACATCCCAATATGTGAAAATGTGCCTCATCTATAAAGAAAACCACAGCATCTTTCAAGGATGCTTTCACACAACGTCTCGATTTTGCCAATCACGTTCAGTCATTTCGTGAACAACGACCATTTTGTAAGGATGATATTTCATGTCTAGGTGTAAAATTCAACGCACACTCCGATCAGACAGCTGAAAAATGTTTGCGAACAAACCGCTTTGGAGACTGCTCAATCGAATGTCTAACTGTCTCAATGTTTTCTGGAGTTCAAGGGCTGCGTGGCCTTCCTCCGCTCTTTCTTAGCACAGAACCACTTGCTCTAAAGTTCGATACTCATAATGTTTGCTTTTTCGATCTGAAACTGCCGCACGAGGGGCAAGCTGTAAGCGTGTGCGAAAACCACGCTTAACAGGGAGAACGAAATTACCATTTGTGAAAAATGCTTTCACAACAAATTACTGTTGAAACACATCTGATATTGCAAATATTTAACCGATTTTACCCAGTTTGTGACTTCACGGAAGGCGTTTAAAACAGCAAGTGTTCCAAAACTTTTTATAAATTTATACCTTATTATTTGTTTATATAAGTTTCGGTGCGTTTCGGTTTTTAATAGTAATATTTTATTACTCTAACCGTGCGAAATTCGCTCAACGTTGTCCGGCAGCGACTGACTAAATATACAGATTGACTGAAGTAACGGTGGAAATTGCGAAGCGCATTACACACACTAGCACACGCATATTTACACGTACATGTGATTCTAATGCCCGTAGGGGTAGTTTAGTTAGAATAGTGGGGATACATTCGTCAATATTTAATATGTGTTTAGTACGGGCGAAGGAGAGTGTGGATGAACAAACTTGCTTTAAGGAATTGCAGCCGCTATTATAATAATTGATGTATGGATGCGTTAACATTGAACTGAAACAAATGTCTTTAAAAATTTTAACTAAATAAAATTATTAATGAAAACTAAATAAAATTCTTATAAAAAAAAACGAAATAAAATTCCAAATGAAATGTACAAAATTTATTTTAGTTTTTCGCGAGAGTTTGCTCAGACACCACTACGCCAATCTGTAAACATGCGAGGACGAGCCGCTGGCGCTATGTTACTCGAATGAACCTCTCTCTTTATTCTAATCCGAACACCTTTTATACTTTTTGGGATTTTTTTTTCAGTAAATTTTCTTATTTTAAATGCAAATCGCAAACGGTTACGTAAAAGAATCGTCAAATTTCCATTTCATTAATGGAAATTTTTTTTTTTTAGAAACCTATTCGATGGAATGAATTTGAATAAATTACTGTCAAATGCACTTGCAAGCAGTTTTCATTTGTACATGTTTTACCTGTTACTTTGCATAAACAACATAAACAGGTAATTAAATTGATTTTCTTATAGGAACTAACGATGCGTGAGCCTACGCCATTGTTATAGGCAAAGATCTCACACATTAGTTTTTTCATGAAAAATTGAAATATTTTACCTAAATTTGAAAATACTCTGCCACTACATCATTCAGTTGTAGAAAAAATAAAATCAGATTCAATATAACTTACCTCGAGTTCGAACCACGCGAAAAACCAATTGCACAGCGGTCATTTGCTTATGTTGTTGAGTTTGTAGCAATACCTTTATTAAATCTAATGGGTGAGTGAAACATGCTGCACCAGACGCAGCCAAACCGCCGAAATACCATCGTGATTTTCTTTTAGTCTCTGCCATAACACAATTTTCACTCTAGGAAAATATTTTTTTATAATTCTCTTTAGATTTAAATTACGATTCTTGTAGAGAATTATTTTTTTTACGTTTCAATAAAAGGTAAATAAGGTAGCTGGTAGATACATAATATAGTTTAAAATTTTATTGCTTTCTCACGGAATGATATTTACTTACGTTTGTATACACATTTTATTCTTTATCTTAGATTATCTGCCACTCTTACATGTGTACATAATTTTTTATAACACTTACCTTATTTTTTTATGTCTAACTATACGGGGAAATTTAATATGCAATCCATAATATTTGATTTACAATTTACTCATGAAGATCATTTTAATAGTTAATTTGGCTATTAAAGATTAAGTTTTCTTAGTCATAAAATGTCATTTGAAATTGACGGTTGCTTTCCGAACTAATACTTAGATTTCGAAATATCGCTAGTAAAATGGGTTGCATATTGAGTACGATTTGGTAACTCAATAAAAGCGAATTATGTTGTATATTTTCATCTTATTGTTAAAATAAATAAAAATGCACTTAACAATATTTTTTATTGTTAATGAAATGGAACTAAACATATTAATGGTAACGCTTTTTTTTCCAAGAGGGGTCCCCACCAGGTTAAATAGATAGGAAGTAGATAAGAAAATGAACATTTTATATAAAATAAGATGTAAAGTAACTGTAACAATTGTTTAAAAATTACAGCATAACGGATGTTCAGAAGAATTCGAAGTCAAATAAGATTTGAACAAAAAATCGTATGTCCTTAGTTAAGTCTATGATTTGTATTAAATATCGACTGTTGTCTGTCAATAATTGTCAGAATCTAATACAAAGATAGTAATTTATATTTTTGAATTTTGAAAATGGTATTTACTAATGTATATATACACAAAGCATTCATCGTTGAATCTTATTTTCGAAATGGTGCCACTGTCTATCGATCTTTTGACCATCGTACTCAATTCAAGCTTATTTAGAAGAATTTCGAGATGAATTTCTCAACCTCGCTTTTGATATAATACTTTTTTCATTGGTGTACACTGATCAGAATTGTTCCAGTTGTTCGACAAACCGATAATGTGGGACGACAAGAAAGTAGTGGGTGACTAAAAGTCCGGACAGTTGGAGTGATACATACAAAGCCCATAATTTTTATGTTGACGCTACTTAGCTTAACATCCTAATAAGCTGACATTTGCGTGTAATCATGTTCATAACCTAAAAAAGGTGTTTAGTAAATGTATCATTCTAACTGTGATTGAAGTGTCGTTCCTAAAATTTTCTTTTTGGTAATAGGATTTTTAAGGAAAAGGTAATAGTTAGTAATAAATTTTGGTTTAAAGGTAATAAAAGTGTATTTTAAAAAAATCGATATACTTTTCTTATTTTACATAAGATCTATTCCTGAGGGAATGGGACATGTGACAGCATCAAATAAATTAAAAATAACCTGTAATATAACCCCAAAACCTATAACTATAAGGGTGATAAATGAAACTAAGCTGTGCAAAATAAATAAAAAGGATGTGGTGATGATGAAGTATGAAAAAAAATGTGTCTCTTAAAATGACAATCTTCCGAAAATTACAAGTTTTCATCTTCATTTATATTATAATCTACATAATAAAGTATTGGATGGATCAAAATTATATCAATTTTTTTCACCCAATAATTGTTTAGTAAAAATTAAGGCATTACAAGTTTTTATATATAAACGATATCCTTTCTGCAGCTGCAGAAGAATATGGTAGTGATAATAATCCTGACACTATTTTTTAAATTTTGGATACATCCTGTGCATTTAATGCATTTTGTTTGATAAATATTTGTCCACAAAATTAATGAAGAAGATCCTCTGAAATTTTTCATCACAACTACACAATAGACGCCATTCATCATTCAAATATTCAACATTATCAATTAAGTTGAGAAAATAAATTTTAAATTCGGCTATTGAATCATCAGCACTATGCGAGCATGCTAATTTAAGATTTAAATTTGATACTAACTTTAATACTGGATCGTTAAAATTAAATCTTTCTTTTATTTGTCTACAAAGTTCTACATAAAAATGGAGACACATAAATTCTTAAATATAACGAGTGATCATTAAAATTTTCACTCAAATAAGCCATGTATACAAAAAGCATGTCGTAACTTAAGTTACTAGAGATCAGTCAATTGCTTTCAAACGTCATGATTGTCATAAAATAAATTAAAATGTTGGATTTTATTTTAAATATATTTATAATTTGTATAAAAGATGTGAAGAAAAACATTCTACCAGACAAGGTTTATGCATATTGTTAAAAGACATCTTTTCTTTTGATCAAACTATATATATGATATATAATTGACATTGATAGACGTTTGAATTAACATCTTACTGACTTAAGTTACGACATACTTTTTATATACACGGCCTGCTACGAGTGAGAATTTTAATGATCACTCCTTATATTAGTAAAAACAACATAAATCAGTATAACTGGTTGCCTTACGCATCAGTATATTATTATTATTATTATTATTATTATTATGAACGCCTTTTTATAGTTATTTCGTTTCGACAATAGATGCCACTTCCTTAGACGGTAGCATAGGACGGTAGATGGCTCCAATTATGCAAAGGTAATAAATTTGATAAAAATTTAGAAAGGCGTAATAGGTTAACAAAAATTTTATTTAATAATAGATCTATTACCATTGTAATAGCTAGAACAACCTTTAATTCTACCGTACTCTATCTCAGACACAGTGGCGTAACTACAAATTTTGTCCCCCTAACACCTAACTCAACCCAACCAATTATTACCAACGTTTCCGACAAATAGGTGTATCTATGGAATAAACTTAACATTAAAATATAAATACATATTTTATTGTAGAAAGTAAAAATATAAAATCTAATGCAAATTGAATCAGACTTATAAAGTTTAAAGCAATACATAACATAAAAAAGTAAATAAATAAAAATTGCCTTGAAGGAATACCGATAGGTATCTAATATATAAAAATAAAAAGTTATTCAAATACTGTCCGCGTCAAAGAAAACGGGACATGCCTTATAACGTAGCTTCAGGAACGGTTTGCGTCATTCATAATTTATTCTATTCTTTTCTCGTTCGCCTACCCATTATGGTCAATAATAGCTTCACGCTTAACCTATTGCGTGTCAATTTAATCACATTATATAATAATTAATTTCTTTTCGAACACGAGAGAAAACATAGTCTTAACTCCCTTCATTTCTATGCTTACCTTACCAGTAAAAGTATATGACTTCAGTTAACTGTAATATTTAATTGTGTAATACGATTTTTCTTTATTTGGTTATTCCATATACTGTAAGCGACAAATTTTAATTTCGTATGTGAGTATTAATATAGGCATTACCATGGCAATACGATGAATTTATACAACATTGATGCCAACTTGTCGCACTAACGTCTGTCATTAATTATCATGACATTTGTCGTTGTGCTTATGGCAAATAACGCGATAATTAATGACATTAGACGCATAGACGTTAGTGTGGCACTAGGGTAAGGTGTACGTTATCTCTATATCGGCACAAAATACTACGATTGAAGTTAACACCACCGAAGAAAAGATCCAAATAATTAAGTGGTATTATGCAGGGTAGTACTTTACGAAAAATCGTTGGACAATTTGCTTTTACGTATGAAAATCATCCTACATACGCAGTAAATATTATTAATAAATTTTAGACTAGTGGATGTGTAACAAATTGCCTAAAGTGCTGACATTTACAAGACGAAGAGCCTAGAAATAGGTACATATATCAACAAAAAAACGGCAAGGTAGAGAAACTGCGATTTGTGCTGCAGCCGAAGCAAATGTATTTAGTGCAAAACAGATATCGGAAGAAAGTGGACTTAAACAGCGGATAGTACAGAAAGTTTTGAGGAGACATGGATACAAGTGGCGGAAATTTCGTTCTACTGAGGAAATATTACCACATGACGAAAATAATCGTTTGGAATTGTATAATGCACAAAGTACAAGAAAATAAAAATTTTATCAATAATATTTTTTTTACCGATGAAACATCATTTCCGTTGTATAGGTCTCACAATTCCCAAATGACCGGTTTATAGGTCTAGGGAAAATAGATCCCTGAGCACAGTAACTCATACACAGTATCCAGCAAAATTAAATCTATGGACTGGCAATTTGAACAACATAATTGTTGGCCCTTTTTTTTTATCGACGGTATGGTTTACAGCGACAAATATTTAGATATGTTAAATGACGATATTATTCCCGCTGTCCGTCAATTTTGAAGACATTTCGTTCCAGCAAGATGGTTGCCCGGCTCATAATGCGAGAATTGTGAAGGAGTTTTTAAGAAATACCTCATTTATAATCGCATTATAAGTAGAAATTGCACGATTGGCTGGCCTCCAAGATCACCAGACCTATAAGCCAACGACTTCTTTTTACAGAGATACATTAAAAGTTTATAATACCTCTCACGAAAGAGTACGTAATTTAAAATAATAAACGCTTTTCGTACAATAATGCCTGAAATGTTGGCTAACGTCCAGCAAGAATTTTATTACAGATTGACGTATGTCAAGAACAACAGGGTGCATTATTTGAACATATAATTTGAGTTTGTATTATATTTTATTACTTTAACTGCTAGAAATTGAATTTATTTTATATATGTAAAGAGAATACATGTTTCATTTCACGCCACTGTCAAAAAATGAAATAAATTATTTTTTTTCGAAATCATGAGGAAAATCACATAAAATCGTCAGTGAAGTGTCTAAAATCCGCACTAAAGTATAGCAAGCGCCAATTAAGTTGGCGCGAGGAGGGGGTGCGCAGAAGCCGTTTTTAAAAACGTCCACCCCCACTACTCAAGTAATTGTCAGAATACAGTTGTCATTGACGTTTGACGGAACATAATGTCTTTGCTAGGGGATCATAGTGATACACGCTCAGAGGTTAGAATTATCTGACATTTGATGTAAAACCAAATACAAATCTCCCCACTACTTTTAATCCTGCGCGAACTTACCCCTCCTCGCGCCAACTTAATTGGCGTTTGCTATAGTTCATTATACTACAACTTTGTGTATTGCGGGGTGCAAACACTGATCAGTAAATTATCAATGGTCATCTCTGCTATTATAGAAATTCTATTGAAAAGTGTAAGTGAATGAAAGTTATTTTATCATCGTTCAACTTCAATGACAAGTGATTTAAGTTTAAGTTCAAATAACCAACTCCAAGCAATAAATATATCAAACAATACGAATTGTCATATTGTCATATTGTCAATTAACGTAAATTTGTTTATAATTATTTGTATCAATGACAATAATGACCTAATCTCGAAATATAGTTTCACACATATTTTCTCCAAATTTGCGATTTCAGAAAATTTAATATGCACCTTGGCACTAAAGTTATTTTTCATCACACATATGTTTTATTTACCTCGACTAACACTTCGGCAACTAAACACATATTCGTGATGAAAAAATAAAACTTTAGTGCCTTGATACATAAATAACTAATTTAAAAAAGGTATATAACCCCTTACCACAATTATTAGTCGTATCCTAAATACGTATTTCGACAACTAAGTTGTCATCATCAGTAGGTAAAAACTACTAATTAAAGTCACACGGGGCACAATAAAGTAAGATAAACGCTTCCGCACAACTACTATACACTGCAATACAGGGTTGCAGTGTATAGTAGTTGTGCGGAAGCGTTAACTTACTTTATTGTGCCCCGTGTGACTTTAATTAGTAGTTTTTACCTACTGATGATGACAACTTAGTTGTCGAAATACGTATTTAGGATACGACTAATAATTGTGGTAAGGGGTTATATACCTTTTTTAAATTATTATTTAACCACAGTCTCCATTGAAAGAATTTACATAAATAACTATCGAAATACTCATTATGACTTTAATTGAACAATACTCCCGCCTACTAAAGGTTAACTGCCGATAAGCCAGTTACATAGTCGCGCACCGGGATACCTTCACATTCTTCACTAGAAATTAAGCATTTCGCATCGTCACAAAGTATTAAGTCACAGACTTAAAATTTGTCGACTACGGTATATGTTAATTTCGAATATACAAATTATTAATTTTAAATTATTACCAAAATTGATTATTATATGTCTTATATAATTAATAGCAGTATAATGGCTATAAACCTTTGAATTTTTGTCTTGTGTATTTTTTGTGTTTCTTGTCTTGTGTATCAATGTTTTATTGTAAAATTCCAATGCGTAAAACGATTGAATATTTGCCCTTTAAATATAGGTAATTTACAGTTAAGAATTTCGTGTGGTGTTTGAATGTAGCATTAGTTCCTCATTTTATATAAACGCTGTACGTTCTCCAAATCCTTTGAGAGTGATCAATTATTG
The DNA here is from genome assembly GCA_935421215.2 of Melolontha melolontha. Lineage (NCBI taxonomy): Eukaryota > Metazoa > Arthropoda > Insecta > Coleoptera > Scarabaeidae > Melolontha > Melolontha melolontha. Next base: position 33,888,925 of record OW285242.1, read on the forward strand.
AAGGTCCTTATTTTCTTCCTCCCATAATACTTTTGGTCTATTTATTGCGTTAACAAATCCAATTTTATTTATTGAATGTTTGTATTTACATATTAAATAGGAATATGAATAAATGAATCTACGACGTTATACATAAATTTATATTGAGGAGAGTAAACAATCATGAAATGATGCATACTTATTTGCTTTTGTCAAGCTCATGTTAATTAAACAATAGAAAATTTGTATATGATTAGTTTGAATTCGTAGAGGTTTTATTCTGAAAAGTGCTTATTAAAATTATCGAAAGCATTTCTACATAAAAACAAACAATATATCGTCAAATAGATCTACTTTAAATTCTTTTATTCCACAAGTTGCGACGTACAATTTACAATCGTTTCAATAATGCAATCTCAATTAATCAATGTCATTATTAAATCGATATCTACCTACATATTAACTAATATATTTGTCGTTGCTTTATTAAAACCATATAAACGAATATTGGTGTCTGATGTAACCATAACGATGTGTGGTTTAAGAGTGTATAATTACAATATCGATCGTACCACACTTCTTTAACACCGTAGACGGTTTATATATAAATAGACGTAATTACTATGATTACGATCCGTTTAGAAAATACATAGATTTGTCAGCAAGTTGTGGCGTCGCTTTGACCAAAAAATATTATGAAAGAAAAACACTAAATCATACAGCCAGGACCTGTGGCGGCTCGTGAGTTATGAAAGAGGGTGGGCACAAAAAAACTATTTTTTTGACATAAAATCCATTCTCCTATTTTTCATGCTGGAAAAGACGTCTATGACGTTGTAGTCAAAATCCGGGATAGACTGGATGGACTTCCTTTCTATTAATAGGACCGCCAATGCGTTCAGTCGATCTTCTGACATTGTGCTTCTCAGAAAAGTTTTAATGCGATTGAGGGTTTAAAAATATTGTTCACATTCTGCTGTCGACATGGGCATTGTACAAATAATATCCAACATGTTTCCGTCAAAACTTTTTTTAGGTTGTTGTCTGTTATGAATAGTAAAAATGGCAAAACACCACCTACATCACACATGTCATCGCGTTCATAAATTACTGAAAGTTCGCTTTTCAATTTTACACTGTCTAAGATAAAATAAGATTTCACAGTTTCATCCAAATTGTTTTGTGGAAATGAATGAATATAAGTAACATCAAATAATTTTGCTGCACTTACGCGATTCCTAAAATCAAATCGGTCGCCAATTTGGCTTAAAATTGTGTCACATACTTCCTTTACAATAACAGCTCTGTTATCTCCAGCTGTCGTTTTTTGTCTTTTCCTTGCAGGTTCTTCATTATTGCGTTCTTGATTGTCATTAACAGTAGAATATCTTAAATTTATAATGTGAATAATTTGCTGTTGGAATTGTTCAATTGCCTTTTGCAGTTGAGCACTGTCAATCCCGCGCATTTGAGTCTGATTAAATAATATTTAAACATGTGGCATGATGAAATGAAATATTTTCAACCAGTAGAGAAATTCTGGGCAATTCAAATGTTTCGATAAACCACTTGCTTTACTAATAGTAACTGAATCCATCCCATCTTCGTCAATGATTTTGTCTAAACATTCTTTAAAAGAATTCTGGTGTTCAAATAGTGTGTTCACAATTCGACTTTTGAGAATCCAGCGTGTAGAGCAGCGCGTGGTAATCTACGTTTGACTATTTCATCAAGAATTACCGTTCGTTTTGGCGATCGAGAAAAAAAACTTGAAAATGACTGCAAATTTGCAAAGAAAATTTTTGCATTTTTATTGCACTGTGCCGCTTGTTCAATAATTAAATTAAATTGATGCGCGTAACAGTGAATATAATGTGCATCTGGAAATGTTCTTTTGATAATAGCTTGGACACCATTTGTCTTACCACTCATCACGGACGCCCCATCGTAACTTTGAGCGATTAGTTTATTGTTATCAGACTCAGAAGGAGAATTTAAAATAGTTTGCAATTCATTCAGCAATGTTTTTACTAATACATCAGCATTATATCCACCCGGCTTAAAAAAAGAGGAAAGCGTTCAAAAATTTGTCAATTAAACATGTATCGAATAATAACAACCATTTGCTGATTATTAGAGGTGTCTGTAGTTTCATCGGCCTCCAAAGCAATGAAATTTGCTTAATTTTTGATTTAATTTCTTTTAATATTTCCTGCTTGTAAATTTACCACATTGCATCTAGCAATTCGTTCTGAATAGTTTTTGAGGAGCCTTTAAACACTTTCATATGCATTGAAAGCACAGCGTCTAATTCTGCTGCAAAGTTGATTAAGCCTACATAAATACCTGGATTTTCCGACGTCAATGTCTCATCATGGGCTCGTAATGCCAATTCAAAAGCTCCGCAAAATTTTACACATAATTAACCGGCGCAAAATATGACGATTTTTTTCCACATCTTCGTTGTACTTAATTTTATGTCGCAAATAAGCACTGTCAAACTGTTCACGTATGGCCACTTTGCCTAGAACACTAAAATCCACACATGCATTCATATGAGAAATGGTATTTTCGTGTTTCTTTGCGCTCTCTGCGATATGCTTTAAATCATTCAACCCTTGTTTATTCCACGCACTAACCTCTTTCTTAAAAAATAAGCAGATAAAACAAAATAATTTATTTGTTATTGAACATCCGCAAATCCACTGATATTTTTCATATATATTCTTATTGAATACTCTATTGTCAGTTCGAATTTTACTTATGGAAGTGTAGTTTATTTGAAGATCAGGAATAAGCCTTCCTTTCTTCTTAATTAAAAGTTTTTCCTCAAATGATAGCGGGTTTTTTAAAAGATTTTGCACACAGTTAACTTCCATCATTAATAATAAATGTCAATTCAAGCCTTTGAAATCACACAGTCGCAATACACGCAAGATGTTACTATTTTGTGGCCCAAATCGACGGTATAAGCGCATATGGCGAAGATAAGCGGAGCCGGCCGATTCATAATTAAAATAGGTACATCTGAAATCGTGCCCCGGAACATAGTTTTAGGCGTTGGCATAGTGTCTGTGGTACGAAAGGTAACTTTGATACCATCGTTATAATATTCATACATTCATACATTCTAATTTGATATTTGTAAATATATCATATAAAAGCCGAAAAACTCCAATAATTTATCAATTGTTATATTTAATAAACGGCTTATCTAAACACTTATATATATATAACACTATATATATATGAAGGTGTAGTTTCTCGGGTTTTTGGCCGCGTGTGAGTTTTGTCCTGAAAAGGACTATTTACTTTAATCACGATCTCCAGCTCTAACCAGCGACAGACCGACTAGCTCCTGAAGATGACGAGTGCGACCTCATTGAAACGTAGAGTAAAATAGTCCTTTTCAGGACAAAACTCACACCCGGCCAAGAACCCGAGAAACTACACCTTCATCATACGTCCACGAGAACATCAAGAATAACATATATATATGTATATATATATATATATATATAATTATTTCGTGACCTTGGTATGATATGGTAAATTCAACCAGTTGGCGATTTAAGGTCTGGCTTTACTTTAAAGTATATATATTTGAAACAACCCTACATGTTTCGGCAATGATGCCTTTATCAAGGATATAAAATATAAATGACAGTATACAAATGTCATATAATTGAGTTGCTATGGATAAAATTATTCAAAGATACATTCCAATTGAATAATAATAAATCATGCCTTAGTATTCCAAAAACAGATAGACAAAAAAAAAACAGGGAAAAGCAAGACATGAGTTATTATTATGTATGCGCCCGTAGAGCGTCTTAAGATGCAAAGTTGTCGGCATTCGCCTTAAACGAGAAGGAAAACCACGAAAACCTACTCGGACAACCAGGCAGGAATCAAAACACGGAACAGTCAGCATGATAAGCAAATGTATATGATATTTAAATGTAATTGATATTTAAATAACTTAAGATATATAATTATATAACAAAAAAAAATATATTATGATGGTAAATTGCAGATCGTTTCACAATTAAGTTATAGTATATACTGTTTAAATTTTTTATATCATTTCTGTTGTTAATTGAATTTTTTCCCTGTTTAATACTAATCATTTCTTTAATTTCTCTTATCATTGTGTGTTGTTCTTTATCAAATATCTGTGTGTTTTCAAAATCGAAATGGTGATCGCGTTGTAGTTTGTGTGTAGATAAAGCAGTTTTGTCTGTTTTAGAGTATTTGTGGGCTTGTATTCTTTTGTATAAATATTGTTTCGTTTGGCCTATGTAGTAACTATCGCAATCGCGACAGGGTATTTTATATATGACAGGAAAAGAATCCAATTAACAACAGAAATGATATACAAAAAAATTTAAGTAGTATATACTATAACTTAATTGTGTAACGATCTGCAATTTACCATCATAATATTTTTTTTTTGTTATGTAATTATATATCTTAAGTTATTTAAATATCAATTACATTTAAATATCATATACATTTGCTTATCATGCTGACTGTTCCGTGTTTTGATTTCTGTCTGGTTGTCCGAGTAGGTTTTCGTGGTTTTCTTTCTCGTTTAAGGCGAATGCCGACAACTTTGCATCTTAAGACGCTCCACGGGCGCATACATAATAATAACTCATGTCTTGCTTTTCCCTGTTTTTGTTGTCTATCTGTTTTTGGAATACTAAGGCATGATTTATTATTATTCAATTGGAATGTATCTTCGAATAATTTTATCCATAGCAACTCAATTATATGACATTTTTATACTGTCATTTATATTTTATATCCTTGATAAAGGCATCATTGCCGAAACATGTAGGGTTGTTTTAAATATATATATATATACTTTAAAGTAAAGCCAGACCTTAAATCGCCAACTGATTGAATTTACCATATATATATAACGGGTGTTCATTTGAAAAGTCAATCTAGAACATTTTGAAGTATGTCGTAAATTAAAATTTACTACTTAACCTACGAAGTCGTATATTTTGACAGTTTCATACATACAAATAAATAACAAATGTGATTGACATTATCAAATGTCATTTGGATTTACGTTTACGGAACAACAAACACATACTAATATATATGCGTCTTATTCTATCAAAATTTCAAAGTAACCTAGATTGACTTTTCAAATGAACACACGTTATATATACATATTTGTACAACGCCCATGTCGATAGCAGAATGTGAACGATGTTTTTGCACCCTCAAACGCATTAAAACTTTTCTGAGAAGCACAATGTCAGAAGATCGACTGAACGCATTGACGGTCCTATCAATAGAAAAGAAGTTCATCCAGTCTTTCCCGGATGTTGACAACAAAGTGATAGGCGTCTTTTCCAGCATGAAAAATAGGAAAATGGATTTTATGAACAAAACATAGGTAAGTTTTTTTTGAGCCCACCCTCTTTCATAACTCACAAGCCACCACTGTAACTGACGAACATCTCACAGTATGCTCATGCCTGTGATTGGTACTCAGTAATTACGAACCGTCCTTCGATAAGTTTGTGGATGATATGCAATGCCATGCATCAACATCTAAATTCTAAACGAAAGCAGTGACTAAAGAAAATTTCTGACGTTGCAATTTTATTAGATGTTTAACTTATACAAGTATAATATACTTTGTATTTCTATATTATAAGTAATTTGCAATAAATTATTTTCATAAATCTGTGTTTTTTTTATTGTAACTAGGCTACTCCTAGTAGTCGATCATCACAGGGGTCGTAATTCTAGTAACTGACGTTGAAGCATTACCGTCAGAAACCGGAAACAACCATAACATTAGTACATTGCCCCAACAGCAATAAATTAATATACAGTATGTTTCACTTTACATGGGGACACCTAAATAACTTTTTTATTTTGAAAGCAATCAATATACAATTTTTATTAGTTGTGTAGGCCACGACAATGCACCTTTTTGTATGAATAGAGTTTTTGATAAAGTCAATATCTAGCCAACTATAATTAAAATAAGAAGTAGTATTTCAGGTAAAGTCATGCTAGCGATTAAGATAGAGTAAGGAAGTATTAGAAAAAGTTTTTCCAAATCACTCCAGAATCCCTCATACCAAATTTCGCTGAAAAATTTTCATTTTTAAATTCTTCTACATTTTTATGCTATCTGTAGATAATAGTTTGTTATTGCAATAATAAGAGTACCGTGAAGCAACAAAATTATTTGTCAGTTCAAACGTCAATTCATTAAACAGTTAACTTCAGTTGTAACTATCGATAGACATTTAACTATTGCTCAAAAAGTAGAAATTATTCGAATTGTTGATGATAATGAATGTTATACTCGAGAGGCTGCTAGAGAGTTTAACGCGGGACATTCTGAACGTCCACGCATCCGTCATCGAAATGTTGTATATACTGGAATAGCATTTTTAACACTACTGGAAGGAAATATTGCTAAACCACGTCAACGAGAATTGAACAATCGAGAACACCATTTCGATGCAGTAATATTAGCAGCGTATCGTAATAATCCTCGCAGCCTCTAGTGTCAGTTACGTTCGGCGCGAAATAGCATTTAGTCACAATGGAACGTTGGACCCCACAGCATCGTGGCTGGTATGAACGGTAGTTCGTACCAGCTAGCACGTCGTGCATTTCGCAACCACTTCAACATTAATCGAAATCGGCCAGTGCCATCTGCCTGTGCGATTAAAAAGTGGGTTGAGAACTTTCAAGAGACGTCGTCAACGACAAGGAAGAAAACTGGGAGACCAATATATGTGCGCACACCTGAAAACATTGAACGTGTAAGAGTCGCCGTTGACAAAAGCCCTCGTCGCTCAGCTCGCCGACACAGCGTTACACTTGGGATTTCAAACAGAACAGTAAGAAGAATTTTACACAAAGATTTGCACTTTCATCCTTACAAGATCCAAATGGTTCAGGCCCTTAAAGAAACAGATTATGTGAGCCGACGCCGGTTCAGCTTAGAATTTTTGGGCTTGATTAATCGAGACGAGGACATTGTAAACCGTTTGTGGATGAGTGATGAAGCGCACTTCCATCTCTCCGGTTACGTGAACAAGCAGAACTTTCGATTTTGAAGTGACGTTAATCCTAGAGAACTGCATCAGCAACCATTGCACTCCGCAAAAGATACTGTGTGGTGCGCCATGTCTTCATTAGGGATAATAAGGCCATACTTTTTTGAAGATGGCCTTGGCAATGGTGTAACAGTGACTTCGCAGAGATACGCAGAAATGTTGGAAAACTTTTTTACTCCACAACTTGCACACTACGACGTGAACGATGGGACGTGTTTCCAGCAGGACGGAGCAACATCCCACACTGCTCGAGTAAGCATGAATATTGTCAATCGTTTGTTTCCAAATCCTGTGATCTCCCGAAATGGGGATATTGCATGGCCCTCTCGTTCACCGGACCTCACAACATGTGACTTTTTCTTGTGGGGTTATCTGGAAAGTAAAGTTTACCTAGATAACCCTCCTCGAACAATTGAAGGCCTGAAAGAGCGGATCCGACAAGAAGTTGTTCAAATCCCACTGGCAATGCTACGCAATGCGATGGGTCACTTCAAGGTCCGGCTGGAGGAATGTGTGCGTCTAAACGGAAGGCATCTTACCGGAGTCATCTTCAAAAAATAACCGACGTTTTACTATTGCAGAAAATGCTTTTTCATGTATTTTAATATTATGAAATCAGAAATTTTCTTAAACGAAGTATTTTTATTTAACAGCCTTTTAAAAATCGCTCGTTATTATGCCTCACCTTGACTTAAATGTCTCGGCCATTGCTCAGCAAAGTTCAATAGTTACAACTGAAGTAAACTGTTTACTGAATTGACGTTTGAACTGACAAATTATTTACTTGCTTCATGGCACTCTTATTATTGCAATAACAAACTATTATCTACGGATAGCATAAAAATGTAGAAGAATTTAAAAATGAAAAATTTTCAGCGAAATTTGGTATTAGAGGTTCTTGAGTGATTTGTAAAAATTTTTCCTAATACTTTTTTGCTCTATCTTAATCGCTAATATGACTTTACTTGAAACACTACTTTTTATTTTAATTATAGTTGGCTAGATATTGACTTTATAAAAACTCTATTCATACGAAAAGGTGCATTATCGTTTCCTACACAACTGATAAAAATTTTGTGTTGATTGCTTTCAAAATAAAAAAGTTATTTAGGTGTCCCCATAAAAAGTGAAACACACTGTATATTTAAATCGAACAAAAATCTTTTCTTTAACATAAAAGGCCTAAACTTTCCCAATACATTTACTTCAGAAGGTTAGGTACTAACAATATCAAAATAACATATACTTTATTAGAATAGTGACAATATTCATGGTACTATTAATTATCATAAAATATTCATTGTAATTTCTGCTAATGTAACATAAATAACGCCTTTTGCACAAAATAACCTACCTATTAATTCTGAAGGGAGTATTGAAATCCTTTTGTCGATATTTCAGGTGAAGATACTTAAATAAAAAACAAAAATTCGAAGAATAGAAGTTGGTTCTATTAAGTACTACGTGTGTATAAAGTTTCTGAAAACTTTCAACGCAAAACAATATAAATACAATCTCATGTTCAAATAATAACACTGTCTGTAATTCGTTTCCTTCCAGACACTTATGCGAAACAAGAAAACTTTCTCATTGTGTCTATCATTTATAAACACAACGAGTTATAATACATATTATTAATATCACGCCAAGATTAATCGAAAAAACACACATTACATTGTGGATATACAAGAAAAAAGAAAGAGTAGCCAATAAAGAAATTTTCACGCAATTTCGTCGGCATTCGATTAATTCCCTTTTAATATACATCATTACCGTTAAATCGGGGTAAAGTTGGGTCGGAGGCGGCGCCACTTGTTAAGACACAATCGAAAGTGTTATTATCGCTAAAGATTACAAACGCTTACCCTCAAGTTTTAACGAAGTGTGTAGCGCCTGCAGAACAATACGAAAAAAACATATTTCCAAGATCGTTCGATTCAAATAATCGTATCCGAGGTCAACCTTGAAAAATTAGGGCAAAATGGAAGGGTAACTCGATGGAAGGATAAATTAACATGTGTGTGTGTATGTGTTTTATGTGTGTATGTTTACCTTAGAGATATTATAGGTGATAAAATCATATGAGTGTCACATTTGTTATTTTTGGGCATGAATTATTAATTATGTATGAATAATATGTTGTACAATATCTGATTTCAATTAACTATTACAAATCAATTTTACAGATGATACGTTAAAAATACGATTTTTGTGCATAAGAATGTAGTTATAAAAATTTGCATATGGTTTAAAACAGATAAAAACTAATCAGAAAATATAAGATTAAATTCTAACCTAATTTTTCGTCCTGCTTTTGTTAAAATTTTTGTTAACTAACCGACAAAACAATTAAACAAGTGAGTAAGTATAGTTCTGTGCAATAAAATTGACTCTACGGCATTCCAAATAAGAATAAACCGTTGGGAAAGGTAGGGCTTAAAATAAGAGCTTGTGCTTGGCTAAAATAGAGGCCGCTTTTATGCAGGCAAAATTAATACGGGTGTTCAGAAACATTCGAAGTCAAAGTAGTCCTTGAAAATATGAAGTCATGTCTGAGATAGATTGATACATTTACTTAATACAATTTTATAGGTTATCAAATTAGTATCTTCGATATTAGATTCTGACAATTTTTGACAGACAACAGTTGACATTTAATAATTATTACAAATCAGATACTTAAGTAAAGATATACGATTTTTTGTTCAGAGCCCACTTGACTTCGAATGTTTCTGAACACCCGTTATTTATTTAGTTCTGTCAAATTAGCGTTTTGCTATCACTACTGACCGGTATTTCTGTCAGTGCTAGTCAATTGCGTGTTTTAATAGTTGTTTATTGTGTTTTTTATTTTTAATATTCGTTAAAGATAGTTCTCTATAGAGTTTATAAAGTGAAAACCTCATTTTCTAAAAATATTTTATCACTCATTAATTTATTTCATTTATTTAATCGCAATCGTTTTAGAGCATGGATGACGCAGCTTTACCAGGTCCATCAAAAAATCGTAACGGGAAATATGTAGAAAGTAGACAGAGGCAGATGGCTTATAATGTGTATCTTAAGAACAAAGCTAATACATATGCCCAAAACAGCTGCTATTCGTCAAACTCCAAGGGAAGTAGGGATTGCTAGAAATACTATATTTGACATTATTAAGGAAATTGAAATGTCTGGAGTTTGTTAGTTTTAAAATGGTTCTCTCTCGACTTAGTAGTCGGTGAATAAAAAAAACAGTATGTTGTTGATCTGTCAAATGTAATAACTTTAATTTTGATATCTGATAATTAAACGATATTACTTCCAAGCGTTACTCTGTGTTAATTTTATCAGGTTATGGGCCCAGAGTTAGAGGCATACCTGTGTAAAGAGTAAGATTTCGTCATTTGTTGTGAAATCATAAAAGGAATATTAGAGTTTATCACTTGTGATCAGTAAGCAGAAAAGAAATGGCGTCAGAGAGTTCGATAAGCATCGAAAAATTGAAAGGTAGCGAAAATTACCACACATGGAGAATCGCAATGCAAAATGTGTTGGATTTCTGTGGATTAGCTAAATGTATTACTAATCCATATACCGAAACGGATGAAGTGAAATTAAGAAAAGCGAAGGCACGCATAGTTCTGTCAGTTGACGAATCCTTGTATGTACACATACAAACCTTATCTACGGCAGCACAAATATGGAGTGCATTAAAGGAGCTGTACAATAATCGTGGTCTGACTAGAACGATTGGGTTGCTACGGAAGCTAATAACAATTCGCCTGGAATGCTGTACCGATGATTTCATTTACATAGTTTGCCATCGAACTACAGCATTCCAGGCGAATTGTTATTAGCTTCGTTCGTTATGGGGTCTAAACAACGATATCCCTTTGTAGTGTCGCTGTATCCTACGAAAATCATCTTTCTGGCCTTTCGATCCCATTTCTGCCTGCGCTGCTTTGGTACGCTCACCATAACAGATGATCCAAAAATTCTTATATTGCTTAGATCTACCTTCGATCCAGCCCAAATTCCTTCTGGCGTATTGTCGACCAATACCGAATTAAAAGATCTATTTATTACATATACAGCTGTATTTACAGCTTCCGCCCAGTACTGTTTCTCCAATTTCGCATCATAAATCATACATCTGGCACGCTCCACTATGGTGCGGTTCATTCGTTCCGCAACACCGTTTTGCTGTGGGGTATACACATTTGTAGTTTGATGGATATAGAGCTAGATCGAAGCATATAGATGTTCGACATCATTATATTAGAGAGCGAGTGAAAGACCTTGCAGTCAACATCATGTATGTTCCAACGCAAGAAATGGTGGCCGACAGCCTTACAAAAGCTGTTCATAAAGAAAAGGCGCAATTTTGTGCTATAAGCATGGGGTTAGTTTGATGGTAATGAAACCTGACATTAATATGTTTTTTATTTTTCATTAAGTGGGAGTGTTAGTTTTAAAATGGCTCTCTCTCGACTTAGTAGTCGGTGAATCAAAAAAACAGTATGTTTGTTGCTGATCTGTCAAATATAATAACTTTAATTTTGATATCTGATAATTAAACGATATTACTTCCAAGCGTTACTCTGTGTTAATTTTATCAGAGTTACACATTCTCCTTTAAGAAAACGAAGTTGCCGAGATACTTACAATAAATTAGATGAAGTATCAAAATCTACGATTAGAAGGCACGTGCATTCATTTTTCTTTAAAAATGAGTTACCAACTTGCACAAAAATATGTGAAGCTATTAAAGGGGATGCCAGTTTACCTCCTTTAAAACGAACATCACTTTAGAGGATCCTAAAGAAACTAGGATTCAAGTGGTAAAAACGTACACGAAATAACATATTAATTGAACGAAATGATATTATCTTATGAAAACGTCGTTATTTGACAAGTATAAGAAAGTTTTGTACACAAGAGAGAAAAATCTATTATTTAGATGAAACATGGGTGAATGCAGGTTACGCAAAAGCAAAAATATGGAAAGTACAACGGTACTTAATCCAAGGCAAGCATTTGTTGAAGGTTTTTCTACTGGTGTAAAAGATCCATTTGGCAAAGGAAAGCGACTAATTGTGCTTCACATTGGCAGCGAAACTGGTTTTATGAATGGGGGTTTGTTATTATTTGAATCCAAGAAAACTGCAGATTACCATGAAGATATGAATAATGAGGCGTTCATCGCATGGATGCAAAATATATTATCTTCTCTTGAGCCCAATAGTGTTATAGTAATGGATAATGTGCCCTATCGAAAAAGAAGGTACTCATTAAATGACTTTTACCAAAAGGAATTTTAGCTGATAATTCTATGCATTCTATCCCATCAAAGCAATTTCTCTTTTTATTTATGCTTATTTTTTTTTCACGTACATTGAAATCTGAAACCTTAATCGAACCATATTTCTGCTGAAAGCAAAAAAATCATTGTACGGTGTAGCAATTTATCCCATGCATAAGCAAAAAGGTAAGTATTAATCAACCATAACTTGGAATAAAGGAACGAACACATGTTTAACCAAATACTGAAACTGGAAAAATGCTTAAGTTTTACCTATCTTTTGGCGCGAAACTGCTGTTTTACCCTTTTTAATATGTACTTACTTATTTTTGTAAAAGCAAATACGTCATCACGAGCCGTGCCTGCGTTCAATGCCAAGGAAATTAACCCAAGTCATTATCGCAAATGGCGGTATAACTAAATATTAAATATATTCATTGCTTTTATCTAATGTCTTTATTCTGTTGTTTATTTGATTCCGTTATAAAAACAATGTTCTGGTATTGCATTTTATTTAAATTTTTGGTTTACAATATACAGTCAAATTCTCATATACCTACTAGTAACAGAATTATAAGTAGAGGTTTCCAAAGCCGAAAGCGCAAATATTATCTACTATTATTTTCCTTGTATAATGCCTTGTTGCTGTCACTTAATCACATGACAGCGTTGAAGCAAGATTTACAATATAACATGTTTTTTTTGCACAACTCAACTAGACATTGGCATTACGAGTTGACCTAGATTTTATTGCACTGTATTGTACTTATCTATCCTATTTGCACTAATCATAAGAAATAGGGTGAAATCTTATAATTGCAATTTCTTTACCTCACTAACATTTTAGAAAATTAAAAAAGTTTGCTAAGATCTGACACCTATATCACACGTGCCATTCCGCGCAGCGTCAAGCGTTACCAGATTTAAGAAATGTAACCAAGTTTTATATGTTCTGCTTGACTTACGCAATATTGTTTACTCACGATCGGTTAGTAATTTGAACATTTCTAACCTTCAAACCGGCTAGAAAATGCACTATTACATACCAAAGTAGGTAATAACAGTTTACCGGCTAGCTTATGTCCTGCTAGCTTTTCCGACTAGGTAATGTCATTTCAGAATTTATTAAACGTCAGTGTCATTTAAATAAGTAAATTAAATTATAATAAAACTAATCACAAATCTTAAGTAAATAACAAGACAACGTTTTAATTCAAAATTTGTTCGCTTTTGGAATTAATATTAATTGCTACATTAGAATTTCCATGACTGTTTACTGTTAGTAGCGAAATACCATGTTTAAAATCGTACAATAACAATCTACAGTTCATAAAGTATAAGTTTTCAGTTCGTACTGCCCAAGTGTGAACCGCAAATTGTACTTTATCTCTTTCTAACACACATGAACACGCGCTGTAATACTACAGACGTTTGTCATTTTGAGTTAAGACGTACGTCTTTGAAATATTATATTAAATAAAAAGGATAGGTTGTCTAGGAGATAGTCTAATGATATTCGACTTGTCAAATTATTTCAATATTGTTGTTTATTGACTTTGTTTCCGGTATTCTGACTTCTAGGTTAAGCATTCTTCCAATTTGAATATTTAGTTTATCAAAAATTACAAAATCTGGTTTTTTGAGAACAATACTGATAATAAATAGTAATATCAATTAGTGGCAATAAGTACGAAATTGTTTGATTATTACTTTGACATTTCTAATCTATTTATTTTACAGAATATTTCTTAGATGCCAAGTAAACCTCTTGGTTCTCAAGCGAAACAGCTTATATTAAATCTTACAGCCTATTAACAGGTAAAGGAGAATGGTGGACCATTTATGTCCATCGACCGCGTTCATGAGGTAATTCACTTAATCAGTTAGATAAGGCGGTATTATGAAATAAGTTTTATTTTAGAGGGTAGCAGAAGCCCTTAATATTTCTAGTAGAACGGTCTACACTATTAAACATCGTAACATTCAGAATCCAGTCTTATCGTCTCCTAGCAAAAAAAGGTCTTGTAAGAAGCCAAAAACTAAGGACTTAGCAGAAGCAACTAAAATGGAAGTTCGAAATACTGTTTATGACATGTATAAAGAAAGTATGTTTTTAATATATTGTAAATATTTATTACATGTTAAAATTTTTCAGAAAAACATCTTACCTTAAAAAATTTAAGCAATGTTTTGGCTATGAAAGAATTTGTTCATACATGTACAACTACTTTAGCAATATTGCTTAAAGATATTGGTTTTAAATATAAGAAAGAGTGTAACAGGGGAGCGCTCACAGAGAAATTAAATATAGTCTGAATGAGAAATGTATTTTTAAGGGAATATAAGAATAACTTAAATTCAACTTTATGTCAGGTTATGTTCCTTGATGAAATTTGAATCTTTTCGAAAGAGAATAGAATGAAATCCTGGCAAAATGATAATATAAAAAGTGTTAGGAAACCCAAAGACTATGATGGTAAACGGTTTATTATTATACATATTGGCACAGAAAATGGCTTCATTAAAGGAGTTAGTCTGATTTTTCCATCAAAAACAATCACTGGTGATTACCATGGAGAAATGAATGGTGACTCCTTTAAGCAATGAGTAAATGATCAGCTTATACCAAATCTTGAGGTACCATCACTTATAATAATAGATAATGCTCCTTATCATAGTGCTAGTCAAAATAAACAACCAAATACCTCCTCAAAAAAACAGAAATTATGGAATGGTTGAGAAAAAAAGATGGAAGCTATTCACCTGAAATGACTAAGAATGAATTAATTCAATTAGTAAAATATCATAAAGAAGAGAAGATATTTATTATAAGTGAAATAATGTGAGTGGACATGGAGTTTTAAGATTACCTCTGTACCATTGTGACTTGAACGCAATTGAAATGATTTGGACTAAGGTTAAAAACTATTATAATTCAAATATTGGAAGAAATGGTTATTCAGATGAAAGAGTTAAAGAAATGTGGAATGAAGCTTTGCAACAGTGTGATGAAATTACTTGGTATAATTATGCTAGGCATACGGAAAATTTAATTAAAAAATGGCATGAGAAGAAGCAATTTCTTGATAGGGCAGAGATTGCTCCAATAATAATGTAAATGACTCAAGTTTTGAGTCAGAATCAAAAACTGACTAGTTTTCATTCATTTTTGTAATATATACTCCATTTACATTAAAAATAACATACCTATTGCAAATAATACAAGTAATATTTTTGAGGTTTTATTTGGATGAAACAGGGAAGTTTACTTCTATAAAAGTCCACTAAACATTAATAAGCAGGTAACTATCTTATTTTGACAAAATATTTGTGTATTTATATTTTGTAGAAGTTTAATATGGTTACATTAATACTGCCATAAAAATCATCAATGTGTATCATTTGCATGCACATAATATAAAGCAGCGAAGAAATTACTGCCACTGGTTCAACGAAACATTACATGATAAAGATCTCGTGGCAAAGTTTTATATGAATGAAGTTTGTTTTTTTCTTATTGGTAGTGTACTAACCTGCAAAATTATCAAATGTAGTTATCAGAAAATCCTCATGTGTTTGTTAAATATTATCTTCATCTAATAAAGAATAATATGGATTAGGATTATATTATTATACCATTATTTTCTTAAGAAACAATAAAATATTAAATGTAGACTATATAAATGTTTATTTTATGTACAATTTTATAAATGTAATTTGACAACATATATTTACAACTTTCAAAAGGTTTTAATTCTTTTTCAAAGAGTTACGAACATAACTTTTACATTCTTTTCCAATATATTTAAATTTATTTAAAATATAAACAATATATAAGTTAAGTAGAAATCTAAATTATTCATCAAATTAATACATTCCCAATCTTCTTAACGCAGATATAGTGCAAGAAAATGATTTTGGTAGGTATGTCATTCTTAATAACGCAAACATTTTTAACACTAAAGATCTTTTCAATACCTCATTTCACTATTGATATGACTTGAAATATTTCTTTTTAAATAAATTTCTGATCGAATATTTTCGTGAGTTTATAATTATAAATAACATTTCAAATAATTTGTTCAAATATTAAAGTAATAATTTCGGCATAGTTTTCTTGGATAGAATATATTTATACAGAACTAGAAAAGAAACAATACTTTTGAACTATTAATGTTCCCACTTTAGTCATTATTATTATTTTGACATGTAGGTTATGTATATGCTTTCTTTGGTTATATTGGAAGTAATATACTAAAATTTTGACAATATTGAAACATGACGTTTATATTTTATGATGACAAACGGTTGTTTCCGCGAATGAATACTGACTTCATTTGACTCTGCAGTACTGATTTGAATCATATGCTTCGAATTTGACCTTGAACTGAAAACTTATACTTTATGAACTATAGTAATATATCAGAAAATATCACTATTAACTGTTACGTTACCTAGCAATACTACCTATTAAAAGCATTTATTAAAATGTCATGAAATTTAATACTATTATATTTTTGAAATTTAGTGATTTAATAGTTTATACAATAATTAATTACTAACCGATCATGAGTAAAATAGTATATAAACCTTGGCGGAAAGATTCATTCCCGTCTCGAGATTAAGTTCTTATCTACTATCTCTCGACGGTAATGAACTACTTTCCGCCTCAGTATGTAATATATTATTTTCTCTATTTAATAATTAAAGAGTATTGTGTATTGAACACATGTTATTATTTTACGAACCACTGAGCGAGAGAAGACCTTCTTATACACAACTCGAAATCAGCGGTGAATAATTCAATTAAAACTAGTCATCACGGATTTACGACCCGTGATTCGAAAAAGTGTAAAATCCAGCCACATACGCTCCAACAATTTGTGAGATTGCAGTCAATGAACGTAAATATGTTTTACAGCTAGTTTCTACAAGAGTGTCCTGTTTCGCTTGTTATTTATTCCAAAAAGAAAATTATTTTCATTCCAGTGAAAATCCTTAATAGTTTGATATTTTGTTTTACCAATTGATAATAAATCTTGTAAATGTTTTGAAACCATAAAAAGTATAAAATGTATAAACATCTTTCGTCATCAGTAGAGAACGGACGCAATTTCCATAAAACGCAATCGGCAATTGGAATTGTGTATAACGTCGCTGAGTACATCCCGGTACATTGACGGTCATACTGATTGTATGTCCATTGTCAGTGATTACGAAATTTATTACAAAATCCGTAAAATATCGTCAAAAATTCGTCACTTAGGATCGCAAACACATCTAGACTCTGTAAAACTTTTATGGCGGCTAATATTCCATTAAATAAACTTAGCAATCCCACTTTAAAAATATTTCTTCAAAAATATACTGGTCGAAATGTTCCTGATGAATCAACTTTACGCAAATATTATGTTTCTATGTGCTATACGAGAACAGTAGAACGCATTAGAAGCCATCTTTTAAATCAATACATATGGATAAGCGCCGACGAAACGGTGGATATGTTAGGACGCTGTGTGGTAAATGTTGTAGCTGGTGTACTACATCCAACTATTCCCTATAACTCATATGTAATAGCAACAAGTGTTATAAATAGAGTTGATGCGGAAACCGTTGCTGAAACCATTAAGGAGAATATGCAAAAAATGCTTCATTCGGACGCCACGTAGAATGAAAAAATACTTTTATTTTTCAGGGAAAAATTTACATCTCTGTCACTGCCTCCCGCTCCAGTAATAACTAGATGGGGAACATGACTGGAAGCTACTAGTTATTATGCTGAGAATTTCGATAGTCTAAAACATTTCGTAACACTGCTAAAGGAGGATGCTAGAAGTATTGGTGAGTGCAAGGAGCTCACACAAATCCCAAATTTAAATAATCAGTTGTACTTTCTTCACGAACACTTTGGATAATTGACAAAACTAATCACTTATTTTGAAAATCGAAATCTCAAATTAAATGACATATTAACCACATTAGATGTGGCTGTTAATAATTTAAAAAGTATTCCAAGTGACTTCGGATGTGACCTTCGGCAAAAGTTTGAAGCAATTCTTAATAGAAATCCAGATTTAATTACATTGCAGCAATTATGTATGGAGACAATTCCACAAAATCTAACGGCTAAATATGAAGAAATAAAAGAATATTTCCAGTATGCACCTATAACCAGTTGCGATGTAGAAAGGACTTTTCTATTTATAAGGATGTACTTAATTCAAAGAGAACAAAATTGACAGAAGAAAACCTTGAGAAACTATTGCTAGTTAATATTAACACTCCTTTACTCAACTTGAACGACAAAATGAACAAATAACAATGTTCCAATTATAGAAATAAAATTAAAAACTTAAAAAATACAACTTTTCAACAAATACATATTGCAGTGGAATGTGCTTTTGATTGCTTATTAATTAATCTTTTATTCACACTACAACTTATGATGCCGGCTGTACAGTCTAGTAGATTCCACGAACTCCCATCTCACGGATCGTTCTTCTCAGAATAGGTCCAGGTTATGTTAGAAGTAAAACAATAAATGTCAATAAAAGTCACGATTAGCTAATTTACAAATTTTTAATAAAAAAAATAAAAAAAGTCCCTTTACCGAATGTATAGGGTGCTAAAGCAACATTAACAGTAGCATTTGGAGGAAACACTCTTTGTGAATATGACTCGCACACAGAGAAAAACCCCCTGTGACTCTCGAACAAATATAAAACTAATAAATACTGGAGAAATTTGTCAAGTTTGACCTCTACTTTAACCCCTACAATATCAAATGTCAAAAACAACAAAGTTTTCAAAACCCGCGTAAATTGGCTTACAGTCATGCGCAAAATAAAACACGACACAATTCAACCCACAACTTAAAAAAAAATCCAACCTGAATTTAAAACGTTGTAAAATATTATCCTTAAGAAAAAACTCCACTAACAAAAAACATGACAATTTTTCTCTAATACTCATATACGATTTTAAATATCAAAATTATTACAAATAATACATAAAATATAATAATAAAAATAAACGTAGTATCAATTATATAAATTAAATATTTTTATCAAACTTACATAGATCTATGCACTGATAACACAAAAAAAACTACGTGAGAGATATCATACTTATTAGATCACACCAAGATCACAAACTCTCGCAAAAATCGAAGTAACATTACATGCACCTGAATAAAATGCATAAACAAAAATAAAACCCGAATTTACTAAAACAGAGAATAAAAATGAATTTCTTATCCTCTAACAACCCGGTCACTTTAGAAGTTAAGATATCTCTGCCAAAATGAAGTTCCAACTTCCGCACGGATATCCCCACCAACTATAAAATCAAAAATATACAGAAAAATATACATCTTATAACAATATGATATCCGAAGTAGCGGCTGCTTTAAACATCTGACCAACCTAAATATACGAGGATGGATCAAAATTTCAAACATAATAAAATTCATCACTTAAAATTAAATATATTTATAACGATCCCCGTCTGAAATAAAATAAACATCAAAAATTGAAATAGATAAGTTTAATCAATGTACTACAGAAAAAAGTTTAATATATAGTTCAATTATTTTCCTTTCTTGTCCATGGAAAAATCCATGACAATATGTATTTCGTAATTTTATAGATCACCACCCGTTTGTTTTCCCATTATATAAATAAAATTAATTAATAAATATGTATTTCGTAATTTTAGATAGATAGATCACCACCCGTATGTTTTCCAATTATATAAATAAAATTAAAAACTTTATAAATACAACTTTTCAACAAATAAATATGTATTTCGTAATTTTATAGATCACCACCCGTTCGTTTTCCAATTATATAAAGAAAATTAAAAACTTTATAAATACAACTTTTCAACAAATAAATATGTATTTCGTAATTTTATAGATCACCATCCGTTCGTTTTCCAATTATATAAATCAAATTAAATATTTTAGAAATACGGCCTTTCGCCAGTAATGCACTGAGTGGTAAGCGTGTCCGTTCTCTAGTCATCAGGAACCCTGTATTTCTGGAATTAACTTCAATACGTAACCTTTGTTTATATTTTCTACTAATAATGTTTCTTTCCGTTTCGTTTTTCTTGTTCTAATTAGCGAAAGCCATTGTTGTAAGATTAATTGTTATTGCACGGATTGAAAAAGGTCGATATGAAATTAGAATGCAAATATTTCGTGATATATCGTCGACGCATTTCTTTTTCTTTTTTCGTAACAAATGCAAGATTTTATTCAAATTTGTTCAAGGTAGGTATTTCTATTAAGTCCCGTCGGTGGCTCATTTTAGCCTAGAATGCACTAAATTTAGACGAAAGCTCGTACGTCAAGATTCGTATCGCTAAAAAAAATGACGGGGCACTAACGTTATTTCGATAGTTAACTGCAATACTTCAAGTTCAAGTTCGTGCCAAGACCCATTAGAGGATAAAATCTCATTGTGAAGTACATTTTTAATGTCGATATGCCTAATTTATTTAATTATTTTGCAATTCTTGCGTTTATTATAATATTGTATTATTTTCATTTTTATTGTGCGAACACGATATTTTGCCGAAAAAGTACAGGTACACTAAAAAATATTAACCAAAATACATTAGTAGAGTGTCGGATTTTCCCCACATTTCAGGATCCTAACCAGTATAAGTTAATATATACGTACGCACGTTTTCAAACGACATCGCGTTTTATAAAAAAACGAGATGCACCCAGTTATAAAAGAAAGATTGCGAATTTGATGGTAACCAAGTTCATTGTATGCAGTGTGTTAGGTCGTGTATGTCGGGAAGTTGTTTACATTTAAGTTGAGCGTTGATCTCGATGCGAGGCGGTTGAACTTGGGATGTTATAAACGCATATATCAGTAGACCGAACGAAAGAAAACGTGAAAGACAACCAATGTTTGACACAGCGAAAAAGTTTATCGAATAATTTCCTGATTTATATTATAATCGTGCTAAAATTATGTGCAAAGTTTGCGATAAACCGTTGATGTGTAGGCGCAGACGCGACTGTAGAGAGCATGTGAATAGCCAGAAACACAACATGAAAAAAGTGTCGCGTCATCGAAGGAAGAATGTATGTTCCAATTGCTATGTACAGGATTATTCAAATGTTCCGGAACACATAAATATTTTTGAAACCAAAGAAATTTTCAAAAAATTTTTCAAACAAAAGTTTTTTGGTTTTAAGCAAGCTATTGTAAGAAGATATTTTTAATCTACATGTTGCTCGTGTTATCATTGAAACTGTATTCAATTTGATTTTTTTTAATGAAATACCCTGTATATTTTGACATAGCTGAAATCCCCGTGAAATTTTGAAGTGCTTTTGTGTATACAATTATGTCTCTATTTTGCTCCATTCTTGAGATATTTACTATTATTTGTAATTTTTACTAAGGGCTAGTGTTTCCACCTCCAAATAAGTTTCCTAATAAAAGTTATTCAGTAAATAAATGCTAGACCCGTCTTTCCACCTACTAATATCGTTATTCGGCAAATAAAAGCGGCTTATTCTCCAAATAAAGTATTAGGTACTCGTACCTCCTTATACAAAGTTATTTGAGCCGATAACATACGAAAAATGTGTCGAGTAGCGCCGAGTCTAATAATTCTCTGTTGATATTTTAGGTTAGGCAAGATTTAAATTTTTGTAAACAAGTTCTGTTATAAATACATATTTTATTTATTATAATAGATGAGATGGTGCAGTTTGTCGAACATTAATAATTTTTTTCCAAAACAAATATTTGAACGATTTTTGTAAATTATTATAAATTCTGAATTAAATTACTCTGTATTTAATTCTATAATTAGAGATTTTTGTTTTTTTACATTGTATTTTTAAAAATCATTCTTTTCTCAAGATAAATTTTGTTGTTTACTTTCTTCATCTGCCATCATTAACTTCCTTTTGTAGATATTAAGAGACTGAATAGAGGAGATTATGCAGTTCGACAAATTTTTTCCAAAATATATTATAAATATTTAAATCGCTTTTGTAAATTATTATAAATTGAGAATTAAATTATTTTGTAGTTTGTATTTACTTTTATTATTAGAGATTTTTTCTTTTTACATTGCACGTATTTCTAATAAAACATTCCTTTTTTCAAAACAAATTATTGTTGCTTCCTCTCTTCATCTGCCATCATTTTCTTTGGTTCTTTCGCGTTTTTTTCGGTTGTTACAGCCATAGCGAATATTTTTTAGAACTTAAATATAACCTTAGTAACCACTAACATATACCTAGACATATAGACAACCTATAAATATTGCCATATGCTAAACACTAAACATCACTAAAACCAAGTGTATTCACGTCTCTTTCTAAGACGTCATCGTAAGTACATTTCCATCTCTGTTACATACGCTTCCAAAAATTACTTGCGACTTTTGGTACTAGTTTGTAAAATAACTATTCGTCGAATTGTCGCGATTAGAAAGACGGAAATTTCTATTCGGCGAATAAAAGTACCTAATATATTTATTTGTCGAATAGTTATTAGGAACCTTATTACTATTAGTAACTTGGAAAGACTGGGCCTAACTGAGACGTTCTTAAGTTATTTGCAAATAATCATCTCGGCAACCACGCTGTCACCAATATGCAGTACATTTATTTACAGTCTCACAAAAAAATCAACCAAACAATAACAAAAAGCGTGACCCTGCTACCATGGCTTTCTCGCTTCCCAGACTTGTCACGAATCTAACGTGTGTGGAATGTGATTGATACTCAACTGGGTAATTTACCCCAACCACCAAATAACCTACTTGATATTCGTCAGCGAATTCAAGAAGCCTTGGATGACATTCCCCAAGATACTATAAATCATTTAATTTCAAGCATACTTCGAAGAGTTATCGAATGCGTGAAACCGCAGCGGACCCACTCATTCTTAAATAACATTGTTATTTTTTAATATTGTAGTTTGAAAATGTACTAATTTTTTAAGTTTGACTAAACAAACATTATGTATAAACTTTATTAAAGTCAATCAACTCCTACTGGGTGTTCAGATTTTTTTTTAAATCAGTACAATTATAACATCAATTACACATTTCATAAAATGGTGTTGTAGTAAAGGCTTAAGCTGTATAATTTGAGGCTACCTAGACATATTATTATTTTGATCAATAAGGATTTACTATTAAAACAAACTTTTAGTATTATTTTTCCAATGTTTTTTGTTACAAAAAAAGAACGCAGAAGTGATTTCTGAACGAATCGATTCTATTGAATTGAACAAATTGCATAATACAACAATAAACTAAATATTTCTGCATTATAATTTTATCCGTGTGTTGCCATGTATTGTACTCGAATAATTTTATATTGAGCATATATTGATCAGAACTTGATTACAACGTTAATGTCAAAAAAGTACTTGAATTTGTAAGGTAAGATTTAACAAAATATGTAATACTTAATCCTATTACAGAATTAGTATGTAACGATTTTTAAATATGGATGTTACCCGACAGAATATAAACAGTACAAACTTCCACATTTATAATTGTTAGTAAATTAAATTCTTTAAGCAAAACATCTACATAATTTCTATAAAGCCAAAGCAAACATTTTGTTTTAAATCAACTTCTCAAGCTCACTTGAATAAATGGCCAAGTGCCTGTATTTAAAGTACTTTAGTTAACTGAAAGTTGTTAAAAAAACGATATCATTGACCTATAATTTTGTAGATGTTTTGGACGAGAGGTTATTCGAACACCCGAATGAAGACTTTAGTTGAGACAATAATATCGAAAAATCTATCAGTGGCCCAACTGAGGGATTCTTTAGAGCCATTAGGCAACGATTTTTTTCACTGTATATGCTACCCCCTTAACTCACAACCCAAGAAAAATGTTAACTATATATTAATATATACTACATATTGCTGTGGATTTTTCATCAAAAAAATGCTGAAAATTACGCGATATATTTGAATGTTTAAAAATATACATTTATGTGTGACATGACTGTATATTGAAAATGTTTATAAATTTTCCGTTGGATATTTGTCATGTTTCGAAGGTTAATAAGAAAAAAAAAACTTGTTATCCGAGGATTTCATGTAGAGGTCGAAGTTGAGGGGAGACGAATTCTATCTATCGTACGAAAAGGTTGCTTGCTTCGTGATATATTTTTTAAATATTTAATTAATTCGGTTTTTTGATTTGATTGCAAGTGATTTATAGTTGTTATATAGATATTAAATTCCCGATATTTTGATGGTTAATTTGATTAAGCGCTTTTTCGTGAGAGTCTCCATATTAATCTTGTAAGTAAAATAAAAGTTTTATGACGTCATAATTATCAGAATTATAGTTCTATTGTATTAAAACAAGTAGATAAGAGATTTAAATTTTAAGCATACAGATAATACAGTTTAGTAATTCTAAAAATTCTTTGTTAAAATTATAAATGAAAAGTTTGTCCGAGTGTAGTCAGGGTTTTTTGTGCATGGCAAAGCACATGCGTAGTTTTTGTTCGCGGTTCAGAATCTGAATATACAGTGTGGTTTTCTAGGGAGAATTTAATATTAAACTTGATTATTTTAGATAAGTTTGATCGGAGTCATTAAGGAGGACGTTTTCCATTCATTTAGCGGTCAATTTTCAATGAATGTTTTTACCTCCAGTATCTTTGTTATATGATACAGCATCTATATAGTTTGTAAAGATTATTTTTTTTATTTTTTTTATTTTAGTATGTAATATAAAAAAAATTGTATTTCACCTTTTAACCTGCGTTTGTTTTATTTACTCACTCCAATTTTGTTAAGCATATTCTACCTATATAAAAGAATATATTTAAAAGAAACTTAAAAAGAGATTAGTTCAAACTTAACTTATATAAAATAGATAAATAAATTTTTGTGTACAAGTGTACTGGCGCTCAACTCATATTTTAGACACGTGTTTCCTAAGTGGAACTCGAGAAGTTAGAGGTCTCAGATTTGAAAATTCACCGGCTGAGAAAACCTAGTTGGGAAAACTAGTTGTGGATGATGGCGTGCTAAATTATCAACCCACTATTCATAGCAATATGTATACGGAATTACGAAATTGGTTATGGTTTATGAAAATCGAATATTTAATCAATATTTTTCGTAGGTAGGTATATATATGATAATTCATAACTAATCACTAGAGACCATCATTCTTGATCCGGTTTGGCTCATTTTAAAACTGGTCAGAACCGTTGCTCGTAAAAGAATGAATATAATCTCTTTCTTCAACGTCCAGCCTCTATATAGGCTCGGTAACGCCAAGACTTTTTCAAAACTAAAAAATCTTCTATAACACCCTTTTTCACTTGTACACCT
Source organism: Melolontha melolontha (assembly GCA_935421215.2). Classification (NCBI taxonomy): domain Eukaryota; kingdom Metazoa; phylum Arthropoda; class Insecta; order Coleoptera; family Scarabaeidae; genus Melolontha; species Melolontha melolontha. The sequence goes on from OW285242.1 coordinate 33,914,652, forward strand.
ACATTCTAAAAACTTGCGTTCTTATATCAATTTTAAATGTTTTGTAACACCCTGTATCCAACTGAATTTGATTAACACATCTTTCGTGAACTCACAAACTGGATATTATCGGTTAAATATTAGCAACATACAATCTGTAGTTTCATCTACAGATAACAACTCTTTATTATTTTTAAGTTCCGATTTAAACATATTTTCAATACGTGAACGGATGCATGATAGAAAACTTTGTGATGTTGTCCAGCTAGGTAACGTTCCTTTTTCGTACTTTTTCCAAAGTGAACGAAATGGTTTCTTCTATACTAAAGTAAACGATACATTACACAATATAAATTATTAACATAACTCGAAGACAAATACGTCACTATTTTTTTCCGTATATGCTTTTCGCTATTTACATGTCTTTGGCTGTTTTATTTTGTTGTACACGAGAGCAGTACTTCACAAACTTTGATTTTATTGTAGTACCAGCGTAAACTAAATCCTGTGCTACGTGGTAGAACGGTCCCTTTATAGCTTTCGACATTATTTTTCACTTTACGCGAAATAACTGTACTATATCGCAGCCGACTTGAGACTAGCCATATATAAAAATATTGATGTGAAATGATCAAAAGCATGGGAGAAACAGGAAGGGAGTTGAAAATTCATAATAAAATATGGAAAGAAGGGAACTTCCCAGAAAACTGGCGCCGGGCCTTAGTAGCACCAATATATAAAAAAAAGGAGACAGGAGAGACTGTAACAACTACAGGGGCATAACACTACTGAGTACAGCCATGAAGATATTCGAGAAAATTCTAGATGGAAGAATTAGAAATATAGTGGAGAGTACATTAAATAAGGCGCAAAGTGGATTCAGAAAAGGGAGAAGTGCGCAATATCACGTTTTTACGTTGAAACAGATAACCCAGAAAGCCATGTGTGAGAAAAAAACCGTATTTCTACCGTTCATAGACCTGGAGAAACCGTTCGACAAAACACCGAGGGAAAAAGTATTAAATATTTTGAAAGAAAGAGCAGTAAGTGTTAAAATAATAATATTGATACGAAAAATTTACAGTAACAACGTTAACACTATCATAAATAATAATATAGAATCTGAAACATTTACAAGTCAAAACGGTCTGAGACAAGAAGGCAGTTTAAGCCCAAGGCTTTTCGTAACATATATGAATGAAATAATAAAGAAATGTACCACAAAAACTAGCAAGTACAATGTTGGACTCTTACAACTACAAAGAGTAGATATTTCGGAGGGAGTTTTCGCAGATGATGTCGTTATGATCGCTAAAAGTGAACCTAAGAAACCTAGAAATATGGAACACAGAGCTGGAAAACCACAGAATGAAAATAAACAGAAATAAAACCAAAATGATGACGATAGGAGATGCACAAAAAAACATAAATATAGAAATCGACGGGGTAAAAATAGAGCAAGTGAAGACTTTCCAATATCTTGGAGTGCCAATAGACGAAAAGGACACACAGGAAGTAGAAATAAACCAGAGAATAGAGAAAACGTTAAAGCTCCGTTATATGATGAACAAGAAATTCATAAACAATAAAGAAATTTCGCGAGACACAAAAATGAAAATATTTAAAGCGATATTTACACCCATACTAACATTTGGCTGCGAATCCTGGATTTTAAGCGAGAGCCAAAAAAGCAAGTTACAGGCTGTCGAGATGAAATACCTGAGAAGAGTCCGAGGAGTTACCAAACTAGATCAAATAAGATGCAGGAAAATACGAGAGGACCTGGAAATAGAATCAACACTCAAATTCATAGAAAAGAGACAGCTGGGTTGGTGGGGCCACTTGCAAAGTATGGAAGAAGTAAGACCAGCTAAAAGAGTGTGGGAGGCAAAAATACTGAAAAACAAAAGGAGGGGTATGCCAAAAACGCAATGGGATGGAGTAATAGCGAAAATACTGGAGACAAAGAAAAGAACATGGACAGAAGCAAAAAAAATGGCGGTAGAAAGAAAAGGATGGAAAGAATTTGTAGAGGCCTAGAATAAAAATACAGTTTCGTCCAGACACCATTATATGGTAGAAGGGAACTTAGATTAGTTAGATGCAGTGAAATAAACTTTGGGTGAAAATTAAAAATAGAATTAATAACGTATAAATTAATTAAACATAACCGCATAAGCAAAAACAAATTAAAAAGAAATAAACCGAGGTTGTGTGTTTTAAATGCACCTCGTATATCATATATTAATGTAGTATTCAAATTTTAGATGCATATTTCTAAGCATTAATAACGCATAAGTAACGTTATGTCAATAAATTTTAGGTTAATTAGATTATTAAAAAGTTTAGAATGTAAGTAAATTAATAAAACGAAGCTATCCTTAAATAATATGGACGCATCGACAGGCATACGAATGAAAGCACAGGCACAAGACGCCATATGAGAACAAACACAAGGAGAAAAGAAAGAGAAAATGTAAAAGATACGTAAACGACTTTCTCCGAAATTTTCTCAAGATCGAACAGGCATCGGAGCTATTCCAGGAAGCACGAGATTAAAACCTTACTATTCCAAAATAAAATTTACAAATATCAAAATAACAACAAAAAGGCAAAATATATAAACGAGGAGACAACGCATAGAGATGAAAAAGTTAAAGCTACACACGATAATTAAAAATACACAGGGGTGGAAATATTAAATAACTATGAAAATTAGAGAAAACAGAAATAAATTATTTGGAGTAGGAACCGATTTCGTAGAAGAAAGAAACGCTGCATATAAAAGCAGGAAAGCACCGAAAATATGAGATTCATCGTTTTAATTTCGACATTCACTAACGTTCATTTATTGCGCTACATTCATTTCAAAATTGTAATGTAGATATAGTCAATAATCTCAAAAATTTCAAGCCTTTCGGCATTCTATTTAACTTAAGAATAAATAAAAGTTTAATTTCATTTTTCATTACTAATATTGCTATCAGCTATCAAACCAGCTACCAGCTATCAAAAATAAACATTTGGAAAATTTAGCCATAGAAACGGAACTAGCCCAGTTTAAGTGTGAAAATAACGCATATCATAAACAAGTAGCTAAAAATATTATTGATCACAATAAACCAACCCGTAATTTCAATAAAGATTCGTCTACTATTAAATCCATACAACAAAAATCTATTGACAATGATATAGTATTTACAAAAGCGGACAAAGGAAACACAGTGATTGCGATCCCTAAAGTAGATTATAATAAAAAAGTTGATGAATTTCTTAATACTGGTTCATTTACAAAAATTAAAACTAACCCCACATCTAAGTTTCAAAAACAATTAAAAACTACGTTAAACATGTCCAATACTATATTTACCCCGTCACAAAAACGCAAAATTGTTATAATGAATCCACAACCCCCTAAAATGTATGGTTTGATCAAACTACATAAAAATAATTTACCTATCCGACCTGTAGTTTCGTATGTCAAAACCCCGTGTAGAAATTTATGCAAACAGTTAATTAATATTATAATAGAACATACAAAATTTAAATCAACTTTTACTTTAAAAAATTCCTTAGATCTCATAAATAAAATCTCATATTTAAATATCCCTAATAACGCTAAATTTGTGTCTTTCGATGTAACAAATCTATTTACTAATATTCCAACAAAAGAAGTAATAGACATCATTAAATTTAAACTACATCAACACCATACTAATCTCGTTATATGCGGAGAAATCTTAGATCTACTTAATATTTGCATGGAACAAAATTACTTTCAATTCAACCATGAATATTACACACAAACGATAGGATTAGCAATGCAAAACCCTTTAAGCCCCTTATTAGCGGAATTCTTCATGAATCATTTCGAAGAAACTATTAGCACTCACCCCCTTTTTAAAAAATGTATTTACTGGTTTAGATACGTTGATGATGTGCTAGTCTGCTTTAATGGTACGGATAGACAATTAAAAATGTTTTTTGATTATTTAAATAATGTTCACCCTAATATTAAATTTACACTAGAAATAGAAAAGAATGGCTTAATTAATTTCCTAGATCTTACTATATCAAATAATGCTAATAAACATGAATTTTCCATTTACCATAAACCTACACATACAGATGCAACAATACATGCGTCCTCCTTTCATCCTTTAAAACACAAATTAGCCGCGTATGAATCTATGATACATAGACTTTTACATATACCCCTTAGTAAAAACAATTTCAACATAGAATTAAACAGAATACACACTATTGCTAAAAATAATGGATATTCATACAATATTATCAATAGAATCCTCCAACACAAACAAAAAATACTTACCCGCCAGTGGCGGCTAGCGCATAAGCGCTGCAGTGCTGCAGAGCTCCCAAAAAATTGGGCGGGCGAACCTGTATTAGTTATAACTAGTTTTCTTTTACATAATTTTTCCGACATTTCTGATGTTTATAAAAGCGTAACATATTGTTATGAAAATTCTCCCCCTGTATATAAAAAAATTTGCATATTTTTCTACATCACCTGTAGAGGACATCAAACCCTACAATTTGACACCTCAATCATCAAAATCCGACAAGTAGAAGCCGAGATATTCGCTTCCGAAATTCCAAATAATATTCAATAGGCGACCAGTGGAATAACCAACCTAATTCGCGCGATCGCTCACTTGTTCCTTATCTGGTCCACACGAGCGTGAGCTCAGAGCTCTGTCAAACACCCGCGCGCACCCCGCTACCCCCGCGAGTGTCTAAAACCAATGCGTCATTTTAGCAGGCCTGGTCGCTGCATTAAATGCAGCGAAATGCAGTGCATTTATTCCAGCGCGGAAGGCGATATGATTCAGTATACGATAGGTCCAACTTGCAACGGGCGGGCCATAGGCAACAATATACGTATGGAACGTAATGCGGTGGGCAACGTGTGTTCGATGCCTATATTGAGTGACTTTCTTAAAATTTAAATTTATTTTGCAGAATTATTGATTTTTTTTACTTTTATCTTTTAGAAAACGTTATTTTTTTTTTATTACTTAAAATTACTTTATATGAAAAATAGTATACCATAAAAGTGTAAACAAAGACAGTATACATTGAAACGAATATTCATTCAATTGTATTGTCATGAAATTGAATTTGTCAATCGTTGTTAAATTTGTTAGAATGAATAGATATTTATATTTATCGGAAAATACTAATACTTAAAGCAAACAAATAAGGTGTAGTGTTTTGTTATAGGAATTAGGAATGTATAATATCCATTTCTTCCTGTATATTGATTATGCAGCTGATGCTTTCGTAATATGCTAATATTTGTATTTCTACTATTATCGTGATGTTATTATAATACAGATACCAAAATCTCACGTAATATTTCCATCAGCCTTTTATTAACAATAAACAAGTAAAGTACAACTTCGTAGGTCGACAAACGCTCCAGTCTTCATTATCACTGTATTATACATGAACTGTAGGCTTAGTTTTTCGTAGAAATTGAAGTACGCCTCTGTTCCTTTGTAAAATTATAATAAGGGCAGGGGTTAATTTTATTCTGGCATTTTTTAAAATGCAGAGATCAGTTTTGCGACAGCATTCAGCTAATTACAATCTAAAATAAGCAACATTGTAACGTATTTTGGAATTGGGAATATCCGTAGGTAATATAAAAAAAGGAAGTATAGTTTAATTACAACTGTAGCTTCCTCCTGGTTTGAAGGAAGTCGGTATGTATCGACCGAAGTATAAGTTGAAATAATACAAATATGAGCATATTACGAAGGCATCAGCTGCATAATCAACATGCAGGAAGAAATGGATATTATACATTCCTATAACAAAACACTACACCTTATTTGTTTGCTTTAAGTATTAGTATTTTCCGATAAATATAAATATCTATTCATTCTAACAAATTTAACAACGATTGACAAATTCAATTTCATGACAATACAATTGAATGAATATTCGTTTCAATGTATACTGTCTTTGTTTACACTTTTATGGTATACTATTTTTCATATAAAGTAATTTTAAGTAATAAAAAAAACAATAACGTTTTCTAAAGGATAAAAGTAAAAAAATCAATAATTCTGCAAAATAAATTTAAATTTTAAGAATGTCACTCAATATAGGCATCGTACACACGTTGCCACACCGCATTACGTTCCATACGTATATTGTTGCCTATGGCCCGTTGCGAGTTGGACCTATCGGTATTTAATATTTTCGCGACTATTTTTACGGTGCGGCGAGTATAACGTAAAAACAATAATATTAGAGACTCTTATTTTTTTGTGTGACAATTGACAATCGTTCCAGAAATCCATTACTTCAGTGCGGAAGGCGAAGAAAGCACGATAAGATCGATGGGAGACAACCTCTTACTGCCCGTGCAAGGTAAATTTTTTTGTAAAACTTGCAGAACACCTTAAAATTTTTAGCACGAGCCGCCACTGTAATACCCGCTCTTTAATATACCCTAAACAATTAAAAGATGTAGTATATTATTCTTCCTTAACGTATATCGGCGAAGCTTCAGACATAATTAGTAGTCTTATCAAGAAAGCCACTAATACTATCGTAGCGTACAAAACCAATAATACAGTTGGAAGTTTTTTAAAAAACAATAAGGACAAAACGGATAAAAAACTTGTTTCAGGCGTCTATAAGTTAACTTGTGAGTGTAATATGTCATATATTGGTCAAACAGGACGAACATTCACTCAAAGGATATCCGAACATCAAAATAGTTATAGAAATAATAAATCAGATTCAACTTTTGCTAATCATTGTATAGAGAATAACCACAACTTTAATACGAAGTTCAAAATTCTTCATATTCAAGATAAAAGTAAAAAACTAGATTTGCTAGAATCATTAGAAATTTCTAGATATAAGAAATTAGGGTTAGTATTAAACGACCAAACAGAAATTTGTAATTCCCCCCTACTTTCATTAAATTTATAATTATCAGGCTTTGTATATATACCTTGTACATTTGTAAATTCACCATTTATTCATCCACCTGATGAAGTCACAGTGTGATGAAACGATATTGTAGTGGAAAGTTAGATTAAATTATTTGAAACTTAAAATCAGTGCATTTTTTATACTATCATACTAATATTGTTGTCAGTATTATTCTCATCCTTATTATTATAAAGTTTAATAATATACCAGAAGGAGTTCAAAAATTTTATATGTACGATTAAACGTTATACACGATAAAAATTGGAGTATATAAAGTTAATTAAATTAGAAAAGTGCACGTGGAGCATTATTTTAAATATTAAGTTAGTCAGAAATACGCGAGTAAAGTGTATCTTGGGGCCAGATATCCGAGTTTGATAAACAGGAAGTAGTTTTCCCTGCATATTCTCGAAGTATCTGTGCCATTTGAGATTTTAAAAATTCAAAACGTTCAACAATAAGCGTGAAAATAAGAAAATACTTATACAGTATGAGGATAAGCGTCCTATTTCTGTAGGGACTCGTTTTCCACTTAAATAGGCGCTGAATAGCACACTCGTTTTGTAAAAAGTTATCAGTAGAGATTAAAGAACCACATTTCTGTCAGAGATAGACTTTGAGTACTAATCTCAACATTTGGAGCGCAAATACCCCCTTTTTCGAGTGAAATAATCAAGAGTCTTTGTTTGCGAGATTCATTAGAAATCAGAATTAAAGCTCCAATACTATCCGTGTGGAATTCGCAAAAGAAAATTTGTATATTAAAGTTGCATTGATAGGTTAAGGTATAGGTTAGGAATGAGATATTTTAAGTTACAACAAAAATGATATGTGAAAATACAAGCAAATAATAAAATACTTTTAAACTATTACTTCTTGTTGTATTATTTCTTTGCATTTACTTTGGACGCTAGGCCTAGTTGTGTAGAACCAAAAAGATAGCCCTGAGATATCCAAATAATATACAGAGTTTCAACAAAATTTATGCTTGCGTTAACCCATTTATTCCCATAGTTGCGTTAACGCAACACCAAAAAAATTTTTTTTTTCGTACTAAAAAGTAATTTTGGATGTACTGCCAGTAGCATTGCGTTAATAAATATTTAAACAACCTAATAAACATTTTGGGAACGGGTAATCGCATTTTCAATTTTGAATAAAAATAAAATAAAACTATGGAATTTTCGAGAAAAAAACTTATGTATCTAAGTTTAAATTAAATAACATACAGCTTACTTTTTCATTTATCATTAAGAGGTTTCATATAAAAGATACTTCACGTAACATTATTTTGGAAAAAAATCAATCACCTTTTTTCCGGAAATATTTCTCAAACTGATTTGAAACATAGCGTTGCGAAAACGCAACATTGGGACAAATGGTGTAATTGTAGTCATGAGTAATATTCCTTTTTCACGTCTGGGGGAAGTTTATTGGGTATCCGTTGTGTGATGCGAGTTTATTCAGTTCATTTACGCTGTGGGATAGAGAAGTTCAAGAAGTTAGAGTACATAATAGTATTATCTTGAGGATTACATAAATATTATACAATGGTAAGTACAACAATTTCTGAAGTATGTGTTGGTCGTTGATGTTGATAATAAAATTATTTTAGTCACGTGAAATATCGCGATGATCCTACCAGACCGTTGACTTTGAAACAACTTGAGGCAATTGTTGAAGATCTTGATCTGAATGTGGAAATTAATGTTTGTTATATACCACCCGACGTCGATGATTTAACGGACGAGGAGGACATTGATGATAATGTTATAGGTGGAGTAGAAAATTTGCATGTAGATATAGCGGGAACTTTTGAGATAGTGTATCCGAATAACGAAATTGAGATAGAGGATGGTATACATCACGAGGCAGCTTTATCTACACCAAGCAAAACGGCAAGAATTGAAGACATTATTTGGTGTAAAACGCCCGTTGACTACGAGGAAGATGCTACGTCAAATGAGGAAGGGAATGTACAGAATATTGTTGAGGCGCTACATAGAAAGTCTGTGCTTGATTTCTTTATGCAAATGTTTGATAAAAATGTTGGCCAACTTATTATTTCAAACTCCATAAAATATGCGAGATAAAATAACCGTATTCAATTCGCCTTAGATCAAAATGATCTAGAAATTTTTTTGGGAACATTGATTTTAAGTGGGTATCACTCTTCCAAAGGCAAAACTTTAGTGGTCATCTGATGAAGATAAACGTGTTCAATTTGTGAAAAATGCGATGTCTGAAACAGATTTCTCGACATAAAGCAGAACATTCATCTTGCAGATAACAATCAGTTAGACAAGGCAGACAAATTTGCGAAAGTAAAACCGCTGGTTGATCTCTTGAACAGCAATTTCTTGAAGTGTGGTGTTTTTAGACATCACTTATCAATTGATGAGCAAATGGTACCCTACTTCGGCCGCCATTCAGCGAAAATGTTTTTGAAAGGGAAGCCGGTACGTTTCGGGTTCTAAATGTGGTGTCTGGCATCTAGCAATGGGTATTTATATCAATTTATACCTTATGCTGGAAAAACTGGTGAAAATGCCAAAAGAGAATTTGGTTTAGGTGAAACAGTGGTCATCAATCTTTTTAACGTATTAGAAAATAAGTCGACTCATATGTATACTTTGATCACTTTTTTACGAGCTACAAGCTATTAGTTCATCTGAAACGTCAAGGATACTTTGCTACTGGAACTGTACGTGAGAACAGAATGCTGAAATGCCCTTTAGAGACTTGTAAGTCTATAGGAAAAAAAACTCGTGGTACAAGGGATTCTCGTTACGATCACGTAAATGAAATAAGCGTGGTCCGTCGGAATGACAAATCTGTGGTTACAGTAGCAACCAATTGTGAGTCTGCACTGCCTAATGTGTTTGTGAAGCGGTACAATCGTAGAGAAAAAAAGACATCTCTATACCACAACCAAATATGATTGCCAAATATAACAAATATATGGGAGGCATTGATCTACACGATATCGCAGTTGCAAATTACCGAATAAATATTCATGGAAAAAAATGGTGGTGGCCGTTATTTATAAATATGTTAGATTCTACTGTGGTGAATGTTTGGAAACTGCACAGACTTGTATACACAGAGAAACCCATTTCGCAGCTGGATTTCAGGTCCGAACTTGTACGAAGCCTCATTGGTGCTAACAAATGTAAAACACGATCTGTTCGAGGACGTGGTTCCAGTGCGTCTCTATCATCCAGTGCACGTTTAGATAATGTGGGTCACCTAATTGAAAGAAATCGTAAAAATTGGAGGAGACGTTGTAGAGTATGCAAAAGTACAACCGTATTTATGTGTAATAAATGTGGAGTTCCATTACATTCACACTGCTTCAAGGACTACCATAATTAATAATTGTAATATTCTTTTGTGCATATAGTCCCATTGTTGCGTTAACGCAACGCAAAAAAAATATAAGAATCAATGGTTTGTCTTTTTTTTTTACTTTAAAGGATGTTTATAAATACCTAAATAAAAGTTTATTCCTTAAAGAATTTGCGTTTTCCATGATTTGTCTAATAGTGGTCCTAAAAGGGTTAACTACCCACACGAATCATCCATTATAATTTAAATTTGAAAGCGAAGTTCACAGCAATGTGTATGTATATATAATATGATATAATACACGCACGTGCAACCTAAGCACTCTTCGACGTTACGTCTGCTCCAAAATGTGCATCCTTACATATAAGTATATTGTATTCATATCTTATTAATTATCGAATTCTCTAATAATTGAAACGCATTTTATAAATGGAATGCAAGAAAATCTAATAATTTAGTAGAAATACTATTACATCTAGAATAGATTAAAGAATGGCCTTATAAAAATAGAAAAAAAAAATTGTTCCTAAAAAAATAATGGGTCAAATAAAAAGCACTAAAATTACTTCCAACAGCTTTTCATGTTGATCGAAGTAATAACTCTATATCACTCTATCGAAAAACGTTCTAAGTATATGACAACACAACACTTCACACATTTCCAATCTAAAAAAATCCCTTATTTATACCGTTAGCTAGATATTTGTAGATATGCGGTGTGGACCAATGAAGTAAACAATACAGCACGTGTAACCATGGTAGCGCCGCAGTAAACTAAAACCCTTACCGGTCATTTATTTTACGTTAGTTGCCTTTAGCAGGAGGTTGTCGGTGATTCTATACATATATACATGTTATGTAGGTTTGCGTGCCGTCTGAGTTCGTGCTTGTCCCCGAGCCCTTTGGGAAAAATCGTTGTTTGAAATCTTCGAACCCGTACCCAGATTGTTATTTTAAGCTAATCGTACTCCTGTTTGTTTCAATTTTTTAAAACGGATCGTGTGAAATTTAGCTTTCTTCGCATGCCACATGCTGACGAACCGTAAATATGATACCAAACAATAACAACACGCCGACTAGTTCGGACAGTGATACATCAAGGAAAATTCCGAAAACTGCAGATGAAAGACTTATGGTGGCTGTGAGGATAAGACCTTTGAAAGCAGATGAACCTCAAAGATGTTTATATGCCATAAATAAAAAGGTAACTTTAATTTAACTGTTTGAATAAAGTAGCTAAACTATTAAGATAAAATAAAACAAATTTTATGAATTTCACTTTTTAATTATCACTGTAACGAGTGGTTTCGCACCAACCTGGGCTTCGTCAGACATATAACTAACTTATTTACAAAATATTTTTTATAGTAAACACAAGTAAACGGTAACAAGCAAAAACACATGTTTTATTTTAAAAATAGTCAGAGGGATGGGTGCCTTTTATTACTGGATGAATACAAAATGTACTGTTCTTAAGTAATAAAACTAGAGGTTTACATTATATTACAGGGAGGTAAGAATTCTATGGAAAATACAAAAATACAATATGTAACTCTGCATATCAAATAAATAGATTGAGTAAGGGTGAATTTCTTGTTTCTAATTGATCATTTAAGATCTTGTCAGTTTTCTTTATTTTATTGATTTCAAGTGACTCTAATAAATTAAGTTTTTTGCCCTTATTTTCTACATGTAATATTTTAAATTCTTTGTTAAAATTGTGGTTCGTTGAATTGATATGAGACGCATATGAAGAGTCACTTTTATTATTTCTAAATGAAGAAAAATGTTCTTTGACGCGTATTTCAAACGATCTGCCTGTCTGTCCGATATAAGTCATAGGGCAACTACCGCAGGTTAACTCATAGACCCCTGACTTTTTATTTGTTGTTTGTTAAATCCTTATTGTTTTTTATAAATTTGGATAAATTGTTATTAGTTTTATACGCTGTATTAATGTCAAACTTTCTTAAATATTTACAAATTTTTGTGCTTGAAGAGCCTATAAACGTGATCATTTTAAATTTTTGGGTGTTATTATTTAATAATGGGTAAACTTGTGATATGGCTTTTGTACGGAGTTTTTTATTTAAAATGTTATCTATTATATTACTTTTATATTCATTGTTGATAGCTATTTGTCTAATTAAATTTAACTCTTTCTCGAAATTTGTTTGGTTCAACGGAGTATTTATTAATCTATGTATAAGACTGTGATAAGCCGCTAATTTGTGTTGTATCGGATGGCAAGAAGTGTTATGTATAGTAATATCTGTAGTTGACGGTTTGTGGTAAATAGCAAAGTTACATTTATTGTTAATTCTAGTAATCGTTAAATCGAGAAAGTTAATACTATTATTTGTTTCCTGTTCCATTGTAAACTTAATATTTTGATGCAATGTATTAATGTAATCAAATAATAAATTTAATTGTCTATTTGTTCCTATGAAACCTAGTAATATGTCATCTACGTATCTATACCAAAATAATACATTTTGAAAAAGAGGATTTTTTGAAATAGAATTTTCAAGATGATCCATAAAAATCTCAGCTAATAACGGACTTAGGGGATTACCCATGATTAAACCTTCTTTGCAAGTGTATATGTTTTCATTAAATTGAAAGTAATTTTGTTCTATGCATAAGTTTAGTAGATCAAGAATTTCATTAATAATTAACGGATTTACATTATTTTTATGGAGAAGATCTTTTACTAAAATAACCGTTTTATTCAAAATTTATTCCCTAGTATCCCTCCAGAAAGAACGGTTATTTTAGTAAAAGATCTTCTCCATAAAAATAGTATAAATCCGTTAATTATTAATGAAATTCTTGATCTACTAAACTTATGCATAGAACAAAATTACTTTCAATTTAATGAAAACATATACACTTGCAAAGAAGGTTTAATCATGGGTAATCCCCTAAGTCCGTTATTAGCTGAGATTTTTATGGATCATCTTGAAAATTCTATTTCAAAAAATCCTCTTTTTCAAAATGTATTATTTTGGTATAGATACGTAGATGACATATTACTAGGTTTCATAGGAACAAATAGACAATTAAATTTATTATTTGATTATATTAATGCATTGCATCAAAATATTAAGTTTACAATGGAACAGGAAACAAATAATAGTATTAACTTTCTCGATTTAACGATTATTAGAATTAACAATAAATGTAACTTTGCTATTTACCACAAACCGTCAACTACAGATATTACTATACATAACCCTTCTTGCCATCCGATAGAACACAAATTAGCGGCTTATCACAGTCTTATACATAGATTAATAAATACTCCGTTGAACCAAACAAATTTCGAGAAAGAGTTAAATTTAATTAGACAAATAGCTATCAACAATGGATATAAAAGTAATATAATAGATAACATTTTAAATAAAAAACTCCGTACAAAAGCCATATCACAAGTTTACCCAATATTAAATAATAACACCCAAAAATTAAAAATGATCACGTTTATAGGCTCATCAATCACAAAAATTTGTAAATATTTAAGAAAGTTTGACATTAATACAGCGTATAAAACTAATAACAATTTATCCAAATTTATAAAAAAACAATAAAGATTTAACAAACAACAACAAAAAGTCAGGAGTCTATGAGTTAACCTGCGGTAGTTGCCCTATGACGTATATCGGACAGACAGGCAGATCGTTTGAAATACGCATCAAAGAACATTTTTCTTCATTTAGAAATAATAAAAGTGACTCTTCATATGCGTCTCATATCAATTCAACGAACCACAATTTTAACAAAGAATTTAAAATATTACATGTAGAAAATAAGGGCAAAAAACTTAATTTATTAGAGTCACTTGAAATCAATAAAATAAAGAAAACTGACAAGATCTTAAATGATCAATTAGAAACAAATAATTCACCCTTACTCAATCTATTTATTTGATATGCAGACAGTTACATATTGTATTTTTGTATTTTTCCATAGAATTCTTACCTCCCTGTAATATAATGTAAACCTCTAGTTTTATTACTTAAGAACAGTACATTTTGTATTCATCCAGTAATAAAAAGCACCCATCCCTCTGACTATTTTTAAAATAAAACATGTGTTTTTGCTTGTTACCGTTTACTTGTGTTTACTATAAAAAATATTTTGTAAATAAGTTAGTTATATGTCTGACGAAGCCCAGGTTGGTGCGAAACGACTCGTTACAGTGATAATTAAAAAGTGAAATTCATAAAATTTGTTTTATTTTATCTTAATAGTTATAATGGAATTTCATCAAGTAAAGGCCGAAACAATCATATATTTTAAAGTAGCTAAACCCTAAAGAACTAAACATACATAATTAAGTTATACATGACATAATAAGCACAATACGTTTTTCATTTATTTATTTTTTAAATAACCCCAAAAAGTTGCACCACATTACTTTTACAACATAACTAGACTTGTTATTTTTTCCCACATTTCAAAGTCTTACTCAGTACAAGTTAATATGTACAAGTATTCTCAATATACACCGCGTTTTATAAAGAAAGCCGTGTCCGTAAGAAATTATAACTCAGCGAGAGATAAAAATGCATAGAATGAACTTGCTTATCTTAAAATTCGCAATCTTTTTTGTAACTGGGTGCGTCTCGTAAAAAACAAAATTTTTCGTAAACATCTCTTACTATAAGTAATATCTTTGTTAATACTTAAATAAAGTTGTAATTTCATACGTGTTCTTTATAAATCACGATGTGTTTTGAAAACGTTCGTTTGTATACATTAACTTATACTGAGTAGGATTATGGAATGTGGGGAAAATCTGACAACCCTAAACATAATATTCGCATGCAGTAAAAAAAGCATTTCTCTTGTGTTACAAATAATGTGTATATCGAAAATATTAGGATATCACTTGAACTAATGAAGAAAAAATCCAAATCCAAAAATATTTTTTTGCAAATATTATTTTAACAACCTTACTAATGACTAGAGCAACTACAAGCTTCACTTATACTGATAATTTTACAAGAGCTGTTCGAGAGTCTTTTTCTTTAAAACGATTGAAGAAGTGTTAATAGAGAGACTAAATATAACGAGTTCGTATAGCAAAGACAATCGACTTAATCTGTGCTTTCAATTTAAACAATCGTGATGCTTCAAGAAGATCGCAAATTTACTGAATGTGCATTGACTTAGAATATTGTACCATGAGAAAATATCTTGCTATTACATTGAATTGCACGATTTAATTTCATAGAAATATGAAACAAATAGAGTAACACCTTCTTTATGACCTACATTACCTCAAAATACTGTTCCTTAGTAATGTCGATAAAGTAACTACATATTCGGTACATTGGTATTCGTTATACGCGCGGACCTGAAGTGCCAATTATCTATTTGAAAATGTAAGCGTTACTTTTATATTCGATTACTTTTGGTACATATCGTTAGACTCGAGTATTTCACTTAACCGAGGGAGTATTTACCTTCCGAACATTAAGCTAGAACTCAAGGTGCCTGTTTTGACTCTTTAGAATATGGATATCTTGATTAATTCTACTGTTATTTCGTTTCGAAGAGATTGTATTATTACTATATTTCGCGACACTTTGTCGCTTCTAAGAAGCGATTTTTCTTGTTCTCAATAAAATATGCATTATTAGATTTATGTCGTAGTTGAACAAACGGGTGCCAAATCTTATTATTGCTGAACCCCCAGAGCAGAGCTCTACTGAAATTCGTAAAAATATACAGGGTATTAAATTTAAAATAAAAAGGTTAGCATCGTTTCCGACTAAACCGGAATTAGTCGATCTGATTCGAATATAAATATACTCATCGAATCCCCGATTTGAATTTACTTAATTGTGGAAAGACATTCGAATGGATTCATACATTTGCCTAACCCTGTATATTGATTTTATACATGAAAGGTTTTAAGCATGGCAAACATATGCACCTGAAACATTCATTGTATAACTTTCATAAAAATCGAATAAATACGTAGATAAAACAGACAGAAACAAGAAAAACTTCTAACCACAATATAAATTAATAAACTTTAAATACGTATACGTAACTAAGTTGCCATCTTCAGTAGAACAATCTAAAAAAGAAAGATGTGAGATAATACTATGTTATTCCACTGGCGATTTGGTGGAGAGCATATCCTTAAAAGTTGTACCTTAGCCAAGAACGCTACCTTTAATACTATTTTTTACGATTATTCCATGAAGATGATAATTTAGTTGTTAAAATACCTATTTAAGAGTTTATTAATTTACACTGTTTAGGAAGTTTTCTTGTTTCTGTCCGTTTCAGATTTAACACAATCTCCACCATTTCGGAACATACGTATATAAGTAATCAAACTTCGTGTATTAACAAATATCTGAATTTATAACTGAATAATAGAATAATAATAATAATAATAAATTACTTAGATGTAAAACATCTGATCATATAACTATATTTGTTTAACCACATGAACGCATTAACTTCTTTATCCTACTAAATCGATTGTCCATACATGGAAAGTTATAAATTTTTAAAACATGTAAGCAATTTCAAAGTCGATATTATGCTAATCACTAATTTAAACTAAAAAACAATTGATTTCGTCACGTAAGTGTAAACTATAATTTATTATAAATGTTAGAACACTTAATGTTCTTAGTGTCCAATCTATATTTAAGCAACAAATAATGTAAGTAATATGTTGATCAGGTAAGTCTAAACAATAGTGCAACTAAATAAAGGATTTTATCATTTTTTAAGTGCTATACCTTAAACGTCTAAAGTTTTTAAACTTCCTTTTGCCTTCATTTTTTTCCTTTAACAAAACTTTTTTTTTCTTTAACAAAACTTGTTTCATTATCCTGCTTTCTAATAATCACTGGTCAACAATTGATTTTTTTTTATTTTTCTTTAGAAACTATTACAATTTTCGTTTCTTTTATAATTCTAACAATACTAATAATACAACAAATTTATTCTGGCACTTCAGGTTTTGGACAAAAATATTAAAAACTAAATGAAATAATATTAATTGGGTTATGTACGTTATATGGATTTGTATGATATCGTCCTGTTCAAAATGTTTTTCTTTTTACTTTTATTTTATACTGTTCTGCGGAACTTTCTGATTTCACTTGCCCTGATAACGTTTTTCAATAACAGAAATGTCTTGATGAAACCTTTCACCGTGTTCATCACTCACGTCGCCGAGGTTTGTAGATGCGAGTGCAAAAAATGTATTTTAAGGCTCCTGTTACAGCCCAATTTATGGTAACTTCTGAGAAGTGCTATACAAGTGTCCCGTATCGATATGTCCAAATTTTAGGAGTGTAAAATAGACTTCATTTCAAGTAACAAAACGCAAAACTTGTATAGGTATCCATTTTTATTTGTTTCAAAGTTACAGATCTATGAATGTGATTGTCAGATCATGAAAAAAAATGTAATCCTAAAGTCAATAAAAACTGATTTTATTTAAAAAAGTTCAATTAATAATATTTTCGAAATATCCACCTCCTTCTTGAATGCAGGCTTGTGCCCGAAAGCCAACAGAAGAAGTACTTATCCGAATTTCAGTTTTGTCGGATTTGCTCTGCAGCCAGGTGAATACGATCCAACGACTCTTCTCTTTGTGTTCGAAACTTGTGCGTAGACTAAATTTTTCATGTACCCCCATAAATAAAAGTCAAGGGGATTAAGATCGGGTGATCTGGGTGGCCATGCAACAGGATCACCTCGACCAATACATCTTGGATAATTGACGTTAACCCAATTTCGGACAGCAATTCCGAAATGTGGTGGTGCCCCATCCATGTGAAACCACATGTCTCGTCGAAGATTCAGCGGGACATCCTCTAAAAGACCTGGCAGTTCGTCAATAAGAAATTGAAGGTATCCGCATTTAACCTCCCAGGAAGAACGACAGGACCAATAAACAAGTCATTGATTAGGCCAAACGTTAATAGAAAATTCATTTTGAAATTTAGATGGGCGTATAGCTTTGGAATTTTCTGATTACCACCTGTGCAGGTTTCTCAGATTTGTAACACCACTTCTCGTGAACGTAGATTTATCTGTCCAGAGGATTGTTCTGCAGAAATTAAAAAGAAGCCGTGACTGTCTTAATATCCAGGTAGAATAAACTAGATGAGCATAGTGGTCTGCCTCAAGCAAACCGTGTCCCCCGCGATAGTGATATGGATATAAAACCTCACGTTTTAAAATTCGCCAAACTGTCGTTCGTGGCACTCCTAGTTGTCTAGCGATTCAATGTACACTGAGAGTTGGATCCCTTGTAACAATAGCTACTGCTTCTTCCTCTAAGTCTGCTGGCAAATTTACTCCTCAGTCGAAAAGATAATCACACAGTCCGCATTCCCGAAATTGTCTGTGTACTTCCTGAAACGTTCTGTAATGAGGAATGCGCCTATCGGGAAACCGATGTCGGTATTCAATAACTGCTTGACGTGCACTGCCGTTACAGTAGCCATATGCAAAATGCATGACCGCATACTCTTGAGAAGAAAATCGGTAAGGCATTTTGAATAAAGAAAAGGTGTCCACTCACTAATAAGATGCTGTATGAACTGAAATGTAATGTAATCTTTTATTAAAAAATGCAACGTTAACAGTCATCTGAAAATTTGTTTATTGTATGATATTCATGGTTCAGCACTTACGAAATGAGTAAGAACCTTCTCTATCATAAATCTATTTCTGTAGATCTCCAAGAAATTACTGTATGCGCTACGACACGTGTTTATTTAGTTTAGGATAACATTTTATTATACGACGTTAACAATCACAGGCCTGTTATTGAATCATATTACTTTTTTTAAATAAAATCAGTTTGTATTGACTTTAGGATTACATTTTTTTTCATGATCTGACAATCACATTCATAGATCTGTAACTTTGAAACGAATAAAAATGAATATACAAGTTTTGCGTTTTTGTTACTAGAAATGAAGTCTACTTTACACTCTTAAAATTTGAACATAACGATACTGGACAACTTGTATAATTGTCAGATTCTCTATTTCCTAGAAAATTGTGGGTCATATTTTTAAGAGCATTCCAAACAACACGCTCCAAGTCACTTAAGGTTTCTTCAAATTTTTTATCTTGTTGTAAAAGTTTAATTTGGGGTCCTACAAAAATTCCCTCTTGAAGTTTTGCATTTGAGATTTTGGGAAATTTTTGTTTAAGGTATTTAAATCCACAGCCATCTTTATCTATCACTTTAACGAAATATTTCATCAAACCTAATTTTATGTGTAATGGCGATATAAGGAACATGAACGTTGCTATATTAATAAGAAGAATGACTCATATTATGCAATGCATCTGAGAGAAGAAGGCCATAATTTTAATTATAACTTTAAAATTTTACTTGCATAAAATAAATGGCAAAAGTTAAATTTACTGGAAATTATGGAAATTTTGAAATATAAAAACACAAACCTTTTACTCACTAATCAGGTAGATTTTGGTGATTCTCCTTTATTAGGCTTATTTTACAACTGATTCTGTTATTTATTTTGGTTTTCTTTTTTTTATGTTTGTACTCGATAAACTTTGGTCCCTTTGTGTAATTTAGTTTACATCTTGAATAGAAAGTGCCTATTATTGAACCATCCTTCTGAGTATAATTATTTTTTCATTATAATATTAATTTAAGATTAAATTTGTCAACATCCTATAGTCCTATAATCCTATAGTTTACAATACAACTTCACCTGAGGAAGACACGGTGTGTCGAAACAATAATAATGGGATTTTACCTCAATAAAGTGGAAATTAAGTAATATTGCTTTTTCATTTTCATTTCATTAAATATTTGTAACCATGTCCATTATTTTTAATAAGTTTACAAGGATTAGATTGCAATAGATTAGACAAGTATACAATAAAATCTTACTTTACCCCAAAATGTCAATAAACAGTCCTCTGAAATAATTACTTAGGAGTAAATTGGAAACGATCTATGTACATTCTATATACCTGAATACAGTTCGTAATATACAAATAAGTGGCCAATGATCTACATATTATTCATAATCAGCACGTAATTACTTCATTTCCTCCGATAAAAGGCTGAATTAATGATATATTCTACGTATGAATATATTTCTAATTTTCTTGCAATTTTCGTTCCATTAACTAAATATATCAGTTATTGATCTCGAAATAAGTTTACGGGTTTTAATTCGTGTATTGTGCCGACGTATAGTAATCAATTTATATTATAACAGGAAATTACGTATGAGTTTATTTTGTAAATATAATAGAAGCACTAAGTAAGAAAGAAATTTATGTGTTTAGATCTGCATTTTAAGTGATAATTCGCTCTTTTAATAAAGACGTCAGAGATAGTCACTAGATGCAAATCTCTATATACCAAACATGAAAATATTTTTTTTTTGTTATAAGCTGACGTATTTAAGGGACGAAAACGTTATTTCCTGTCTTCTGTAATACAAACAAAGGTATTTTTAAAAAATTGAAAGTTTAAAAAAACATTTTGGTGAAGTAATTACATGCAAATTGCATTTTTGCGAAGTAATGTGAATGTAAATATTTCTTTCTACATTTTACGTCGCTGATTCATCGAATTTTTTTTAATAGAAAATAATTCGAATCGTACTTACGGGCGAATTTTTTCTATTAAAAAATTCGAATAATTAGCGTCGTAAAATGTATAAAGCATTGGGATTTATCTGGATAATGTAATTCCGTTAATATTTTCTTAATTTTTATTAAGTAACATTAATATTTTCTAGTAACCACAAATGATTTTACAACACGTTTTGTCACAACATTTCATTTAAATTAAACTGAAAATGATGTACACCCGCCTTTGAGGAACTATGTAATATTTGCTTGACATTAATATGTACTTAGTTGATCAAGTACTTTAACAATTAATGTAATTATTTTCTTTACAGAATGTTTTCTTAGAAGACGATAGTGAAAAAAACAATGCATTACGTCAAAAAAGGGGTGCTGATAAACAGTATTCTTTTGACGTCGTTTTCAGTGAAGATTCGACTCAAGAAGAAGTCTATGAAACTACAACCAGCAGTTTAGTAAAAGATGTGTTAAATGGGTGAGTAAATTTGTTGCGTAATTAATGAAATTGCATACAATATAAATTATACGAAGCACGTTGTATCATATACGACATGTGAATTACAATAAATGTTAATTGGACTTGTATCCAAACAAATTACAATTATGTATACTAAATAGGCTTGTTATATTTTATTTGGAAGTGGAATTAATTCGCATCCAAACGCAACATTTAGTACTTTTATTTTTTAAACAATTATGGGTATCAAATAAAATAAAATTGGCATAATTTTCCAATATTCTTATCAAATACATTGCTGATAGTGTGAAAAAAAAATAAAAGGAATGATAAGATGATGTTGGCCGTTATTGAATAATTTCCCAAAGAATCACGGGAATTTATAGATTACCGCGACACAGTAGGATTCATAACTTAATGGTGATTTCTTTTAAGTTCATTAAATAAAAATTGCTTTAGAACTTCTAAAGTTGTCCGAATGCCACAGTGCATGTGTACCTAACTGTAAAAAATGTTAAAAAAAACAGCATTTACTTAATATTGTGATGTGAGTCATCAGTAACTACGTCAGGGACAGTCTGACTATGACATCATACACCGAACATGCCAGCTGTCGCCTGGAAGATCCTAGAAGCGAAGATCTGGATTGTTCTCGAACCTCGCAGGACTATATATACAGGCTGATTCATTTTCGGCCCTCACCATGGGGATCTCTCTTATTATTGGAGATAGAGTATAGGTTTAAATTTGGCAAAGTTGTTAAATTTTGTGTTTGTTATAAATCCGTAAAGAAAATAGACCTGTGACAAATGACCTTCGTTATTGAAAAAAAAAAACGCGAAAATCCCATTTTATTCTTTTACCTGTAGCACCGACATTTGGCATTGTAGAGAAAAAATAAAAACACATCCTTGTGGCCACTTCTAAACCTCTATCCAGTGGTGTACTCTAAATTTTTATACGACGTTTCGTTTCTTTCTGGCCATCATCAACTATCTAATTTCTTATAGGCGCCATATTGGATTTAGACATCTTCAGAAAGAGTTTCTTTTTCTGATTTCAACCATGTACCACATGCTGACTAAAGTTTTTGACATTAGGTTTTATTTGAAAGAATAGATTATAAGATTAAATAAGGTAGCCATGGAATTTCAATCTGTCAAACATTTCATTTATTGTTCATTAATAATACAAAAATGTCATACACTAACGAAGAGAAGCGAGATATGATAAGTATTTTTTATTCTTCGAAACGAAATTCAACAGTAGCGAGTACAAGATAACAAAAACATTAATAAAAATACATAGAAAAGTAAACAATAAACAATTACAGTAAATGTTTAATTATCTGGCCATCTTCGGTAATGCACAATTGGGCACACCTTCTGGCATTTTGTACTGCCCTTTGTATAGTTCTTCTAGGAACTGCATCGAAGGCATTCTGAAGTCTGTCTCGTAATTCTTAATGTTTTGTGGCGCATCTACTTTATAAATATTATTTTTAACATATCCCAATAAAAAAAAATCTAGCGGACTTAAATCAGGTGATCTCGCAGGCCATTCAACAACTCCCCTATTTCCAATCCAACGGTTTGCAAACTCTTGATTTAAGAAATTTCTAACAACAGCTGCATTGTGTGCTGGTGCGCCATCTTGTTGCCACCATAAATATTGTAATTGATTTAATGGGATATTGTCGTCAAGATAGTCAAATACGTATGTACGTAAAATGTTTAAATATCTTTCCCCATTTAAATGTTCTTCATACATAACTGGTCCTAAGAAACGATTTGCCAAAATACCCATCCAAACGTTTATTCCAAAACGATGTTGTGGTCTTCTAGCCCTGTTTTGTCGGGGATTTTGTACTGCCCAATAGTGCTCCGTATTTCTGTTGAACATTCCAGAATTTGTAAATTTTGTTTCATCTGACCAGATGATTTTGCTTAAAAAATTTTCGTCATTTTCTATCCTTCCCATTAACCAATTACAATATTCTAGCCTTCTCAAATTATCTCCAGGCAGTAAAGAGTGACTAACATGGATCCTCTATGGTTTAAACCTACTTTTATGTAAAGTTCTCCAAACTCTGGACTGGCACAAATTTAATTCTGACGCTACTTCGCGTGTAGAAATTAATGGATTATTATTTATCTATAAAAATACAAGATTAACATGAAATTTGAAAACACGCTTTTAATTTACCATTTGTAAAATATCTTGTCGATTTTCAATTAAATTCCTGTTGTCTTGACCATTACGCGGCTTAGTAAACGATCCATTCTCGACCAAATTTCTGTCGAGATCTAGAAAAATGGTACGATGAGGCTGTTGTCGTTCTGGAAATAATTGTAGATATCTTGTACTCGCTACTGTTGAATTTCGGTTCGAAGAATAAAAAATACTTATCATATCTCGTTTCTCTTCGTTAGTGTATGACATTTTTGTATTATTAATAAACAATAAATGATATGTTTGACAGATTGAAATTCCATGCCTACCTTATTTAATCTTACAATTTATTCTTTCAAATAAAACCTAATGTCAAAAACTTTAGTCAGCATGTGGTACATGGTTGAAATCAGAAGAAAAAACTCTTTCTGAGGATCTCTAAATCCAATATGGCGCCTATAAGAAATTAGATAGTTGATGATGGCCAGAAAGAAACGAAACGTCGTATAAAAATTTAGAGTACACCACTGGATAGAGGTTTAGAAATGGCCACAAGGATGTGTTTTTATTTTTTCCCTACAAGGCCAAATGTCGGTGCTACAGGTAAAAGAAGAAAATGGGATATTCGCGTTTTTTTTTTCTAAATAACGAAGGTCATTTGTCACAGGTCTATTTTCTTTACGGATTTATAACAAACACAAAATTTAACAACTTTGCCAAATTTAAACCTATACTCTATCTCCAATAATAAGCGAGATCCCCATGGTGAGGGCCGAAAATGAATCAGCCTGTATATATATAATCCCCGTCAGGTAGAAGCATTAAAACAGCGAGCACGGTCAAGTTAATGTCAATATAAATAAATATTGTCATATAAATGTGAATTAAACACTGTTATTAGTTATTAAGTGTGATTTAGTGTGTTTTATTATTAACTAGCTGCCCGTAGCTTGGCGTTGCTCTGAAACATTCTATAGAAAAATTAAAACTTCCTTTGTGTTAACTGCCATTAACCGATATAAAATTGTTGTTTATTCTCTACTTAAACATTTTATTATAATCAATCTCTCGCCCCAATGCCTTTGGATACACAATATTATTCGTTATTCCATCTGGTGCATAAACAAACAGAGCAGATGGTTTCCCAATTTGCGAACATGCTACATGTACACATTAGGATTGATAATTTCCAGCTATTGTAATCACACATAGCAATTCGATAACTGTGCTTGCAGACTAAAATGCAATGCTCACCGAAATGTCGAGGTAGTTGCCATACTGTTGAGACAATTGCTAAGAGACAACTTGAAAACAGTATACGTACCGTCGCGAGCAATTAATTCTGGTCACCAAAGTCATTCTTTGACACAATGGAAAATGCTCCATTGTATAACCGTCGTAAATGTCATAATAAAATTGCTTAACAATAATTGTAATTTTGCCTTTGTCAAATTTCATTCACGTTGACAATTCATTGACATAGGCATTATCAGGCGCGGAAATTTACAATTTGTGACAATCTAATCAAATTTTGAAATGCCATTGACGACCAGAATTTATTGCTCGCGGCAGTATGTGCAGTTGCGGCCCTTGAAGACCCAGACACTTAAATACAAAAACATTTTAAGCGGTGTGAACTTTTTTTAAACGCTACTCAAATCAATTATTGGCGTAGAAAGCAAAATGTATTGCCGAAATTGTAAATTAAAAAAAATGATTAACAAAAACGCAGAAAGTGTCCTGCTTTACTTAAATTTCAAAAATATCATTTCGAATATCAGAATACAAAACTTAACTTCAAAATTAGTTTTTACTTTTGATAATAAATTTTTGTAGTTCTGCATGCACTTTAAAAAATAATTATTATTATTTAATTATTATTATTTTTAATTAATAATTTATTAGTTTGCTTGTTATGATTTATTTTTCACTTGCTTTTTTGGTGAAAAGGTTTTAATTTGTATAATTAAATGTCATTGTGACAATTTTGTTGTTTTTTCATGTTTTTATTCTGTCTTTTTAATTCTATTAGTGAATGTAAATGTGGAATGCCTACTCGTGGTACACCCTAGGTAACGTTGATTTAGCGCAACGGCAAAAAAATCTACACATATACGTAGAAAAGCGATATTTACCGATATTGATAACTTTATTCCTTCGACATCTACCTATAATATAAAAGGCCGTCATAATAGTCAATTAACTAGACAACTTGGTTGGTCGCTAAATATATTACAACTAAATGTGGAAATACTTTCGGGACCCAAATGCGACTATACATGGTTATTCAGATTCGATGCTCACCATTAAGATCTTTTAAACCGTAAAAGATACAAAGAAGGTTAAATTGGGGCAAAATTGCGATAATTAATGTTGGATTAATATGCCCCAAAGAAATTTGCATTAACATTTTTCGTTTTGAGATTTTTTGGAAAAACCAAATTTTCACATTTTCATATTTCTTCAATAACTTGGGTGGGTTCGGACGAATACAAAGTTCTTGAGAACGACGTCCGGGAGAGGTCTCAGGGTGCTCCACTATAATTTCACGAAATCCCTCAACATTTGACAGGATATGAACAATTCGAAAACGACCCGACTTTGTAAAGTCTTTAACTTCACCGCTTTGTTCAAATTTCCTTAGTAATTGACGAATGGCGTTGATAACGAGTACATTATTTCAACCGTAGATTCGTCGTAGATTCTTTATAATTGCAATTATTGACTCGTTATTTAAATAAAACGTTTTAACAATGCAGATGCGTTGTTGGATCATGTAGCGTTGCACGATTAATTTGACACATGTACTTTAAATAACTACAACAGCACCACCTATAGAAATGCGTGTATCAAATATGGTGCTCTATTTAAATCAGTCAGGTATATACTGGCCACCTTGCAGTATATTTTTATAGACTACAACTATTTCGCTTTAACAAACTTAAAACTGTCTATGAGTCTTATATCTATAATGTAATAAGATCAATTACTTCTCTTTTTCTTTTCTCTCAATAATGTCAGGAGATTATGTATTTGTAGACAATTAGATAACGAAGCCAAATCAATCTTTAATGTACATGGTTAGGCAAATGAATGGGTCCATTCAAATATAATTGATACGGTTACTTCGATTTTAATTAAACTTTTCACAATTCCACAATTAATTCAAAGAAAAAGGTTAACATAGTTTCCGTCTAAACTGCAAGTCTGATTTGGATATAAATATACTCATTGCATCCCCGATTTGCATTTAATCAATTGTGAAAAGTCTTATTAAAATCTAAGTAGTCTTATCAAAGGTATTCGAATGGATTTATTTATTTGCCTAACCCTGTATACAATTCCATGAATTCATATAACGTTCCTATACAAAAAATATTTCAGGGAAAAAGGTCAAAATCAAATCAAAAACAGCTCAGATCTATTTTTAACACACATACGAGGGATGTACAGTATTTATTGTCCCTAGCATATAAAACACGATTATTTTTCTACAGAATCACCCTGCACTTGAAGACATTTATTCCACCCATGTATAGCATAGAAATATCTTTTTCAAAAAAGTCTGGGTCCTTGTCTCAGA
This sequence comes from Melolontha melolontha, assembly GCA_935421215.2. NCBI lineage: Eukaryota > Metazoa > Arthropoda > Insecta > Coleoptera > Scarabaeidae > Melolontha > Melolontha melolontha. Next base: position 33,941,801 of record OW285242.1, read on the forward strand.
AAAATTCTCGAATCTGGTTCCCTGAATACGTTCTTTTAACTTTGGAAACCAACGTCGTGAATTGCTTGCAAGAAAACAGGGACTTTATGCACCGAAGTATTATCCTGATGAAAAAGAATTCACCACACAACTTTTTCTTCTTTTTTTTAATGCTGTCACGAAGTTTATTTATTAAGTTTGCATATAATAGTGACGTGTATGTGGCCCAGTTCCAGGCCGTCAATTAATAATATCCCCTCAGCATTCCAAAAATTGTAGCCATAGCCTTACCAGTTGAGAGATGAACCCTAAATTTACGAGGTGGTGGAGCTCCTCTTTGTCGTCATCAGTGGCGGCTCGTAAGTTATGAAAGAGGGTGGGCACAAAAAAAAATTACCTATTTTTTGTACATAAAATCAATTCTCCTATTTTTGATGCTGGAAAAGACGTCTATGACTTGTCAAAATCCGGGATAGACTGGATGCACTTCTTTTCTATTGATAGGACCGCCATGCGTTCAGTCGATCTTCTGACATCGTGCTTCTCAGAAAAGTTTTAATGCGTTTGAGCGTGGAAAAACATCGTTCACATTCTGCTGTCGATATAGGCGTTGTACAAATAATATCCAACAGTTTGTATGTTTCCGTCAAAACATTTTTTAGGTTGCTGTCTGTTATGATTCATAACATACACAACCTAAAAAAGGTGTTCATAACTTATGAACACTAAAAGTGGAAAAACACCACCTACGTCACACATGCCATCGCGCTCATAAATTACTTCACTTTTCAATTTTACACTGTCCAACATTGGATAAGATTTCACAGTTTCATAAAATTTTTTTTGTGGAAATGAATGACTATAAGTTTTAAAATTTTGAGAATCAAATAATTTTGCTGCACTTAAGTGATTAAAATAGTGTCACATACTTTCTTCGCAATAACAAGTCTGTTATCTCCAGCTGTCGTTTTTCGTCTTTTCCTTGCAGGTTCTTCATTATTGCGTTCTTGATTGTCATTGTCAGTAGAATTTCTTAAATTTCTAATGTAAATAATTTGCTGTTGGAATTTTTCAATTGCCATTTGCAGTTGAGCACTGTCAGTCCCGCGCATTTGAGTCTGATTAAATAATATTTCAATATGTGGCATGATGAAATGAAATATTTTCAACCAGTAGAGAAATTCCGGACAATTCAAATGTTTCAATAAACCACTTGCTTCACTAATAGTAACTGAATCCATTCCATCTTCGTCAATAATTTTGTCTAAACATTCTTTGATAGAATCCTGGTGTTCAAATAATGTGTTCACAGTTCGACTTTTGAAAATCCAGCGTATAGGAGCAGCGCGTGGTAATCTACATTTGACTATTTCATCAAGAATTACCGTTCGTTTTGGCGATCGAGAAAAGAACTTGAAAATTACTGCAAATTTGCAAAGAAAATTTTTGCATTTTTATTGCACTGTGCCGCTCGTTCAATAATTAAGTTAAATTGATGCGCGTAGCAGTGAAAATAATGTGCCTGTGGAAATGTTCTTTTGATAATAGCTTGGACAGGATTTGTCTTACCACTCATCACGGACGCCCCATCGTAATTTTGAGCGATTAGTTTATTGTTATCAGACCCAGATGGAGAATTTAAAATAGTTTGCAATTCATTCAACAATGTTTTTGCTAATACATCAGCATTATGTCCACCGGGCTTAAAAAAAGACCAAAAGCGTTCAAAAATTTGTCCATTAAACACGTTTCGAATAATAACAACCATTTGCTGATTATTAGCGGTGTCTGTAGTTTCATCGGCCACCAAAGCAATGAAATTTGCAGATTTAATTTCTTTTAATATTTCCTGCTTGTAAATTTGCCACATTGTATCTAGCAATTCGTTCTGAATAGTTTTTGAGGAACCTTTAAACACTTGCGAACCTTTCATATGTATAATAAGCACAGCGTCTAATTCGGCTGCAAAATTTATTAAGCCTACATAAATACCTGGATTTTCCACGTCAATGTCTCATCATAGCCTCGTAACGCCAATTCAATAGCTGCGCAAAATTATATACACATAATTAACCAGCGCAAAATATGATTATTTTTTCCACATCTTCGTTGTACTTAATTTTATGTCGCAAATAAGCACTGTCTAAACTGTTCACGTATATCCACTTTGCCTAAAACACTAAAATCCACGCATGCATTCATGTGAGAAATGGAATTTTCGTGTTTCTTTGCCCTTTCTGCTATATGCTTTAAAATCATTCAACCCTTGTTTATTCCACGCACTAACCTCTTTCTTAAAAATTAAGTAGATAAAACAAAATAGTTTATTGTTAGTGAACATCTGCTTATCCACTCATATTTTTCATATATATATATTTTTATTGAATACTCTATTGTATGTTCGAGAAGTTAGTTTATTTGAAGTTCTGGGATAAGTCTTCCTTTCTACTTAATTAAAAGTTTTTCCTTGCACACTATTAACTTCCATCATTAATAATAAACACGTGCAGTAAGCGCCGAAAACAATACTATCACAATAAACGCAAGACGTTAACTGAAGTTGAGCGGGTCTGTGCCCCAAAACGACGTATAAAAACATATGGCGAAGATAAGCGGGACCAGTCGATCCATATTCGGAATAGGTACATCTGAAATCGGAACATAGTTTTGAGCGTTTATGCGCTAGTGTCCGTGGTGCGGAAGGAAACTTTGATACCATCGTTATAAAAATACGTAAAAATAATAAAATACAATAATGCACTGAATTACGAGGTGCATTCAAGTTCTAAGGCCTCCGATTTTTTTTCTTCAGACTGGAAAGAGATAGAAGCATGTGCATTGCTTTAAAATGAGCGTGCGTTCGTTGTCAATACGTCACAGAGATGGCAGCACCTTACGGCAGATGGAATTGTAGCGTCAGCGTCGAGAGTAAGAACTGTTTTAGATACTTAAAATGGCTACGTTTTCCTTACTTGAACAGCGTGCAATCATTCGCTTTCTGAATGTGCGTGGTGTGACACCAATTGAAATTCATCGACAGTTGAAGGAGACATGTGGTGATGGAGTTATGGATGTGTCGAAAGTGCATTCGTGGGTGCGACAGTTTAATGAAAGCAGAACATCGTGTGACAACAAACCGAAACAACCTCGGGCTCGCACAAGCCGGTCTGACGACATGATCGAAAAAGTGGAGAGGCTTGTTTTGGGGATCGCCGAATGACAGTTGAACAGATTGCCTCCAGTGTTAGCATTTCCGTGGGTTCTGTGCACACAATCCTGCATGACGACCTGAAAATGCGAAAAGTGTCCTCCAGGTGGGTGCCACGAATGCTGACGGACGACCACAATGCTGCTCGTGTGGCATGTTGCCAAGCAATGTTGACGCGCAACCAAGGCATGAATGGGACTTTCTTTTCGTCGATTGTGACAATGGATGAGACGTGGATGCCATTTTTCAATCCAGAAACAAAGCGCCAGTCAGCTCAATGGAAGCACACAGATGCACCGCCACCAAAAAAATTTGGGGTAACCGCCAGTGCTGAAAAATGATGGTGTCCATGTTCTGGGACAGTGAGGGCGTAATCCTTACCCATTGTGTTCCAAAGGGCACTACGGTGACATGTGCATCCTACGAAAATATTTTGAAAAACAAGTTCCTTCCTGCACTGCAACAAAAACGTCCGGGAAAGGATGCGCGTGTGCTGTTTCACCAAGACAACGCACCCGCACATCGGACTAACGTTACGCAACAGTTTCTTCGTGAAAACAACTTTGAAGTGATTTCTCATGCTCCCTACTCACCTGACCTGGCTCCTAGTGACTTTTGGCTGTTTCCAACAATGAAAGACACTGTCCGTGGCCGCACATTCACCAGCCGTGCTCCTATTGCTTCAGCGATTTTCCAGTGGTCGAAACAGACTCCTAAAGAAGCCTTCGCCGCGGCCATGGAATCTGGGCGTCGACGTTGTGAAAAATGTGTATGTCTGCAGGGAGATTACGTCGAGAAGTAACACCAGTTTCATAGTTTTCGGGTGAATAGTTAGTTAGAAAAAAAATCGGAGACCTTAGAACTTGAATGCACCTCGTACATGCGAATTTCTTTCTGTGTTTATCTTGGTGGTTGGGTGGCGACGTGCCCTTGTGTCCTTTAGTACCAACAGCCACTAGTCGCCATTCTTTACTTTGGAGTTTAGACTTGACATCGAAGTGATAAACCCATGTTTCATCAACCGTAACACAGCGAGCCAGAAAACTTTTCGGATTACCCTTAAACAACCTAAAATTTGTTTCTGAAGTCATGACTCTCTCTCTTTTGTTCGGGCGTCAACATTCAAAGCAGCCATCGTGAGAGACCTTATGAAGTCCCAAACAGTGGATTATAATTACAATTGTACCATTTGAAGTGCCTGTTATTTCTGCTAGACGTCTAATAGTTAACCGACCATGTTGTCAAATCAAGTCTCATACAAGATCAACATTTTCTTGTGTGCAAACAGTTTAGGGTCGATCAGTACCTTTGGCATATTCAAAAGTTATTCTACCGCATACAAAATCTCTAGACCAGTTCTTTACTACTTGATACGATGGAGCATCATCTCCAAGTATCCTAACCATATCTTCGTGAATTTGTTTTTGTGTTAGATCTTTATATTGCAAATATTTAATAACAACATGAAGTTCATTTTTATCCATTTGTCTAAATCTACGCGGAACGTCTACGTTGGCCTAATATCACTTATTAACTTAAAAAGCTACAAAAACCAACTTTGACACTTCGTTTGACAGATAAATAACAAATATGTTGTGGTTATTAAGGAAATTATTTTTCGACGCCTACTATGCTAGGGACAATAAATACTGTACATCCCTCGTATGTATGTATTTATGTATACATGTATATTTACCTATTCCGTATATTACAAAAGCTAAATTACGCTAGCATTGACATTTAATACGTGACGCGATATCCTTTTAGAATTGGGTTCTTCTCCACTCTCGAACTAAATACCAAATCAACATGAATAATTAAAATCGATGAGGAGGCATGCATAAGTATCAATCACACTTGAAAAGTTTACAAGACAATCAACATGATATGTGTCGAGAAAATTGAAGGTCTAGGTTCTAGGTTCTTCTATAAAACAGAAAGTAATTTCGTTCTGTAGGTTAAGGTGAAGAAAGAAGTCAATAGTGAAATGAATTAGATCAAACTGTCGAATAAATAATATATAATTCTGTGTAATTAAAGCTGCACTGCAAGTTCTTATCGATCCTTCTTTGTAATGGAAAAATATTGCTTGAAGTGTTCATCGCATGCTTTATCTACCAATCTATCTGAATTACTCCCTTTGGAATGTTTTTTTATATTTTTTTAGGTTAAAACGTATCTATATATATATGAATATGATGACGCCTGCTAATTAAATATCAATGTATTGTTCTGGAATGTCATATTTGAAATATTAATTCGCAGCATTAATATCTATATCGTGTCAATACGAAATATGTATATATTTTTTGTGACGACATATTGAACTGTTTACTTTCGGTAAAGTTTTTGAGTATTAATGAACAATAGCTTTTCAAGTGTATAGGTACAATGTTACAAAACGGTGGTAATATTGAATTTAGATCAATTATAATTAAAAATCAATATGTATTTATACGTGTACCAACATCAACAATGATATACATAGTTTGTAAAGATAATTATTATTATCGTTTGACAAACATTACGTCATTATTAAAAAACAAAATAATGAAATGAAACTAAAAGATACTTGAAATAAAACGTATGATAAACAATGAATATTTATACATTTATTTCCATCAACGTGTCTTTCACCAATTCTTGTGACATTTAGCCTCGCTTGTAATTCAGTTTTTGCTATGGGAAAATCCAATAATAACTTGAATTATCCTTTTAAACAAATATAAATGCATATATCAGGTAACCAAATAAGTTCGTGCGGTTTTCGTATACAATAGAGTGCCATTAATATTTTTTTAAGTTGTTGATCAATAGCATAGTTAACACAAAGGTATTTTTAATAATATAAAATATTATTAAAAATCTGGTCTGAAGAACACAAATACAGGTTCACTATTAATATTTTTTGCGGACGTGTCCGAACATATCCCTCCCCAGAGACGTAGATACGTATTTCGCCTTTCTACAGGCTCGTCGGTACGCCCCTGCTGGAGAAAGGATATTCTCAGACACATTCACAAAAAAGAACCACATCACCACATCACCGAAATTATCCAGACCGGGCGTAGAAGTAAATTCAGCGCTGCCTGTTGTCAGACAGCCGAAATACCTCGCCCCGTCGACATAACCAATGTGAAGTAACGACGCCCTTTCAAAGGTGGCACAGCCAATCTCTCTAGAAACTTCATTTTGTTTGTGTCTTCACTCATACTACGGACTAACCGCATGTGTAATGTATCAGAATAATTGAAACATACATGAGTAGGTAAACCCCACCAGTTTTGTATAATACAAAGGTATTTTTAATAATATAAAATATTATTAAAAATCTGGTGTGAGGAACACAAATACAGGTTCACTATTAATATTTTTTGTGAAAGTGTCCGAACATATCCCTCCCCAGAGACGTAGATACGTATTTCGCCTTTCTACAGGCTCGTCGATACGCCCCTGCTGGAGAAAGGATATTCTCAGACACATTCACAAAAAAGAACCACATCACCACATCATCGAAATTATCCAGACCGGGCGTAGAAGTAAATTCAGTAAATTAAAAATACCTTTGTATTATACAAAACTGGTGAGGTTTACCTACTCATGTATGTTTCTGATAAATAGCATAGTTTGTTATCTGTCATCTACTTTAGTATGAATTCTTCTTTTATCGGTTCCATACACATTTGGTGACAATTGTTTGATTCCTAGTAAATAGTTAAAAACGGAATCGAATAAAATTTTAATTAGAGGTTGCTTAGTCTATGAGTACAAACACATTCGGAGGAGATGATGTAAGTGATCGAAAAGCACAGAAGTGGTTCAAGAAATTTTCTTCGGGAGATTTCAACTTGACCGATTAAGAAGCACGGTCTAGGTGACCAACGATCATTAACAATGAGGATGTTTAATAGGTTGTGGAAGAAATTCCAGTACAACGTGCCTAGAGCTTACAGAAAGTTTCAATGTATGTGATGAAACCATTCGTTTGCACCTTCATTAGCTAGAAAAGATGTGGTAGCTAACCAAATGACCCACATGAATTGTTAAATAATAACAAATTAAGTCGTTTTTGTTCGGCAAACATTTAATTGCGCAACATTAATGAACCATTTCTTGATCAGTTGTTAATATGTGACGAAAAGAGGATATTGTCCTCATATTCTAAGCGTTTGTATCATTGGTTGTCGCCTACTGATTCGGTACCAAACACTCCCAAACCTTCCTTGCACCCAAACAAGATTTTATTGTGTATTTGGTGGACAGCGACTGGAATTGTCATTATGAATTTTTGGACATGGGTCAAACCATCACTGCGAACTTGTATTGTGAACAGCTTTAGCGATTACAAGCAGTTGATCAATCGAAATAAAGTGACCCGGGGAAAAATTTCTGAACTTGGCTGGGAAACTTTACCACATCCTCCATATTCTCCTGACATTTCGCCAAGTGATTACCACCTTTTTTGTCTCTTGGCAACTGTATGAAGCATAGACAGTTCAAAAGTCGAATGTAATAAATTCAGTTCGTCAATTTTTTTATTCAAAATTCAGATTTCTACAATACCGGCGTACAAAAATAGGTGTCACGTTTGCAAAAGATTATAGAGTGTTGTAACGGGTTGATTTTAACCCTTTGCCACTTTTGATCGCTTGGTGAATAAAGAATAAAGATTTTCATTCTATCGTTAGATGAAATTGGAAATTTCGTTTTAATAATTTTATAAGTATTATTTTAAATCTAATTCAAATTGAGATATATTGGCAAGGGCATGTATGCAGCCTTGTATACATCAAAGTTTGGATTTGATGTCGTTCTTATGTTATGCCTGCAGATGACGCTTGAATTTTCGATAAAGATGGTAGAGTTGTATTGTAAACATTTTAATTTGAGTAACTTGTAACAGATCTAGTTCGAATCTTTATTTTAAAGTTAATTAGAAAAGCTTACGGCTTTGTCTTTGGTTAGAATTGTCATTGGTATTTTCATTTAATCTCATTTGTTGCATTGATGTGTTAGAGACATCTTGTGTCTATTTTCTGGACAGTGGTCTTTTATTAAAAATTCTTTATTTAGAACGTAATTAATTAAAATTCTTTCTCAGCTGGATTACGTATTTTATTGCCTTAATTTTGGTGTAGCAAAATATTTGTCTAAGTACGTAATTCACTTGTACTTCTTCTCTTGAGACGACTTCTCTATCGGTTGGTTTTGGAACTATGTATCTTGGCTATAAAAGTATCGAATTGGTGAGATCGCGGTCTCTTTTGCCGTCGAAAGTTTCAGGTTCATCTAGTAACACGTGTCTTGAAGACGTATTTTTCAATGGAGAATTTTATAATGACTTTTTAAATAGTGCCTAATTACTTCGCTTATGCGGTTCTTAGTCACTATAATCAATTTAAGCGACAGAAGGATATAGTGAGTTATCAAGTGTCGTTTATCGCGGTATTTAGCGATTTATTTAACTTACTTTCGGCAGCGTCTGTGTTCGCTGTACCGGTTTGAGATTATAACCACGGTGGCGCCTATTATTAAAAAGAACCTCCCCTGACCCGCCTCTTATCTGAATTAGCATCTCAACCGAAGATCTCCGGGGCAATCTTGTTGTTTGGATAAGTTGGTAAGTTAAATAGGTTTTACGTTTCATAGGAAGGGCGCATGTTACAGTGTAATGGTAATTACTTCGGTGAATAATAATAATATTTATTGTTTCTTAATAAATATTTACATTTTACCATAAAAAAATGTACGAACTTATTTGGTAACCTGATACAAAGACTTTAATGAAAATACCAAAACCGTTGATCCTTATTTACCTTATGTGTTTAGAATTCATATAAAAATATGGAAATAAGATTACATGATCACAACTAATTTATATTCAACTTTGTAACTTAAAACTAAATATTTTCAATGTGTATTTTCAACATTCCAAAGCATTCAACATGCGTAAAAATAAGTTGTAAAAACGTTAACATTTAATATATTTTAGATACAATGCCACAGTGTTTGCTTATGGGGCAACTGGTGCTGGAAAAACACATACCATGGTGGGAGATCCTTCCCAACCTGGTATAATGGTCAGAGCTCTTAACGACCTCTTCAATTCTGTCAAAGATAAAGAAGATCAATATTCCGTAAGATTACTAATAGTTTAAAAAGTATTATCAAAATTTTAGTTTTTTTCGTTTAGGTAACAATGTCTTATTTAGAATTGTATAATGAACAAATCAGGGACTTGTTAAATCCATCTTCCGGATATCTGGAATTGAGAGAGGACTCCAGAGGTAGAAATATTCAAGTTGCGGGATTGTCTGAAATTTCTACCGCATCCACCAATGAGGTATGAAAGGAAGTAGTTGAATTTACATGTTTATAGAAAATAGTCCTGCAAAATAATGGAAAGTGTAGTAGTACTACTTTATACCGAGTCTCGTTGAAAGAAAGAGACAGCATATAAAAATGAAAAGATTAAATTATATAGAATATATACCCATGCGAGAAAAACATGATAGATATTTCAAAAAATTGTTTTACGCCACTGTGCGGCTGAATATATCATAAATACTATCGGAGACGAATTCTTAAAGGTGACCCACAATAACAAAAGGAATAGTCTTGTTATTGTCCTACCGCAAAGTTTTGTTCAGTTGTCGATCGTTACGTACGTTCGATACAATTTTTCGATTAAAGATACTGTTAGAAATAGGACCTTAACTGCCCGTAAAACACATATTTAACATGTTCTTTCAATATATCGTCTTTAAACTTGACTTTCGTACCAGGTTATTGAACTCTTACTATAACAAAACAGACATAATGTTATCGTATTTATAAACATAAAATATAAACATTCCCACCTTTAAATTCAATTTCTTACTTCTCCTATCAAAAAAAAACATTCACGTAATACACATGAAATTATGTCAGTTCTAAAAGTCCACAAATTATTATTGATATGATTTTTAAAACGGGTTTGTGAATTAACGTAACACACATCTTAATTTTTAATAATTCAATTCACAATTCAATAACATCGATAGCTGTTACGTATGTAAACATACGGTGTGTGTGTGTAACTTCAATAGAGGTACATATTTATTATTTATAAATTCGGAATATTTTGAATTCATAGGCGGAACATTCACAGGGGAACAAGGGGTTTTTAATTCTGGGGTTCGCCTTGTAATTAATAATATTTTGGATTCATATTCTATATAATGACGTCTTTCCATTTTTCATAGATTGTCTTTTATATCATGGACACCTCTATACTCTCGCCTTAATATCTCAAATAGATTATATACAGGTGATTTTAAATATATGTGACAAATTTTATGGGCTGATTCCTATGATTATTATGATCATAAAAATTCATATGAATGTATGTCTTAAACGGCTTAGTTTTAAAGTTACAGTATGTTTAATAGTAAATTAAAACTTTACACAATAAAGCGTACTAATAGAACAAAGACATCGAATAATGCGGGATGACATGGTTCGGGTATCGTTCTTCATAAAGACGTCTAGCTGTACGTAAATTACCATAAGACCCATAAACAAAATGCGTATCGCACAACTCAGCATTCGTGTAATTCACTTTAGAAATCTTTGACAATACTTTGACTCTATAACATTGAAATGATAAATAAATATTTTCCCTTCAAAACGATTGTTTTTGCGAGACAGGTGTGACATTATTAAATCTTGTTAGTTTGACTATAACAAATTAATCGTATTGTTGCAGCATTTGAGATAATTCGAATCACCCCCAGTATCCTTGAACGCACTCACTAATCAATGCAACGGAGGATAGAAGCTTGCATTGCAGTTGAAAGCGGTCATTTTCAACAAGTTTTATAAGTTTATTTTGTTGTATTAGGACATTTCATTGTATGAACTTTTAATTTACTATTAAACATCCTGTAATTTTAAAACTAAGGCGTTTAAGACATACATTCATATGAACTTTTATGATCATAATAATCCTAGAAATCAGCCCATTAAATTTGTCGCATATATTTAGAATCACCCTGTATAATATGTTCATATATAGTTACGTATTTTAAACTAATTCAGCAGTTGAAAACCTATTCAAAAAATATTGGATTCAAGCTTAAAAATAATTTTGAATAATTTTTAGTAGTAAAACTTTCCGATAAAAATGTCAAATATGATCTTTCTTCACGCCCTGTCTTAATAATATATGCGAGATAGCAAGGTAGTTATGTTTGTTGAATGTGTCTCTTCTCCAACAGGGGCGTATTGATAATCATGTAGAAATGTGAAATACGTATCTACGTCTTTGGAGAAGATACATTCAAAAATACATATGAACTTGTATTGTGTTCTTCACACCCCATTTTTAATAATATTATATATTATTAAAAATACTTTTGTATTATACAAAATTGGTAGGTTTTACTTACTCAAGTATGTTTCAAATTATGTTGTTATATACGTATTCGGTTTATGCCGACAAGCAGTGAAGACACGATAATACAGTTTTTTATAGGTACGGTGGTTACCGACTATAAGGAACACCACGGCTAGTTCTGCGATTATTATATAGACAGCGTTGAATATTCCTTCACGCTCTGTCTTAATAATATCTGCGAGATAGCAAGGTAGTTATGTTTGTTGAATGTGTCTCTTCTCCAACAGGGGCGTATTGATAATCATGTAGAAATGTGAAATACGTATCTACGTCTTTGGAGAAGATACATTCAAAAATACATATGAACTTGTATTGTGTTCTTCACACCCCATTTTTAATAATATTATATATTATTAAAAATACTTTTGTATTATACAAAATTGGTAGGTTTTACTTACTCAAGTATGTTTCAAATTATGTTGTTAAATATGATTTTGTTTATTTTTTACATTTGTTTTAATATTGCAAGTTGTTTTGCTTTTTAATGGAATGAATAAGTCTTTGATCTTAACTAGATCATAACATATTCCATTTTTAAAAAAAAATTTGTTAAAATCGAAAAAATAAAAAATAAATTTTGTTATATATATTATTAAACGGGTCTCTGAAGGGTTTCCCAATATTTTTCAAATATATAAACCACAAAAAATAAAAAATTTCTATGGTTTATATTTTAGATGTGAACGCAGGTACAGTATTTTGTTATAGAATTTGTTATAAAGTTTGACAAAGTTTAAAGTTTTATTTAAATCGATAAGTGACTCTTTCCAAGTTACCCTAAATATTTTTTTTGAATCGCCTTGAAAAGCCTTTACCTGATGGAAATTCATAATTGATAAAATAAAAATGAAAAAACAATATCACTTAATTTCCACAAGCCCCCTTCTAGCTGAAATTTTTATGGATAATTTAGAAACAAAAATTCATGAATACTCACTTTGCAAACATTTTATTTATAGGTATAGATACGTAGACGATATTTTAGCTTGTTTTACGGGTACAGACGGACAATTAAATCCTTTTTTATCATATATTAACAGTCTCCATCCTAACATTAAGTTTACTGTTGCAAAAGAAATAATAAATCCACCAATTTTTTAGATTTAACTATTTTGAACAAAAGCAATAAACATGATTTTGCCATGCCATATACCATAAACCGTCACAAATTGATACAGTAATTCACAATAAATCCACACATCCATACTTCCATAAAATGGCTTCGTTCAATTCTTTAATTCATAGACTTATTAGTATCGAAAGCTAATTGTAGTAAGGAACTTAACTATTTACATTAAACAAATAGCTTATAATAATGGATATAGACAAGATATTATTTCCAATATTCTTAATAAACAAAGTTACAAGAAAGTTATTATATTTGTATACCTTACCGACAGTTTTGATATGAATACTAAATATAAAGCACTTACTTATACTGGCAATCTTACACAAAACATTTGTAAATTCTTAACGAGAAATAATTATAACATAGCTTTCAAAACTAACAACTCTTTAGGATCAATTATTAAAGACAACAAACAAAAAGTAGATAAACAATAAATCAAAAAAACAATAAACTATGAAGTGTTTAATAATATAATAATAATAAATAATAAAATGTTTACAAACTTGTATGTAATTCACGTCCTAAATTTTATATAGGCCAGACAGCTAGATCTTTTTCTAAAAGAATAAAAAAACATGAACGAAGTTATATTAATAATAAGAATAACTCACAGTATGCAATATATCTGAGAGAAGAAGTCCATCATTTTAACTATAACTTTTAAATTTAAACTTTAAAATTTTACACACAAAAATAAATCGCAAAAGTTAAATTTATTGGAAGCTATGGAAATTTTGAAATATAAAAATACGAACCTTTTACTTAATAACCATATGAATTTTGGTAATTCTCCTTTATTAGGCCTACTTTACAACTAAATTTTATTTTGGTTCTACCGTTTTTATGTTTGTATTCAGTGAATTTGGTCCCTTTATGTTGTTACGTTTTAAATTTCCTTTTTCATATATACTTAACGTCTTATCGCCCGGCATACTAGTTTCGTTTTAAATTTCGTCATTTTCATTTTCTCTAGTACGTTGCCGCGATCTATGTAATTTTTTATTTCTATGGTATAGTCGCCAGATCCCCACGAGCACCTCGACTGGCGTCTCGCGTTAGAGATTCATTCGTTGACGCACTTTAAGTCAGATCTGTTGGATTATTAAGTGCTTACGATGCACCTTTGGGGATAAATAGAGTGACGTAATTCTGCGTTGCTTGAATAATCGCATTAGCGGATAAAAGCGTAAAACGTTTATAGTTTAGAATTGCCGAATACCGTTTTGTTTTGGCGAATTTGTGGCAGAAGAAAAGAAGAAAAAAACTGACATCTGCTTTAAAAACTGACAACTGCTTTCAATAACTGACATCTGAATCATTAACATTATCACCTTATAATACGTTTCTAATTACCCTGAATCAAGGTATATCGTGGCTTAATTGGTCAAAGCGACGGTCCGGCAAACCGTAGACTTTGGTTCAAGTCCCAACGTAGACAAAATTTTTCAATTGAATTTCGTATGACTTGCGTTGTAATTTGTAGACAGCAATGTTTACATTCACATTTACTTCGCAATTATATACTAATTTGATAATATTTATAAATATTTCATATAAATGCCGAAAAATTCCAAGAATTTATCAAATGATATTAAATGAACGCCTAAGAAATGATCTAAATATATATATATATATATATATATATATATATATATATATATATATATATATATGTATAGATAATTATTTCTTGACCTTTGTACAATATAGTATGAATTAGATATATATATATATATATATATATATATATATATATATATTAAAAATAATAGACTTTTTATTGGTTTAGCGACCTTTTATTGAATTATGATGTTTTATTCTACGACGTTTCGACTTTTATTATTTCTCAGTCTTTTTCAAGTATCGTTTCTTTTGGTTTTCAAAATCACGCATTCTGTGTAACATGTGTATCGGGGGCCCGAGACCTTTTTTTGTAATGAACCGATCGCACTGGTTGGAATATTGTAAGTGTCACTTACAATATTCCAACCAGTGCGATCGGTTCGATGACAGATAATGTCACTGTCAAAATAATTTACAAAACAGAGTCATAGTTCCTAACTTAAGTTCAGACATACAATTTATATTACAAAGCCATCTTCGTCCTAGAAACTTTATGATATCACGGTATATATATATATATATATATATACAGGGCAATCCAAATTAAGTGTTCACCATTCGTAACTTTGTTATTATTAAAGATACAAGATTGTTTAAATTAGCAAACTAGTAGTACTTTTAACGCTCTTTGAGATGGAAGAATTAAAAAAAAACAAATGAGCAGCGCGTTTTCCCGAAAAATATGTTTTTTTCAAATGGAAACCCCTGTTTATTATATCATTTTCTGTTAGAAATTCAATTTTTAAACAAAAAATCTTATACGAATTTTTTTACTGGGATTAAAAATACTTGAGTTATAGTGAATAAACAAAAACAGCTAAGTCAAGTGCATTTCTATGTTTCTATGATAACGACGTTAATTCTTTCTAGTAAACGTCAAATATTAGTACAGTTTTATTAGTCTTTCACTCATAAATTTCATTTTGCTAGTTATTAATTTGACAAAAAAATGATTTTTACCCATGCAGAAAAGTGTGATATGTTAGAATCGTATTTAGTGTGCAGAAAATCCTCTAGGAGGGCAAAAGAACACTACGCTGAATTATATCCACTCCGAACACAACCAAATGAGCAATTTTTTCTGAGACTGTACCGAAAATTTAGAGGCAATGAGAGTGTTTTTGCCAAAACAAGAACAAGAAGGACTTTTATAATAAGCGAGGCCACGGAAATTCTAGTTCTTGCATATTTTGAGGCCAACCGTGAGAATTCCATACTAGATATTATCAAGGAATCTGATTTGAGTAACGGTACTGTGCATAGGATTCTGAAGAAACACAAATTCATTCCTTATAAGTACAAACCAGTTCAAGTTTTCTTGCCAGGGGATCCAGAGAGAAGAATGTTTTTTTGCCACTGGTATGTTAACTTTTGTCGCCAAAATGTAAACAACTTTCGTTATATTTTATGGACCGATGAATCAAATTTCTCAAATTCTGGAATGTACAATACAAAAAATTATCATTACTTGTCAAAGGAAAATCTTCTTTTAGTACATCCAAGACGCCCGCAAGTCCGTTACAGTTTTAATGTTTGGTGCGGTTTAATTGGTTCAAGGATTGTTGGTCCTTTCTTTTATGAGGGCACTCTAACTGGTGAAAGGTACATTGAATTTTTGACTGAAATTTTGAATAATTTCTTAGACGATATTGATCTCATAAGTAGACAGAATCTGCATTTTCAGCAGGATGGCGCACCTGCGCACAACTACAGAGGTACTCATCAAATTTTAAATACTATTTTTAACAATTCATGGATAGGAACAAATGGTCCTATTCAGTGGCCTCCCCGATCGCCAGATTTAACACCGCTTGATTTTTTTTATGGGGTTATTTAAAGACAGAGATTTATAAGCAAAGGTACGAAAACGTAAACGCCCTAAAAATTGCAGTTAGTGAAAAGGTAAACCAAATAGATGGTAGGTAGGACCATACTAAAAGCAGTTCGACAAGTTCAGAAACGTGTTCAAAAATGTATTGAACAACAAGGTGGGATTTTTGAACATCTTCTATGAAAAAATCAGTGATTTTTATTATCTTTTAATGATATGTTTATGTATAAAATAAAGTTTATAAAAATTATTTAGCTGTTTTTGTTTATACATTATAACTCAAGTGTTTTTAATCCCAGTAAAAAAGTTCTTATAAGATTTTTTGTTTAAAAATTGAATTTCTAACAGAAAATGTTATAATATACAGGGGTTTCCATTTGAGAAAAACATATTTTTCGGGAAAACTCGAAAACGCGCTGCTCATTTGTTTTTTTAATTCTTCCATCTTAAAGAGCGTTAAAAGTACTACTAGTTTGCTAATTTAAACAATCTTGTATCTTTAATAATAACAAAGTTACCAATGGTGAACACTTAATTTGGATTGCCCTGTATATATATATATATATATATATATATATATATATATGCGTTTTAACTGGATTCCGGGTTTTCTTCCGCGTTTCCACTGTTTGTTCTTCGTAAAGACCGGTGCTGGTTTCTGGACGACGTTTCGGCAAAATCACATTTGCCATTTTTAGGTCTGCGATAACTGTCTGCTTCTGCTTCTGGTTACTCGTAAACTCGTACTCGCTTCTGGGTACTCGTAAAAGAAAACATATATATATTGTAGCTTATTTTGGTTATAATCACCCTTTATTTTTTATTGTGCAATTTTCTGTGGCACACATATACAGGATGTATGTTATATTATTATTATTATTATTATTATTATTTTGAACAGAATTTTGTGTTATTAATTTTTGATCGTATTAATATACGAGTTAACTGTTTCCAAGTTTTTTTCTTTACCACGTTCAATTTGTTTTATTCTATCTTTAGCAAGTTGGTTTTTGTACATTTATTTTGAGGTTGCAGATATCCTGTGCGACATTTTGTGGTTTCGTTTTTGTTAAATAGCGTTTGTAATTTCAGTAGTCTGTATGCGCATGCGCCTAAGATCGCGCAATCTCTTTTCTCCGTTTTCAGAGTTGAGCTTCCGCACGAAAACTGAGTGGCGTTACCTACCAACTTTTATTTTAGTCACCCACACCCGTCTCCACATAAGGGTATACACGTTAAATATAAGCTCCCAAACTATTGTGCGATATCGGTTTCGTCATTGCTACGCCTGCACGGGCCGTTGTTAGCAATGTAATAAAGTTAACATGTTGCATATAAAGTGCTTATTATTGAATCATTCTTCTAAGTACTTCTTTATTATAGTAATTCATTTAAATTTTAATTTATTAACACCCTTTAGTTTGCAATACACCTCCATCTGAAGAAGATACTGTGTATCGAAACAATTGTTACGAGATTTTACCTCAATAAAGTTGAAATTAAGTGATGCTGCTTTTCATTTTTATTTCATTAAATAATTTTTGTTAATTTAACCACTTCTGTCTTTATTAATACGATGAAAAGGAAGTTACTTAGTACAATTCGCATACACATAAATTTAAGAGGATATAAGTAACATAACATTATTATTTTATTTTTGTTTCTTTCGCATATTTGACAAACCAATGCGTTACCCTCTTTTAAAATGTAAAGCTTTCGTCTGCTAAGTTCCGTCTAATACTACCGCAGTCAAAATTACTTCAGAAATACATTAAATATTAACACCTCTGGACAAAAACTGTTACCAATTAGTCAAAACTGTTTAAAATATGAAATTTTAATCGTTTAAATAAACCTTCGATAATTAAATAAATCGAAATTTATTTCTTTACTTTTAATGTAGGTAATGCTACTTTTACAAAAAGGAAACAAAGCACGTACAGTTGAACCAACAGCAATGAATAAAACATCATCTCGTAGCCATGCACTTCTCAGCGTAACAGTTAGACATTCCATACCAATCGACAAAAAAGACCACCTTCGTATGCGTGTTAAACAGGGAAGGCTCTTTATGATCGATTTAGCAGGCTCTGAAAGAGCCAATAAAACAAAAAACCGAGGAAAACGCTTACAAGAAGGTGCGCATATAAACAGGTCACTGTTGGCGTTGGGTAACTGCATAAATGCCTTGAGTGGAGGTGCCCGATACGTTAACTACCGCGACTCCAAATTAACTCGTTTACTGAAAGAAGCCCTGAGCGGTAACTGCCGAACGGTTATGATAGCGCACGTATCACCAGCCTCCAATCAAAAAGACGAATCGCGTAATACTCTAACTTATGCGGACAGAGCAAAGAATATATCGAGCAAAGCTGAAAGAAATATTCTTGATGTTTCTTATCACGTGAGCCAATATCAAACGGTCATTAACGAATTGAGAGATGAGATTCATAGGTTGCAACAGAAAATGACGGAAGAAAGACCCAGATCTGCAGAAGTCAAAATAAACGTCCAGCAGAGAAGTAGCGAAGTTAAACAGCTCAGGGAGCAAATCGTGGAAACGTTCAAAATGCAAATGAAATTAAGAAGAAAATTGATGGAGATCGATTCTCACTTACTAGGACTTGGAATGGAAGCGGAAAGGCAACACTTGATAATTTCGCATTGGGAATCCAGAAATAATAAACTTTACAAGAATAATGGTTTGAGATCGAGGGCTCAAACCCAACAAACATTAAGGTTTTCATATCTTCTTATTTACTTTCCGTAATCTTTTCATTATTTAGATTTCTCTGCGCATTCTTCTCCTCTCATTCTCTTCCATATCTCCTCGTCCTTTACCTTCAACTTCATTTGATTCTCTTATTATTTTGACACCTGTCTTTCTTCTAGTTCTTTTTCTTTAGACTCTGTACTTCTTTTTGTATAATTTTTTTCAAAAATAGTACATTTTCAATTAATCCTGCCATTCAAAAAAGGTATAAAGCCACTTACCACAATTACTAATCGTATCCTAAATACGTATTTCGAGAACAAAGTTGCCATGATCAGTAGGTAAAATCACTAATCAAAGTGTTGAACATGAGGCATAGTAAAACTAACAACACAGAAGAATTTAAAGTGAAAACACAAATTAAAATTACGTCAACTTACGTTTCTTAAGAAAACGGCAACACCATGTGTTTATTCTCGACGCTCTAAACCTTTTCTACCTCTTTTCTAGGAATGAAAAAAGACAACTGCAGGGGATAGGACCGTTGTCCGAGTTAAACGTATTAAATTTGTTTGTAACAATATGAATGCTTTCGTATGCGCCGAAATCTTTAGGGTTGGGTTACATTGGGTTACATTGATACTAAAGATACAAAAATAGGTACAAAAATATAAATTAAATATTAGTAATCCTTTATTACCGTGAAGTATTGTTCGCAGACGAGACATAAACCAGGTAGCTCGATGAGACCTATCGTTTCAGGTATCAACTCACCGACTTACTTGATTTCCAAATGGTTAGTGAATGAATTTAAAAATTTACCCGTGAAACCAGAAAGTTTGTCAATTAGTAATTCCTTAGAATGTGTTCAATTAATTAAAGATTGTGAACTGGAAGACGGGGAAATTTTAGTTTCATTCGATGTAACGTCATTGTTTCCTTCTGTACCTATTCCAGAAACATTGAAATATTTAGAAGAGATGCTTTATAAGAATAACATTGAACCTTTAAAAGTAAAGGAATATATAAGATTGGCAACTCTTTGGATGGCGCAAAATTGTTTCCAAGTTGAAGAAAAAATTTATGAACAGAAACATTTGGACAACAATGGGTAGTTGTCTATTTCCTTTCGTAGCTAACTTATTTATGAGTAGAGTGGACCAATTCTACTAACGAATTAGTTCCCGCGTGCCCCATCGCACATACGATTACTTGATATGTTGTTCGTGTGTACACGTATAATAGCAGCAGGAAAGTGTATTCTGTGTATTTAATAATGTTGAAGGAGCGTACAGTAAAAAACCGCTATCATCAAAGTTAGTGAATAGGTTTATTGAGAACCATCCTAGTTTATCTTACAATGGGGTAAATGTAAAATGTTTAGTGTGCAATATACAGGGTGAGTTTTTTTTTAATGTTTAGCATTGTGTGTATGTTTAGCAGTGTGCAATATACAGGGTGAGTTTTTTTGAATGTTTAGCATTGGGATCTCAGAAACTACTGGAGATAGAAAAACGCTTAAATGGGAAAAGATGCGCAGTTTTACGAGTTTGATTTAAAACTGCTTTTGTTTCTCCGATAACTTTCATATTCAAAGAAAACTAAATTTTACGATTTTATTTAAACATGCTTAGCATCGTTAATAGTAATTTTAGAGAAAAAGTGCTCAGACAAAAGTTTTAGATAATTTTACGCCAAATAAAACTATGTAGCTAATATTTTTTTTTCGTTCACCATTATCGAGTTATGACACAAACTTGTGCTTTTTTAAATGGAAACCATAGTTGATTTTGACATCATTAAAAAGCTTATTTTTTTCTGATTACAATGATATAAGGTTTGATATTGTTATTTTAAAAAATAAAGAGGATATAGACATTTTTATGGTTTTTATGGAAAACAATTGAATTTCGAACTGATAAAATACAAACCAAACGAAAACTTATTTTGAAATCTTATGTAGTAATAAAATGAAAACTATAAGAACTTTTATTAAGGGCACACAACATTATTAATGTTCAAAGATACCTCCATTATTATTAATAGACAAATTGCATCTCTTCACAACAGAATTTGTAGCATTGCGGACTTTACGCCTATCGATTAAAAGCAACTAAGACAGCTTCTCTTAAATCGTCGATTGTTTCATATGTTCTTTTGTATACTGTGTCCTTTAGTACACCCCACAAGAAAAAATCCAAAACTGATAAATCAGGGGATCTAGCCGGCCATTCAATGGGTGCATTTCGTCCTATCCATTGATTAGGGAAGTTCAAATTTAAATAATTTCTAACATTCAGTTGATTGTGCGGAGGGGCTCTGTCATGTTGAAACCATTGCAGCATTGCTCGGGTTCTTAAATTTAAATTATCTAACATTTCCTCGAAATCTTGTTGTAAAAAATTAAGATAACGATTGCCAGTTAGTGATCCATCAAAGATAAAAGGAGGAAGAACAGTTGATCCTATAACACCACACCAAACATCAAACCCAAATTTAATTTGTGGTCTCCTATGTTCAACGTGAAGTGGATTTGTTTGACACCATATGTGCTCATTGTGCCCATTAAACATTCCACAATTTGTGAAACGAGATTCATCAGTCCATAATATTTTCATTGAAAAGTGTGGATCGTTTTGACACTGATCTTTAAACCATCTACAAAAAGCTATTCGTCTGATGTTATCACCTTCATGTAAAGTTTGTGATACTGATAATTTGTAGGGACGAAATTTATGCTTCTTCAACACTCTGACAATAGTGCGTTGTGAGGAGCCCATTTCTGTTGAAATTTGTCGGGTCCATGTAGATGGATTCTGAGCGACACTTGCTATTATGTTTATTTCTCTATCTTCATCCATCCCTTTTTTTGATTTTAGTTTAACGAACGAACCATAATCTGCTAAATTATCCCATAATCTCTTAAAAGTAGATAGCGACGGCTGACGTCGATCAAAATAATTTTCAAAATAAACTTCAGCAGCTCTAGTAGAATTTTTCTGGCACTGAATGTAACATTCAACCATATCACGCTTTTCTACGTTAGAAAATTCCATAGCCAATGCAAACTTATGATTAACGGCCGTTTGCACCGCTTATAGTTAAGTTACAATTAAATTAATTAATAGTTAATTGTCAATGTTTGACAATTAACTTGACTTAAAAGTAAAAATTAACAGCTCTCACTTCTGTAACTCAACGTGAAAGCCATGTTAGTATATTTATCTCGACTGCTCCAACGAACACTATTGTAACTCAGATTTTTCGTTTTTTTGAATTACAAAACACCAAACATTTTCTTTTTTTAAGTTTTTATTTTATAAAGTGAACAATCATAAAAATGTCTATATCCTCTTTATTTTTTAAAATAACCATATCAAACCTTATATCATTGTAATCAGCAAAAAATAAGCTTTTTAATGATGTCAAAGCCAACTATGGTTTCCATTTAAAAAAACACAAGTTTGTGTCATAACTCGATAATGGTGAACGAAAAAAAAAAATTAGCTACAAAGTTTTATTTTGCGTAAAATTATCTAAAACTTTTGTCTGAACACTTTTTCTCTAAAATTACTATAAACGATGCTAAGCATGTTTAAAGAAAATCGTAAAATTTAGATTTCTTTGAGTATCTAATAAGTAGAGAACGGACATTCTTACCACATGACTAAGTTCTCCGAATCAATAGCCGTTGTCCATTGTTAACGCTGCGAAAATCAGGTGTCCGAGAAAGTCAAACACAAATACTTCATTGTATTACGTCGGGATGTACTCGGCGAAGTTTATAAACATTTCCAATTGCGTATTGCGTTTAATGGAATATATCCTCGGAATACAATCGCTGTGTTGTCTATTGTAATCGCAACGGACCAGAAGGCCGGGTAAGACTAACAAATACTTCATTGAATTACGCCGAGTCATGTGGTAAGAATGTCCGTTCTCTACTAATAAGCCATGAAAGTTATCGGAGAAACAAAAGCAGTTTTAAATCAAACTCGTAAAACTGCGCATCTTTCCCCATTTAAGCGTTTTTCTATCTCCAGTAGTTTCTGAGATCCCAATGCTAAACATTCAAAAAAACTCACCCTGTATATATAAACCATTTAACAAAATCAAATTTGCAACGCCACGTGCATAGCGCAAGACATAAAGATAGAGACACTGGTGCCGATACAAAATACGAAGTGTTCTTATTTGATTTGTGTACAATGATGAGAAATAACTTTGGAGACGCACCTTATGTTAACAATATTTCATCGCGCTTCTCCAGATTTTCAAGTCACGGAAAACGCATAAGACGGTAAGTTTTTTTTTAATCATCTAATTACATACATTTTAGATTTTATTTTTTATACGTATCATCGAGAACGTTTTATAATCTAGAAAAACCGGCTTACATTTTTTTTGTATCTAACATAATAACAGCACCGTTCGTGATAGTATATCTCTAGATATTAATAATGTTTCGCATGCGGGAACCAATTCGTTAGTCACGCCTCTGCTTTCGCTCCGAATTGGTCCACTCTATTTATGAGTCAATTTGAAGTATAATTTAAAAATAACGGTAAATAAATATTTTGCAAGGGCCTGGATCAGGTACGTAGGTGATATTTTCGCGATTTTTAATACACGGAAATGTGAATTGGACAGTTAAATTTGAAATTTTCGACTATTAAATTTACGATGGAAAAGGCAAACAATGATAGGATGCCATTTTTAATACATTAGTAATATAAAATAGAAATCAATATTTTCTGGAAAGAAACAATGTCAATAGATTCATCACCGTGGATTCAAATCATAGTTTTCAACATAAGACAGTTTCTTTTAATTTCTTGGTTAATCGGTTACTAAACTTTCCGTTAACAAAAGAGGTATACGAAATAGAACTAGATTTCATTAAAAACATCGCGAGGTATAATGGCTTTGACATAGAAATAATTAATAAATTATTATTATAAATACGAGTATTATAAATAATTAGAAAAACGAATTTAAAAAAGATAATTTTGATATCTCAACGCAACCAGAAGTGTTTACCATACCATCATGAAAAACATTAATAGAGTTGTTAAAGAACAAGGTCTCCAAGTTGCGTTTCGGTCCGAAAACACTAGGTAATACCAAAGACAAAGTTAGTTTGAATTTGAAATCAGGTATACGAGGGCCACTGCTAAAATTCGCGGAAAATTGTGAAATAAAACAAATTACGCTGTAAATCGCTTTACTGTTTGTCAAAATACTCCCCTTTAAGATGTACATATACACTTTTGCATCCTATAAAACCAATCTTCAAAACACTTTTTCCAATCTGAGCGAGGTATCTCCAGAACCAGTGATTTAAATTCTTCAACAGCCTCTTCAGGCGATGAAAACCGCTTTCCACGCTTTTTATTTTTGATGTGTCGGAATAAGAAGAAATCATTGGGCGCTAAATCGGGTGAATATGGGCAATGAGTCATTAATTCGATGTTCCTGTTGGTTAAAATCTCGACAGTTTGTCGTACTGTGTGAGCGCTTGCATTGTCATGATGACCAATGATTCGTCGGTTTATGTTGTTGTTTCTGACTTCCGGCAAACAAATTGACGTATACCAGTCAGCATTAACTGTTCGTCGATTCTCTAATGCTACAGTTGCAACATGACCCGTTTTTCCGAAGAAACAAGCAATCATTCTTTTCGCTTCGTGACCGCACCACTTTTGTTGGTTTAGATTAATTTGGAAACAAACACCCATACAGTCGATTGCTGTTTAGTTTGAGGCTCATATGAATATATCCAGGATTCGTCACCTGTTATAATGTTATGTACAGAATTGGTTTTGCCGCAATGCCTAAGGACGCCTCTATTTCCCTGTATGTCACATGTTGATCTGATAAAATCATTTCACAGCATCGATATTTTTCGCAACAACAGAGGTGCATGGACGCCCTTTTCGAAGATCGTCATCAAACGTTCGTCTTTCACGCTTGAATTCTGCGAAACATTTGTAAACCATAGTTTTAGATGGTCCTTCATTCCCAAATACCGAACTAAGCTTTTCCACACATTGCTTTGGTGTCAAACCCAGGCGCGGCTCGTGATGACGTATTTGGGAGTGCATGTACAATGATGCGAGTGCTTCGTGTATTCTCGTGTACTAACTGTAGCGTTTTCTTAGTAAACACCGAACACACACGAGGCACTCGCATCATTGTACATGCACTCCCAAATACGTCATCACGAGCCGCGACTGGTCAAACCGTATCGAAAATCATAGAAAATCGTCACTCGAAAATCACGATTCAAAATTTCCATTTTGAACAGAACTATTACTTTGTTAAATTCTATTGAGACAAAACTGTTCGGTTTTAAATCGAACTGTCAACTGAATTATAGGTTAAAAATGTCGAATTTTTTACGAATATGATAATTGTGGAAAGCTGGTGCGGTAACCAAACCGGGTAATGTATTGAAAACACATCTCCTTCAAGGTACGACCCCGGTCTTGTTTCGATTGAATACAAACACGACCTCGGTGCATCCAAACACGACCTCGGTATGTTACAATCTTTCACCACTTTGTTGATCTTGTAACTAGGCCACTAGGCTAAAGGAGGACACACTCGGACATATAAGGAGATCCTACTAGATCTCGACATACAGACACACACAGAGTCTAACAGAGACTAGTCCGAGAGAGTGTATCATAGAAACCCTCCTTAAGACTAGTGTCTATTCATTACTATGTTATATTGTTATTGTTGAAATCTTTGTTATGGTGTTATTTAATTATATATCGTTATCCAAACGCTGACCGTCTATTATTTATTATATTGGTGAATCTGCGTACCAACGCAGCGATGTGCCCTCCGGGACCAGGTCACATCACACTGGCAGTTCAAGGAGTACTTGATTCCGCGAATATTAACAGTGTCCCTCGTATACAAAATTAATTGCGACGATTGTAATTTGAAATATATAGGTCAAACGAAACGATCAATAATAACCCGTGTTAAAGAACGCATATTACATATTAAATTTAATAGACCAGAAAAATCGAACCTCGGAAACCATGCATTGGCCACGGATCACAACGTATCGGTAAAAGGGTTAAAACTCGTAAAACCATCAACAACCCCAGAGATCCCGACGCATACGAAAGCATTCACACCGTTAAAAACAAATTTAATACGTTTAACTCGGACAACGGTCCTATCCCAGACAGTTGTCTTTTTTCATTCTTAGAAAAGAGGCAAAGAAAGTTGAGAGCGTTGAGAATAAACAGATGGTGTTGCCATTTTCTTAAGATGGGTAAGTTGACGTAATTTTAATTTGTATTTTCACTTTAAAGTCAGTACGAGTGTATACGTGGACGCCGTGTAAAATTGTCCGCGATTCTGTGTTGCTGGCTTTACTGTGTCCCATGTTTAATATTTTGATTAGTGGTTTTACCTACTGATGATGACAACTTAGTTGTCGAAATACGTAATTACGTTACGATTTATAATTATGGTAAGGAGTTTTATACCTTTTTTGAGATTTTACTTAACCACGGTCTCCTAAGAATGACTTTTCAATCCTGCCATTAATTAAGTTTTTAATTTTTAGAAGAAAACAAAGTGTTACAGCAGACAGTTTTCGTTCGGTTGACAGCGAACATGACTCAGATTTCGATGTTGACGCTGAAGGAGAATTAGCCGTTCAGCAATCTTGGGGCGAGCTGGCCGACATAGAACGCGAACAGGAAAGATGGTCTGAATTAAGGGTACATATGGAACAAAAGCTAGAAACCTGTAGGCAGCGTGGTGTTGGTTTAGAGGATGTAAGTGTTTATCATCACTGGTCATAATTGTTTTAAGTTATGTTAATATAGTAACATAATTTCACAACATTAAAAAAAAATCTGTGTATAGTCTTGTCAATTTTATATAACAATCACCAAGTTTGTTATTATAAAAACTTGTAGTGCTATCACCATCATTCCTCATTTTTGTCTAATTTCCAAAATTACATATCAGAAACTGCCAGATCTTCTTTCTTCCGATGATGAAAGAGAGATTCTGGCATTAATGTGTCGAGTCCACGAACTCGAGGCCGACAAAATGGCCCTTCAATCAGAGAGATTGGTTCGACAACATGAACTCAGAAGACGAGACTTAATTATATTGCGTTACGATAGACAAAGACAGCTCTCCGAAGAAATAATCACGCGACAAAGATTATTAATTGAAGGTTAGAATAAAAATAACCAAAACCAAACCGATGTAAATAAACGTACTAGGTTTTTATTTCAGAAAACAAAGTCAAATTACCTGCCGACTTGCAAGAATTGTATCAACTATACCAACAAGAAATACATGCATCGACTTATACTGATTACAATACGCCTTCGTCATTACCTTCTGCAGAAAAGCTACCACCAATTAGTAAAATGTATGTACAATTTATTACATCCGATCCATCTTGTAATCTTTTCTTTAATAGTTATTTAACCAACAAGTACATTAATGAAGGCGATTAATGTTCGAGATCATTAATCGCATTATAATGTAAGAGTTAGTTACAATACTTTTCCGTCGACCGTGTATTTTTCTAAAGTGGAGAAAAACAGTTTACAATTTTTTTTTTATTTATTAATGATCATTATTATATTATAATTATACATGTTCATAGTCGAAATATTACAATTATTAAAAGTAATTGGACACGCATTAGAATTTGTATGGTTTTGTGAATGTAAGTTTACCTCACTACTTTGGATATTTGTCACAGAATTTATTTCAGCGTCGGTAGAAGGAGTGGTATGACAAGCCTGTGTTGTAGTTTCACAAAGAATTTTTTTAGCTGTATTAACTTTATTTTGTAACGAATTCTCAATATATCCTTCTGCAACAGCAGTGGATTTCCAACCACCAAGTCGTTTAATAGCTGAAAAATCTGCACCGCTGTCTGAAAGTATCGAGGCAGAAGAACGCCGGAAACAATGTCCCGTATAGAGATGCGGCTGCTCCAATTTCAAAAAAGTGGCTATTATGGACGGCATCTTCGAAAATGTATTTACACCAGGCGCGGCTCGTGATGACGTATTTTGGTTTGCAGTACAATGATACGAGTGCCTCGTGTGTTTTCGGTGTTTACTAAGCAAACGTTACAGTTAGTACACGAGAATACACGAAGCACTCGGATCATTGTACTGCAAACCAAAATACGTCATCACGAGCCGCGCCTGATTTACACCAATTGGCTGTGGCGAACATTTACCATTTTTATAAAAAAATAAAAAAGCGTTTGTGTTGGGTATGTACTGGCCTCAATGAGATATAGCATCTAATTAAACTGAGAAGGGTTTTTTGTTCATTGTCTACTATGGTAAATATTCAACGCAACACAAAACACTAAAAAATCGTTCGATTCTGTTTCACGCTTAATAATGACAGTGAATAGCGCTTTAGTTTGACGTTGTTTGATTTTGTTGATTTCCTTGGTTACCATGGAAACCATCAAAATCGTTCATTAACAGAAAATCATGCATTAATAAGGGTCATTAATGTATGATTTTGAGAACGTTAATAACGGATGTAAATACACGGTCGACGGAAAAAATTATTAATCTTCCTTGGTTTGTCACACTGATTAGAAAATAAATTAGAACCAGAACAAAAAGAGAAGGTATTTGTTATTAACATTTTCAGATATAGTGAACCAATTTTTCGCAGAGGCACCTCCAATTCGGAAATGAGCGGGAGTGAAGCCAGCGGTAATTCGCCTCCATCTTCCGCAGAGTCTGACCAGGAACTGCTACCGCCTCTAAATAACGATTCCAGTATTGACAGAGTGATGGGTCAACCTGTTCCAAGACCGGGTATGGCAATGCGACTTCCACCTTTGCCCCCCAGTCCTCCCATAAGGGCGCCAAAAACTAGTTCTTCATCAAGGTTAGCTTTAAATATATTTGAGGGTTCTTCGTTAGAGTAAATAAATAATATGTAAATATTGTACTTGTACAGTAGACGCTCACAAATTAAAAACTAGCAGGATTCGAATCGTGCGAAAATTAGAAACTGAGATTTCAATAAATAATATGTAAATATTGTACTTGTACAGTAGACGCTCACAAATTAAAAACTCGCAGGATTCGAATCGTGCGAAAATTAGAAACTGAGATTTCAATGCATTGAAAGCTCTAAAATTAGAACTTTAAGTTCTAATTCCCGAGGGTTTTTCTTTGCGTTGAAGGGGAATTACCTAATTATAGGAGTACATGTGGGTGGAGATTTCCTTCACGTACTTATTGCCATACTGATACTAATATTTGGTCAGCGTTGCCAACATTAGGGAAATTTCCCTGATGATAATGTTAGGAGAGAAGGGAAATTAGCTTAAAATGTAGGGAAAATATATCTCGTAACAGCAAGAGTGATTTTTTTAAATAATGTATTTTATATTAATCAAAGCACAATTATATCTGCTTGCAAGATTGTGATATGTGACCCGCTTTACATCTTTACTGGATGACCTAAAACTGTTAATGAGATCAACTCGGATTTTCATACGCATCTTGCGAGATGTCGTAAATAATTATACAGACTGTTTCATTTTGAAGCTTTATTTCTTGTTTTCCGGATATACAAGGTGGGGCAAAAGTCCCGCTACCATTTTGATTGCCTATAACTTTGTTGAAAGAAAAGATAAGTAAGTTTGGTTTTCATAAAAAGTTTATTTGCTCTTTACATTTTTTTTTCGTTATGATTGGAAAATTATATCGGCTAAATGGTGACCGCGATTCGCTATGCAACTTTCGGCTCTTTTTAAGGCATTTTCCATGACATCCTGTAACATCTCAGGCTGAATTTCTTCAATTTCTTGACGAATATTCTCTTTATGATGTTGAATCGTTTGGGGCTTACTCACATAAACTTTTGATTTTAAAAAACCCCATAAGAAAAAGTCAGGTGCAGCTAATTCCGGAGATCTGGCTGGCCATGCTAAATCGCCATTTCGCGAAATTAGTCTTCGTGGAAAAACGTCATTCAATAATTGAATTGTTGAACGAGCTGTGTGTGCTGTGGCCCCATCCTGCTGAAACCACATTTCCTTTAGTCCTTGCTCTTCCATTTCAGGCACAAGAAAATTTCGAATCATGTCTTTGTACCATTCAGCAGTGACAGTAACTCCAACACCTTCGTCAGTTTCAAAAAAATAGTGACCAATAATGTTTCCAGCATGAATACCACACCATACAGTTGTTTTTTGTGGATGCAATGACGTTTCATGAATTAATTGAGTATTCTGTGTCCCCCAAAACCGACTGTTCTGTTTATTGACGTGGCCACTGAGAAGAAACTGGGCTTCATCGCTCATTATCAATTTAGACGAAAAATCTTCAATTTCATCAGACAGCCTTAGGATTGCATTACTGTACTCAACTCGTTGATCATTATCTCTCAGTAGCAATTTATGGACTAATTGAATTTTGTACGGGAACATTTTCAAATCAGTTTTCAAAATTCGCCTTAAACTGCGTGCAGACATGTGTAACTGGGAACCACGTCTCCGAATTGATGTTTCTGGAGACTCCGCAACACTATCGCGTACCAGAGCCACATTTTCAGCGTTACGAGACGTCCGTTGTCTTCCAGAACGAGGCCTGTCTGCTGTCGTACCGTACTGTCGAAAATACGATAAATTGTGGTTTTATGAGACACTGGACGATTAGGATATTTTTGACGCAATTTCCGCTGAGTGGCAATAATGGAACGATTATTTTCAATAAATATTGTCACTATTTCTGCTCGTTCTTGTGGCGTATATTTATCCATAATAAAATTTGGACGTCTACACAACACAATGGTTAAAGCTAAACTGAACTAAACGTCACATAACCAAGATGGCGCGCAATCAAAATGGTAGCGGGACTTTTGCCCCACCCGTTAGTGTGCATGTAATACTTTTCTGTAGAACAAAAATATGACTGATTGCGATGGTAGCTCTAAATGATGGAGAGGAAGCGAAAACGTCAACCTCCTTTTAAGAAGTGGTAAGCTTCAGGATTATCCGGCAATGTGACCAGCTATAACCAACGTTTTCGAAATGCATGGAAGGAAAGTCGTTCCTGGTTGAAGCCAAGCAAGAAAGAATCCACATACTTCTCTTACACTTTATGTAACAAAAATTATACTGCTGGTCTGTCTGCAATTATCAAACACGAGAATGTAGTTAGTCACAAAGTAAAATGTAAAGCCATTATTAACCAACCATGAAATTTCCCGAGCAAAATATTAACTTGGAAAAAGGCGTTCAAAGCGCAGATATTAAATTATATTCCTTTATTCTCGAGCATGACTTGTTTTCTAAACATTTCGATCATTTAACGCAGTTAATTAAGGCAATCTCTCCTGATTCTAAAATAACTGCGAAAATTGTTCTAATATAATAAAAAATGTTACAGGAGATGTCTTAAAGAATAAAATAATAGATAAACTAGAACATGATTAATTTTCTTTGGTAATTGATAAGTCCACGGACAGACACTGTCTTCAACATTTATGCTTAGTTGCAAGAATTATAACTAGCAACAATAAAATACGAGACTACTTTCTAAGGTTGTTACCGTTAGCTGACGGAACTGCAAGAAATGTATATCAAAATATTGTTCAGTATTTTAATGAAAACAGTATTAACGAAAGCTACGACGAAGTGTATCCCGCTAAAGATGAAAGTGCATTCCATGTAAGTGAGGGATGGTTCACCAATTTTATTTTAAATATCGACACGGTATTCGTTACTTAAAAATTGCTGGCGAAATATTTTCTAGTGATGTTGGCACGGTCACTCCATTTATTCATAAACTTCGAGCCAAGGTAGCTGAAGTTGGGCTTTTGGAGACACAGATATACAATGTCGATGAAAGTGGTTTATTATTCAGTTGCCTACCAGATAATACATATATTGCTGCTAATGAAAAATCTGCCCCTGGATACAAATTACAAGAAGAAGGCATTTCAATTTTACTAGGTGCAAATTCTGATGGGTCACATAAATTAAAGCCATTAATTATCGGAAAAGCAAAAAAGCAAGGTGTTTCAAAGGATTTAATAACCCACTTAATTACAGTTTTCCAAAAAATGGTTGGATAACTTCGCGGATTTTTCATGAATGGTTTCACAAAATTTGTGAAGATTTAGAATTTTTAATATATTTTTCGTTTAACAGATCATCCACTTTTCTGAAGTGAATAATTTGCCTCCGAAGACCCTTTTACTTATTGATAATTGCTCTGCTCATTCTCCAATCGAAGAACTTGAAAGTGGCGATGGAAATATAGTCGCTTATTTCTTTCCACCAAATGTGATAGCAGCCGTGCAACTAATGGATCAAAATCCCAAACAGATAAGTTAACTTACAGAAGTAAACTTCCTGCTCAAATATTAGCTGAAGGTAGTGAAATGAATTCTGTGTTAAACGCCACTCAATTCGCAATGCAATATTTTTTTTGAATGAAGCTTGGGATGAGTTACCACAAAGCGCACTAAAGAATTCTTGATCCAAATTGTTAAATTGAGACTCTGTTCAAGACATGGACGATGATTTGCCATTAACACAATTACTTCAAAACAACCAACTATGGAATGAAGTTCTCGAAAGGAACCTTTAAGAAGTCGTTAAGAAGAAATTCAACCAAACAATTCCATTGGTGTAGACAAAATCGAAAAATGGAATGAAGATTTTAAAAGCGGACTTGAAGGTGAACTCAATAGTGATGATGATGCTTTAGGTAGCAGCGACGACGTATTCCTTTTTCTACAGCCATTGAAAGCGTTAATAACTTGATAAAATAGTGCAAAAATAGGAAGTTGAATTCCACCAAACACATGCCCAATCTATTGTCCCTATGTAATGACATAGTTCTTTCTAATGTTATAAAACTAAAAAAATAAACTCACATTACAGATTATTTATATAAACTGGCGGACAAAAAACTGACCTATCATATTGACATTCAATAACATTTTAAGTATATTTACATGGTGTGAATTTGAGGTTATACCTCCTTCATTTAAGTAGACCATATGAGCAAAAATTATTTAGATAAGGGATGGCCATGGTTGGGAGGATCACTGTCTTTGATAGGATCAGCTTGTGGTTGCCAATTAAATGTCAGTTTTGATTTGAAGTAATTGTAATTATATTGGTTATGTTAGCTAATCAGTTTGTCAATAAAACTATGTCGAATAAAACTTTAAATCGAAGCTGACATTGAATTCGTGTCAAATAAAAATTCAAATCGAAACTGACATCCAACCAACAACAGGCTAAATCTATCAAAGACAATGATCAGTCACAGCTCAACGTTTATATCACGCTGAATTTAACGTACGGAATACACCGAAGGACGATACCATCAGAAAATGGATTCGAATGTTTGAAAATATCGGTTCGACTGTAAAAATTGTCAATCAAGGTCGCCCACACTCTGTTCGAAGCCAACAAACGATGAAGAAGTGAGAGTTTCAGTGCGTGAAAATCTGTCTCAATCAGTTCGCAAACGCGGTTAAGAACTTAACATTAAAAAATCGTCGTTGCACAAGATTCTGAAGCAAGATTTACAACTTACAGCCTAGAAAATTTAGTTTGTTCAAAACGTGAACGTTACCGACTATCCTCTCCGGCTGAATTTTTCAAATTAAAAGCTTCAACGTTTCCGAACGTTCGAAAACATTATGTTTAGTGACGAAGCGAACTTTCACATAAATGGTCACCTAAACAAACGCAGCTGTCCCTACTGGGTCAACGAAAATCCAAGACAGAAACATGAACGACCATTACATACTCTAAAAGTTATTGTGTCTGGTAAAGGCATCAATGGGTCTTATTTTTTTGAAAATCGGCGAGGGCGTGCACTTATGGTAAACAGTATTGCGACATGTTAAGAAACTTTTTGGTTCCACAACTCCAGGAATTTAAAGGTTTTAATGTGGAAACATAGTTTCAACAAGAAGGAGCCACTTGCCACTCCTCAAACCAATCACTTGAGGTTGTCAATCAACTTTTCCCGGAAAAAGTGATCTCTCGTCGAGACACCATCAACTGGCCCCCGAGAAGCTCCGATCTTACACCCCTTGATTATTTCCTATGGGGATACCTTAAAGAAAAAGTGTATGCAAGCTAACCACGAACTCTACTGCAATTGAAGCTCAATATCCTCACTGAAATGGCCGCTGTTTCCAGAGAGATGTGTAGACGCTTGGTGACTAGTTTCTGTGTTTGGTTAGAGGAGTGCCATCAGCGCCAGGGTCAAGATTTTGACATAACATAATCTTTAGCAGTTAATGTTCCAAAACTTTGTCTAAAGATTAAAAATAAAATAATATTTTTCTGACTTGTAGTGTTCTTTTTATTGAATTAACAAATATCCCCTGTCCATGCTGGACAATCTGTATTAATAATTATAATTTATTTGCAGTGGTGGATCTCTTAGAAGGACTTTAAGCGAAAACACTCTGATGCAAGAGAAACAGGATGTGGAAAAAATAAATGAAGTAGAGACATAATACATACATAAATTATTGCAAAATACTGTATTATAATACTGTTTAATTATTAAATAAATAAATATGCGTTGAAGAACAAAATATTACTTATTTGGTTTTTAAATCACAATATCAAGTTTTCTTAAGAAGATAAAGGTATTTTATACAAACTATATTTAAGTTGTGTACAATGTTATATACATAGGTGTGTAAAAGCTTTCGACTATATTTGAAAACAATACTTTAAATAGATAATACGATAGGAGAAGCTCATATGTAGCAATATTTATTTAAAATTTCGTAATAACAAGATAAACTTGTAATTTAGCGATTGGCGCTATTTTTTAACTACATTAAGCATTGTTAAATATGAACTTTTCGTACAAGTCAACTAAACATATGAAAATAAGTATCTACCGTGTAGAAATGTGGTGACCGAACGACACTGCTACGCTAGACGCGTCCCCGTCAACTTAACTTCCCCGATATGTTTATTCAATGTATAGTGTAGATATACAGATATACACTCCAAATCACGAAAGATGATCCCTGCGTCATTGATCTATAATTCTATCAACGACATTCAAAGAATAATCTCCACATCCGAATAACAAACAGTACCTACTTGTATGACAAGGATAGCTTGAACGAAAGTATGTGTTTTCTAGCAAAGACATACGGCTCAAGCAATTTATTTGAGTAAGACAAAGACGGGATTATTACCTACTCCGTGATAAATACACACATTTCCGCGTAGTAGTTCTGTCGTTAGTCGTTGACATTTGACGCATTTGACAACATACATTCGTTGATATTTGATGGAATTTATTTTCTTTTTATAAATACATCAATCAACAAACCAGAATTCGGTGTGATTCGATACATACGTGTTCGATTGCAACTTTCCCCTCGTGTTTAAATGAAACATGATTATAAATCCGCTGTAATCCCCTTGCCCCTCCGAATCCTTAATAAATGATGTTTTGTATGTTTACAATCATAAAAACTTAACCTCTTAACGTAAATACAAGACTGTCAAGATACAATTTTCCGACCTGCTGTTAATGAATATAAAAATGAAAAAGGTAATTATCCAACATGAAAGTGGCAATAAATATCAAGTTTTTTTATCGCCTTACGAAATAGAAGAAGCTGAAACGGGTAAGTTAACTTTTAAACATTTGTCAATAACAATTTATTTTTTGATGTCAATTTTTCAGATTCCAACTTCTATAATGAACTAACAAAGTATCATAAATTATAAGAACAAAATATAATACATAGGATTGAAGATCACAATGATGAAGTTGCAGGGAATAAAGATCAGCAAACTACAATGTTTTCTGAAGACCTGAATGAAAATTATCATGTTGAAAAAGAATTGGATGAACGGCAAGAAAATAGAAATAGCTTTGATGAATTTTGGACCGAACAAGAAACTTTATTTCTCATTAGTTTGTATGCAGAATACCAAGACAAATTGAAGCATGCAAAAAAGAAGAAATATGTGTGGCAGATAGTATCTGAACGAACTGTCAGTATCACTAGATGAGCTAGAAGATGATAAATCATCAAATGCTTTTAAAGCCATTTCCTGAAATATTTCAATTAAAATATTATTATAAAATATACATAGTCTCCATTTCTCCATTTTATTTATATACATATGTCAATCGACACTATTATAGAATCAAAGCTCTGAATACAACGTTCTTTTGTGACGTCGGATTAGTTACAAATGATTACTAAACACGGATTATGTTTACGTTAATCATAATCAAAATAAGTGCACAAACGAAACCAGCTATATTCTTTGAAATTTATTTTTTCAAAACTATAAAGGCAGCAATCACGACAACTTGTTTTAAATTCGTTGCAATATTTTGAACGAGAGAAAAACCATGGTGGTGTTAATACCTATTACATGAGCACATAATATATTTAGATTTTAATAAACCTTTTGTTTAGCGAGTGGCAGATGCATTGTGTTTGGGATTAGTTACAGTAAAACGCATTAAAGCTGTGTAGCAGCAGTTTAAATCGTGTACTTCACAATATTGGATTTAAGTATAAAAAGGATAATATCATAGAGCATTAGTGGAACGATCCAACATTGCAGAGATAAGATTGACATTTCTTAGGAATTACATAAAGAATTTGAGTTGTTCTATTCAGAGAGAAGTGGTATTGCTTGATGAGACCCGGCAAGATAATAATCTGCAGAGTGAGGGCAAGCGATATGTTGTATTACATTGTGGTTCAAAATTATGTTTTATTTCAAATGCTTCTTTATTGTTTTCAAGCAAATCACAAATAGAAGATTATCGTGGTGAAATGAATGGAGAAATGTTTAAGAAATTTCGTCATTTTGAAGAATGGAGAAAACAGCAAAGTATCACTGGAATTAACGAAGAAGTTATGCTGGCGTATTTCCATATTTATAGAAGGAAAATAGCACCTTCTTCATTGTGGACGAAGTATTCCATGTTAAGAAGTACTTTGAAAGTGTATATGAATAGTGACATATCAAAATACGGAAAACTGATTTCCTATTTGAAGAGTGAGGCAAGAACCCACAAGTCCAAAAAGGCGAAAATCTTGGAGAGGCTACATATAGAGAAGTTTCTGAATGAGGCTCCTAACAATAAATATTTGATGATGAAGGTATTATTTATTTTCTTATATTTAATTCAAAGTATTTATTCATTATTCGTTCGTGTATTCTATGCAGGTTGCCTTAATAATGGGTGTATCAGGTGCGTGTCGTTGTGATGAAATAACTAAGCTGAAAGTTGACGATATAGAAGATAAAGGAGGATACTTGTATGTTTCGATAGCTGACACAAAGACAAACGTATCTAGAAGTTTCACTGTTATGGCAGAAGGATTTACAACAGATATTCTTGACCTCTACAGAAAATATGTCTGTATGAGACCAAAATGTATTCCACATGGCAGATTCTTCCTAAATTACAAGAAAGAAAAATGCACTATCCAGCCAGTTGGAATTAACACCATTTCTAAGATACCTCAGAAAGTTGCATCTTTCCTGAACCTACCAGAAGCTCAATTATATACAGGACATAGTCTGAGATGTTCGTCAGCATCTCTTCTGGCAAACGCAGGAGCTGATATTACAACAGTTAAACGACATGGTGGGTGGAAATCGTCCACTGTGGCAGAAGGTTATATACAAGATTCAGTATCCAACAAAATTCAGTATCCAACAAGATTGATATAGCCAGAAAGATTCAAGGTTCAGACAGTCTAACGTCCTCGACTTCTGGTCATCAAATTTCTCTACAGGATACTTCAAATACGTCTTCTAGTATAACTCTAAATTCGAATAACCTGAATGCAGAGTCAGATACAAAGAGGATTTCCTTCAACTTTAATATTAATGTAAATGTTAATTAGTTACTATTGTTTACCCTTTAGAATTAATATAAATGTGTTAAAACTATAGCAGTTTGAATGTCTCTATGCAATCTAAATTTCACCTTGTTTTATCTCACTAGTGGGATAAATTATGTTTTTAACTCACTAGTGAGTTATAAGCTACATAATTGATTTAAAATCGCCATAGTTATAGGTCTATTATTAGGAGGTGTTGGATAAAATACATTTACATTGTGAAATCAATGGCTAATTTACATTGATGATTCAAGCAGCAGTGAAGATAGTGATTAACAATACTTCCTATATGACCGCAGATAAAAAAAAACTGTTAGCTATCCCATGTTTTTACTGAATCTATCTTATAACCCAAGATTTAAGCCAACGTACGTGCTACACGTCGTTTTTAGTTCACGCCAAATATATCAAATTTTCTTGTGTTGGCAGTAAAAGTATCAAGTATTAGTATACAGCTGATTAGTTGTTTATGTAATGTTAGTTTATACTTTTAGTAACTGATTTTTTATGTAACAAATACAATGATATTAATACAAATAATCATACAAAATGTTACACATGCAATTGCCAGACTGTGGCTACAATTTTTATCTAAATATGTCTAGAAAGGTAGAAAAATTACAGAAACAGAATTTAACAAGTAGCTAGATTTCCTAATGTACTAAGTAGAATTGATTGCACTCCCATGCGAAAACAATCTCCTAGTGGTAATAATGCTGAGCTGTACCGAAACAGAAAGGATATTTATCATGGAATATTCAGGTAATAGGACATTCTCAATTAAGAATTTGTGACATCGTAGCCAGATGGCCAGGATCTACACATGACCAAACAATTTTGAATGGATCGGCAATAAAAAGAAGCTAAGAAAATGAACATTTCAATAACCCAGTTATACTTTGTGATAGTTGTTACAATATTATTAAATATTTTTTATATTTCCTTTTTTTTGTATATATACTCATGATAATTTTATTATTAAACAAATAATAAGGCAATTTTGTTAAATGATTATATATGTATATTAACTTATTAAACAATTATAATTCCCAGTTACATTGACAATTTAATATATTAAGTTTTTTTTTTAATTAGCTCCTTTTTCTTACTGCGTATTCTTTTTCGTTGCAATTTTAATATTTGGAGTTAAAAATACAATGCATATAAAAAAAAATGTATGTCCAATTAAATACATTTGAATGTGTTTTCATCTTTTTGTAGCAAGTTTTTGCAAGGTACACTAGTGAAATGTGTTTCGACTGCCTTATTTGATTTGGTGTCCATCAGCTCTAATCTTCTGGTGTTAACTTAAAAATTTTTAATATACACAAAACAAATTCATACAATTTGATGAAAACAATAAATAAAATAACTATTGTTTCTATATATATTATATAAATCTATAACTTATTGCAAGTAAAATTTTTTGAAAGTTCAATTACTAAACTTTTTCTTTCTTGCTCCATTTCATGTTCCTTTTTCAAAATTTCTTTCTGCAATCGTACAAGTTCTATTTTACTAGCAGTCAACAAATAATTTCAAAGCAAAAAAAAACATTTCACAGCAAATAAATTTGTATGAATATGTTTTGTTTATAATGCATACTGCAATTTCAAATATTTATACTGACCTTTGTGCAAAACTCAACTTATCTATTATGGCAGTGTTGTTATACTGCAATATATTCCAAAATTTATTTAAAATAAGGCACTGTAGAACGTTTAACTAATATCTAGGGTTATTCTATGATATAATTGGGAAGATAATGTTTATAAAACTGTCATAACAGTGAATATGTAATTACAGTTATACAAAGTAGATACTCTGGTCTATTGTATAATTTCAATTCCAGTAATAATGCTGTTACAACTAACTTGAAACTGTTTGGTTTTGCCATTCATTAAAATGATTAAAGAATTACATAATCTTATATGTTGACTTAAATGTTGTAAATTCTTGATAGTTCATTTTATTTTTCAAGTGGTGTTATAGTTTAATTTGATTTGCTGTTTACGCAGCTTTGTTCAATTTATATAGTAATTTTAATATAACTTAAGATGTAATTCGATTATATTTGTTCATATAACCTACAAATTAGACCGACTGTGTCAAATATATTTGGCCCGGAAACGAAGTTAAGTTCCATATTCATTTTTCAATTTACAGTATTTAATATGACGCCGAAGTACTGATTTGAATCATACAATGATTATTGATGACGCAGGGATCATCTTTCGTGATTTGGAGTGTACGTATTGCATATATACTCATATTCCAACACAGAAACGCCTGGTGCCTAGTGTACTGAAGGGGTATCGTTTACCTCTCCGCCGTTCTTCCACCACATTTCCGTGCGGTATAATAAGACCTTTATCGTAATAAATACTAAGAAAAATGGAGAGGCAATATCGTTTACGGAATGGCACATGGAATGATATCAAGGTACTGTAAGCCATAAACAAAAATGAAATAAAATATCTTCAAA
This sequence comes from Melolontha melolontha, assembly GCA_935421215.2. Classification (NCBI taxonomy): domain Eukaryota; kingdom Metazoa; phylum Arthropoda; class Insecta; order Coleoptera; family Scarabaeidae; genus Melolontha; species Melolontha melolontha. Next base: position 33,982,133 of record OW285242.1, read on the forward strand.
ATTGCTGGTGTATTAAAGACTTTTTTTCATACGAGATTCATATGTACGGTAATTATATTAATTCATAAAATTGAATTAAAAACATAACACGATCGTCCAGAATAATATATTGAATACCAGAAACGCGATAGGGAATAACAGACGAGAACGTTTGTCGATCCACGTGGCCACTTCCTGTGGAGTCATGGTAGTCCATCTCTGGGCTATAGAGGTGCGTTGATCCGTATCTTCATTTTCCGGCATATCAATGGCTGTAGAACTTTCCTCTTTAGTGGACATTAAATTTTCGTCACTCGAGGTGGTTATTTTCGGTATAGTGGCGAAGCTCTGTAATAATATAATAATAATGAAATAAAAAATAATTATGAGAGTGGGTATATGCTTTTCTCTAGTCCGCCCGATCAAACATATTATCAATAATGCAAGAATGGTTACAGTAGACGTATTAAAAACAATTATAGACCTATTTTCGACAAAATCAAATATAAATTACAAAATCTGCCTGATCAAAAGCGACTTAGCAGTTCCGAAGAACCTGCTACACGTAAGTAAACTAAAATATGTCAAAATTCGTTTCAACAATCGCTCACAACATATAATTGATCCGTAAAATTATTAGAAAGGAAAATAAATTAAAATATTAACGAATCACAGAAAAGACCAAACTTAAACCGCTCCTAATAACCGTATATAACATGTAAGTAACGAAAATTGCAACGTAAAAACTATAAGAAATGGTAAAAACCCATTCAGAGTCATCCCGATTCTGATCGATTTGGACCTGGAACACTGCTGGAATAAATAATCGCATGACAGATCGACATAAAACGACCGTATGAAACAAATAATATTCTGATTATAGATTATAGATTATAGATTATAGAAAAGGTTACTACAGGACCGACCGAAACTTTCACGACTACTGACGCCTTTTCAAATATTACTGCCCCTTTATTTTGAAGACATCTTTATTTTCAACATATTATTTTTGTTATGAATTCACAAGTATTGTTACAATCAACGTCACGCGTATGCAAAATTTTGTTACGGTGAATTGAAATTAAGCGGCCAGTTTGTGCATATTGTAATGAAGCCTGCGCGTGCTTTATTTGAAGTATGTGAAAACAAGAAAGCGAGGAAATGGTTGTCTGCAAGTGCCATTATCAATTTTACCTATACGTTTGAGTTACGTAACACGCATTCGCTAGATAAGGTCCATTTATTGGGTTTGTGGAGTTTTGTTTATGATATTTTAGAGAATTAATCACCCGATATGGTTGATATGACCTTAATCCAGACGCCTAATTACGGTATCAGCTTTTCACCGACTTATTTTACGTGGCAACTTAGAGGAAACCCAAGAAAACACCTTCATGATCATTAAGAACAGGTTCATTAATTGGGGCTGCGAATTTTGGAAAAACCAGCCCGATGTTCAAAGATTAAACTTGTCCTGGAGAAACACGAGGATCGAGCACGTGCTGTCCAATTTAACCTAGGATCTTTATCAGCCGTCACAAAGTATTGAGTTTTTTCGTTGAAGGATAAGTGTGATTTGCTTTATGTGTCCCGAGAAAATATAGTTCATTAAACTAACTGTTAATTACTGATACAAGAGTTAAAAGTTTCCTCCCGCTGCGACCATTTTATAGAGTATTTTTTATCTTCGACGTAATGGCCGATGGCATCAATTTTGTCCATTATTGAATTAAACTTATTATGTATATTACTTTCATTCAGTGGCGGCTCTTTAATGAGAGCAAGTGAGCAATTGCACCCCCTGGAATTATGAAACAAAACAAACCAAGCGGCGACTAACTGTGAAAGTATTTATTTATTATATATATTATGTATTCATAGTTATTGACGAGGAACGTGGCACGCTAACAACGTACATATACCGATCGTCGTCACAGATATACTGAGCAAAGCCTAACTGTTGCTCTGTTAAGGCATTAACATTACATTGATGGTGGGGAGAACTGTATTTTACCGTACTTCAATATCGTATAATACATAGCGTTGGAGCAACTAAACCAGACTGCTCTCGGGCGTTGTTATAATGAATACGGTATCTTTTTACAGAACAACGCGTTTTCGCGGTTGACGTATAATGAAAAAATCGCAGTAAAAAATCTTAAACGGCCGATGCCTCAATTATGTTTAGAAAATAAACAATCTGTTAAAGGTAAAGACGTTATAAGAAAATTCAAAATGAATATTTATCAAAAAAATGACTGGATTTGTGGGTGTGAAATTAAAAATACTTTGTTTTGTTTTCCATGTCTTTTGTTTGGTGGTGAACCGTCTTGGTCAAAGAACGGAATAAGAGACTTAATTCATCTTAGTGCTAAAATTATTAAACATGAAAATTCCGAAGGGCATTTGAAAAATATAGTCTAAGAATGTTAGGAAAAAATAACATTCAGAATGTTTTAGATTCATCATATAGAAAAGCAATTCAACAACACAATGAAAAGATAACAAAAAATATGCATGTGTTAAATTTAATAATATTGCATTAGATTTTGTGGCGCGTTTGAACTGGCACTTCGGGGTCATGATGAACAGCAAACGTCGAAAAGCAAGGGCATTTTTCGGGAATTGATAAATTTTACGGCAGAATTGGATAAATCGCTCAGAGATCACATCGAAGCAGCACCGGTTTTTAAGGGATTATCAAAAACGATACAGAATGAGCTGCTTGATGCAATGTTGAACGTGTATCATGAACAAGTTGCCAGTGAAATTAAAGCAACCGACTTCATATCTGTGATAGCTGATGAAACCACAGATGTGTCCAATCAGTTTCAGTTGGTGGTTGTTTTAAGATATATTGTGAACGCGACGCTGTCGAAAGATTCTGGAAATTTCTTCTGCCTATTGGACATGATGCTAATTCTTTATCTGCCTCCATCCTTAACGAAATTAGTTTGCTTGTTGATGACCCAGAAAAACTGATTGCACAGAGCTATGATGGGCAGCAGTCATGAGTGGTGCTATTAACGGCGTGCAAAGACATGTCCAAGACCAGTATCCAAGGGCTAATTTTGTACATTGTTATACACATCAGACAAATCTAATTATGTCACATGCTACATCGAGCAGTAGTAATTGCAGAATTTTTTTTGCCAATCTGACGGGATTATGTACATTTTTCTCCACTTCACCACAACGAGCTGCAAGATTGGAAGAATTCCTTCAGAGAAAAAGCTTACCTCGTTCTTCAAAAATAGGATGGAACTTCAATTCTAGGACAGTGAATACAATATATAAGCACCGAGAAGAAATAATTGAAGCTCTAGAACAAATCGAGGGAGAAGCTAGTTTACAAACTACCATTCATCAAGCTAGTGCCAATTTGCGAATTTTAGAGGAGGAAAATTTTATCTATTGGTTAACTTTCTTTCATAAAATTATGCCACATGTGGACATATTGTTTAATCAATTACAAAATGTCAATACAGATGCATTAAAAATCAAGAATAATTTAGATAATTTTGAACGCGCTATTGGAAAAATTCGAACCGAAATCGCTGACACAGATAATCAGTTGGTTAAACAAAATGACCCAGAACTGACTCCTCGACCATCAAAGCGGCGAAGAGTAACTGATGGTAGCCAAAGAAGGAGGGAAACTATTGAAGTGTGCGATATTATTTTGCTAGAAATAAAAACTAGATTTCCGTATACAGGGCACTTAATATTAGCAAACTTAATTTCTTTTAAACAGTTCTCCTCTTTTCAAAAAAAATTTCCGGAAGATTGCCTTAAAGAAGCAATAAAATTTTATCCATGCCTCAATGAAAGCAGACTACGAACTGAATTAAGCGTTCTATATTCTAGAGAAGAATTTAGGCAAAATATAGAAGTCGGTGCTGTAGGTCTGCTAGGTCTTCTGTTGGATGGATTAAGCGACACCTTTAATGAAGTTGTTACGCTTTTAAAAATTGTTATTACAATCCCAATGACAACATCCGAAGCGGAACGCCAGTTTTCACGGCTGAAGAGAATAAAAACTTTCCTGAGAAATATAATGAAAGAAGAGAGATTAAATGCCCTTACTATGTTATCTTGTGAAAAAGAATGTATAAATGATTTCCCAAACTTTAATGAAAAAGTGATAGAACTGTTCTGAAAGTCAAAGACACGTAAAATGGACTTCGTTTATCGTCAGATGTAATTAAACTGTGTAATGTAATATTTACTATTCCCTCAAAACAAACTCTACAATGAACAGTACCTGTCTGAAACAGTACGTCGGTGAAATTTATAAAGATTGGGTAAGCGTTTTTGTATTACACTTTTTAATTTTGAAATTATGCACTCCCTTTGTGAACCACCCCGAGCCGCCACTGCTTTCATTCTTATGTGCCAATCAGTTAATTATTTTTTTTTATATTACGTTAATCCTCTTTTGCTCAAGAAATTAATTAATTAAGTTCAATACATTACTTTAATTTGCAATCGAGGAATATTTAATTATCTTTGTCATATTGCTGCCTCGATAACATCATATACCTTTTATCCTATGTTATCTAGTCTTCGGCATACAATTAATTTCTTAAATTACCATATGCACTTGGCAATTATTCTTTTTCTTGTCTTAAAGATTGGAAATTTAATTTTATGGTATCAACCCTTTCAGTTCCTTACATTCATTATTATTTGAGTGCTAAAGCCTATATTTTGTTTCAATTATTATTATCTTTACTTTGACGTACGCAATTTTGATTTAAATATCGGTAATTAATTGTTAACGATAAGAAATAACTACTAAACTTCTAGTTTCAAAATTTTTTTTTATTGTAAATCCACTACAATATTGTTTCGCCGTACAATGGTTTCATCAGGTGGATGAAAAACTTACAGAAATGTGTCTAAACACTTAATTGATTTAATTCTTACACACACTAAATTCACATCTCTATGTTAATAATACGCGTGAATTAATTAACAACATTTCAAACTTGGAAATTCCAAACAAATGTAAACTCATTTCTTTTAATGTCTCGAATCTGTTCACTAGTATCCCACCCAGGAGGTAATAAATTTAATTACTTTACAACTAGAACGTAATAACACGAACATTGTCACAAAGACCGAAATTTTACAGCTTTTAGAAACGTGGCTGGAACAAAATTATTTTTAATTTAAAAAGAAATTTTATAAACAAACAGAAGGTTTAGCAATGGGGAACCCACTAAGCCCCTTATTACCCGAAATCTTCATGAATAATTTATAAATTAAAATAAATACACATCCCTTGTTTAGTAATTGTGTATATTGATTTAGGTATGTTGACGACATATTAATTTGCTTTAATGGTTCAGATAAACTATTAAAAACTTTATATAATTACATTCAACACTATTCACCCTAAAATAACGATTTACAATAGAAACAGAAATAAATAAAGCATTAATTTTCTAGACTTAACCATGACACACAAAATTGATAAACACGAGTTCGCTATATAACATAAACCAACACAGACAGACACTACAATACACGCTAATTCATTTCATCCTATAACACAAAAATTATCAGCATACCAATCAATGGTGAATAGATTAATTGACGTACCTATGAGTAAAAATAATTTCGACCTCGAACTAAATAGGATATACACAATAGCATTAAACAATGGTTACTCTATAAATATTAATAATATTGTCAATAACACCCTAAACAGCCAACAAAAATCTAAAACCCTTTCATTAGTTTATCCAAAATTAAAATACAAGATAATTAATTCCTATAATTCAATCACTTACATAGGAAAAATTTCGGAAAAAATTGGTACTTTCATTAAAAAACTTAATAACGAACATATATCATTTAAAACAGACAATACTGTACAGAACATTATTAAAAACAACAAAGATAAAATAGACAAAGAATCAAACTCTGGTGTGTATAAGTTAACACGAGAGAAGTTATAAAGAAAACAGATTCAACTGTCGCAATAATAGATTTAATATAGATTTCAAAATTTTACATATTCAAGATAAAAGCAAAAAACTTAACTTGTTACAAAACTTAGAAATTAAATTTAATAATTTAGAATTAGCTTTAAATGACTAATTAGATTTCATCGACTCCACTCTGCTAAATTTAAGATTGTAAAAATTTTTTCCATCACCATTTTTGTCAATAATTTGTACATAAATGTTCAAACTTGTATTTTAAATATTCAGTTTTTCATCCACCTGATGAAGCCATTGTATGGCGAAGCAATATTGTAGTGGATTTACAATAAAAAAAAAATTTTGAAACTAGAAGTTTAGTACTTATTTCTTTTTGTTATAATGAAATTTCAACAAGTATCTCCTTCGTCAATCAACAAATTCATTTTTAGTTGCAAATATGCTGTCTCGCAACGTCTTGATTACTATAAACTCTATTGTACAACTGATGAGATCTCAGATGTCTTTTTTTTTGTAATTATCGCCCTTTGGTCGAGGTCAATTGCAATTACTTTTATTTATATTTTATTTTTGTAAATGACATACAGGGTTCACTCATTTAATGGTTTTAAGTATAGTTGTTTTATTTTGTAAAATAATATATAGGATTAGCTCATTTCATTGTTTTCTTCTTCCTCTCCAATGTAATGATGTTCAAGTCAATTTGGATTATTTTATGCACCATTCACAAGTAATAACAGAGATAGCCCTATGGCGGGAAACTTAAATTAGGAAATTGACACTTCTCGAGAAGGGGGGTTACGGCGACTCATCACACAAAACCCCTAAAAGTAACCTCGGAAAAAATACCAATCACATTTCATTGTTTCGAATAAACTTATTTTCTCTTGAAAATTATACAAGTGTCCCGTATCGTTATGTTCAAATTTGAGGAGTGTACAGTAGACTTCATTTCAAGTAACAAAAACGCAAAACTTGTATATGCATTTTTATTTGTTTCAAAGTTACAGATCTATGAATGTGATTGTCAGATCATGAAAAAAAATGTAATCCTAAAGTCAATAAAAACTGATTTTATTTAAAAAAGTTCAATTAATAATATTTTCGAAATGACCACCTCCTTGTTGAATGCAAACTTGTGCCCGTAAGCCAACAGAAGAAGTACTTATCCGAATTCCATATTTGTTTTGTCGGATTTGTTCGGCAGCAGGTGAATACGATCCAACAACTCTTCTCTTGTGTTCGAAACTTGCGCGTAGACTAAATTTTTCATGTACCCCCATAAATAAAAGTCAAGGGGATTAAGATCGGGTGATCTGGGTGGCTATGCAACAGGACCACCTCGACCAATCATCCATTTTGGATAATTGACGTTAACCCAATTTCAGACAGCAATTCCGAAATGTGGTGATGCCCCATCCATGTGAAACCTTCGTCATTAAGAAATTGAAGGTAATTGTCCGCATTTAACCTCCCAGGAAGAACGACAGGACCAATGAACAAGTCATCGATTAGGGCCGCCCAAGCGTTAATAGAAAATTCATGTTGAAATTTAGATGGGCGTATAGCTTTGGGATTTTCTGATGATCACCTGTGCAGGTTTCTCAGATTTGTAACACCACTTCTCGTGAACGTAGATTCATCTGTCCAGAGGACTGTTCTGCAGAAATTAAAATAAAGCCGTGACTGTCTTAATATCCAGGTAGAATAAACTAGACGAGCATAGTGGTCTGTCTCAAGCAAACCGTGTTCCCTGCTATAGTGATATTGATATAAGCCCTCACGTTTTAAAATTCGCCAAACTGTTGTTCGTGGCACTCCTAGTTGTCTAGCGATTCGACGTACACTGAGAGTTGAATCCCTTGTAGCAATAGCTACTGCTTCTTCCTCTAAGTATGCTGGCAAATTTACTCCTCGGTCGAAAAGATAATCACGCAGTCCGCATTACCGAAATTGTCTGTGTACTTCCAGAAACGTTCTGTAATGAGGAATGCGCTTATCGGGAAACCGATGTTGGTATTCAATAACTGCTTGACGTGCACTGCCGTTACAGTAGCCATACACAAAATGCATGTCCGCATACTCTTGAGAAGAAAATCGCCAAGGCATTTTGAATAAAGAAAACGTGTCCACTCACTAATAAGCTGTTGTATGAACTGAAACGTAATATAATCCTTTATTAAAAAATGCAACGATAACAGTCATCTGAACAATTGTTTATTGTATGATATTCATGGCTCAGCACTTACGAAATAAGTATTTATCATAAATCAATTTCCAGTACTCTTTTTTGTAGATCTCCAAGAAATTACTGTATGTACTACGACACGTGTTTATTTATTTTAGGATAACATTTTATTATGCGACGTTAACAGTCACAACAATCACAATAACAATAACTTTGAAACAAATAAAAATGGATGTACAAGTTTTGCGTCTTTGTTACACGAAATGAAGTCTACTTTACACTACTAAAATTTTAACATAACGATACGGGACACTTGTATACAGGGTTCATTCAATTGGTTTGAGAATTGTTACTGTATTTTTGGTAAATAAATTTAGTAGGAAGATTATTTATGTGCGAGTTTTCTTTGGAAGCGGTGTTAGTAGCTTCCTTCTTAAAACTATCTTTCCTTTTTTTCGCCTGATGGGTTGTAATATTTTCTACGACTTCCGTGTGGCGTAGGTTTTCAGTTTACGACCCAGTAAAGCATGAGATACACGATCGCGTCCTTTTTCCCATCTAAAAGCTGGTTAATTTTGTGTCGACGTTTCTAAAGGAACCGCATGCCATCTTCACTGACGCTAGCTAGAGTACTGACTCGTTGCTTTGTAATTTTGAATAGCAACCCGATTACCAAAGGTAAGTCCCTGGAACGCTACTGCATTCCAAAAGATATCGTAGCTAGTTCTCGAAATATTTATTGCGAGTAGCAGTATTAAAATTAGAAAAAATCAATATTTATTCTATCTACTTACATGAACTGTTAAATAATTATTGTATTTGGTTCCGTCGTTTTCTTCAGACTTTTTTCTTCCATTCAAACTCGAGCAGGAATGTGCTTTATGGAGATTAATCATAGAAGTGGATTGATGTAATTGTCTTCGAGCCAGTCTGGGCGTTAACGTGGATTTCAGGATATATTTACTATTAACTTTTTTCAATTCAACTTTCCTCCTGAAATTTTAATATTAATTACTGAATTAATAATTCAGTATATAAAACATTAAAATAATTGAAATAGGGCAATTGACAACTCAAACAAAACTCTAGGTGGAACATTGTAAGATTATACGAGGAAATATCAGAAAATAACGAGACTGGTGCTGCAGTACAAAAATGAAACATTTATTTAGAAAACTTCAACAACTATCCTTCAAAGGTCTCTCCATTCTGTGCAATGCACTTGCCCCATAGTTTTGTCCACTTGTCATCTGAGACATTTAAGAAACCATTTTTTTAGTCTGTTTAGTACCATCGGGATCATCAAAATTTGAACAACAACAGTTTTCTATTGTATACTAGACTTTTATATAGTCGTGATTGGCCTTGATACAGTTGACATATTAATAACATGCAATTAAACTGTCACGTCCTTGTCAAATTGTAATAACCCAATTAAGTAATGCAGTGTACCTTTTATCCGAGTCAAGGCGCGACCCCGTGTTTAATTCATATTATATCCAAACATGGCTTCGCCCGACATAACTTACATACACAAGCATTCTCAAGGTACGTTACACACTTTCAACACTCATGTTTATCTAGAGTAAGGACATGTAGTCGAAATGAGATCACTCTAACGATATATAAGGCGTCCCATCTGAATGAGAGGGAGTCTTAGCAGAGTCACAATACACAGACGGTACGACAATAGTGAGAGTGAGTTAGAGTCTCCTTTCGACTACCGTCTACATTTGTTAACTATGTAAATATCATCTTTGTTCAATCGTTATAAGTGTTGGTTAATTAAACTGTGTTAAACCCACTTTACTTGTGCATTATTTAACGCTACCACGATATCTGCGCAAAGACTCATCGATGTGGCCCTCAGGGCCGGGCCCACATCACATGGCGATCCTTGCCAGCCACTAAGGCACATTACGTGGCTTAAGTAACCAAGCCACATCACAAAATCTATAAGTCCAAAAATGGTGCATCTTATTATTATGGAGAAACTAAAATTGTTAGTATGTTGGAAAGTGGATATCCAAAATATTGATTACTTATTTTATTACGGTATTCCGTTTTTGAGAATATTATGTTTGCGATTATTCATTATTAATGCGTTATGTTTCATTCGAATGTATATAAAGTCAGTATCACAACATTAAAATAACTCGTAAAATGTGTATAGCAATTGTTCAATTTTCCATGCTCATGATGGTACACCTGTAACATTATCCGTGCTGATACCCTTGGTAACGTTGGTTTGGATTATAATTTGCCAATACTACGGGTCGTTAATGTTTGTCTTATTTAAAAACTAAGTTTCTGTTTTCGCTGTCACCAACAATCAGGGGCTTGATTGCAACGACCGCTGTACAGCTAAATAAAATGAATCTTATTTTCTGGTAGCAATTTCTTCGAAAGCGCCATGAGATAAATGAAACACAATTTTAAAACACGTAACAAATTTTACTTAATCTAAATGAAACAATTATAAAATATATAAACAATGTGTTGGTTCTTATTTAATATATAAACCTGTATACAGTTCCTATCAGAAAGGCGAGGACTGTTACTAATAAAATCTCAAATAAAAATCTAACGACTCACCGGACTTGCAGGTTTGTATTCTTTCCTTTTTTCTTTGAACAGAACTCACTAGTTCACCTTGTTTTACACACGGCGAGATTTCTCAAATAATGTTAACATAAAATGAAATTCTGAAGTTATATGAACACCACAATAAAATAATATAATAATTTAAGTTAAGATTCTACTTTTAATTCAGCGTTAACAACCAAAATTATATGTATCCAAAGAGAATATATTTAATTGAGGAAAAAATTCTCTCGAACGGCACTCTTGGCTGTTTTCGTAGTACCGACGAATCTACTAACTTCTGACTATCTCTCCTCTGTGTTTCAAGACCTTTTATCATCTTGAATATCACAGAACAGGCCTTTTCAAAATTGTTATCAAACGCAATACAATGATTGATTTTCCGCATTTTCTTTCATTTTTGGGTGATAAGATTTCAATCTATTAGCTTTTCTAAATGTTCGAAGTTGGTTACTGATATCCGGTTTGTCACACTAAATTTATCGGCAATAGTTTATTGTTGTGTACTGCGACTTTTTATTGGTTTGTCCACAAAAAAAGGCCTTGCGTTTTGTGTATCTTTACCTCCCTCTCGCTAATAGGAATTACATATTTTAAAGTTTTATTTACATAAATTTGAAAAATGAGGGGTGGAATATATCCATCGCGCGGTTCTAAATCTAACCAAGTTTTGGATGAAATTAACATAAAAAACAAAATTACTTAAAATATAAATCCTAATAAAACGTAAATTAAATACTGACTTTCTAAATAGATTTACGTTTTATTACACACCCATCACCGCGTCGTTGAGCTCTAATTTTGACTCAAATTTTCTACGTCTCAATTCTTTTTTGACTTCAGGAAACAAATGGAAAACATATGGGGCAAGGTCCGATGAGTAAGAACGGTGAGCCATAATTTCCATCACCAATTCTTCAAGTGTTCTTTGAAAGATCTCTTATCTGTGGGCCGGATCACTGTCGTGATGCAGGATCCAACGGTTGTCTTGATAAAGCGGCCATTTTTTCCTTAATTTTGCCTTTAGGGTTTCTCGAAGTACATTAGAACAGTACTCTCCTGTTATTGTATGTGTGATCATAAATAACGCCCCATTTATAAAAAAGAAATTAGGTGTATCACTTTACCGGCGCTTTTCACAGTTTTTGCCTTCTGCGGTCTTGGACTGCCTCTGTGCTTCCACTGCATACTTTGAGACGTTAACTCAGGGTCGTAATGATAAAACCACCTTTTGTCATATCATTGTTTAAAAACTATGGATTGTGGTTGCAGTTGTCTTTTCCACTGTCGACAAATTGTCACTCGATGGCTTTTTGTTCATCGGTTATCAGTTTTTGAATCCATTTTGCCGTGACATTTCGATACCCTAAATCTTCTTGAATAATTTTTTGAGTGGAACGATAAGACAAATTAACAATGTCAGAAATTCCATATATGCCAATTCAACGATCATTTTGGATCAGGTCGTTAATTTCTGCAATTTTTGAATCAATTCGTGCAGTTGGTGGTCGCCCGCGTCGAGGCTCATCTTCCACTGATTCACAGCCGTCTTTGAATTTCTTATGCCACTCAAACACTCTACAGTGCGATAAAGTATTACATCTGGGTATGTAGTTTGAATAATTTCAAAAGTTTCAGTTGGAATTTTAACCAACCGAACACAAAATTTTATCGCATATTTTTGCTCCACTCTCATTGTTTCGACGGGTACGTCAAACACTGACAAATCAGTAATTAAATTGTAATAAACGTCAAAAGTTAAATCAAAGCCTACTTGACGATAAATACATTAGAGATGGTGTTTCATTTTCTATTCTTTGTGTGATAAAATTCTAGTGGTGAAAGAAGCTATTACACCAGCCTCGTTATATTTTGATATGCCCTCATAATCTTGAATGAATTCAAAACTAGGTAATGTGTTATGATCACATGCTTTTTGGTCTACAAATTCAAGTCTGTACAAATTTGACTGAAGGTCTAGAATTTCATTAGTGTTTACATTAAAAGGATTTAAAATATTATTCTATGTGAATTCAATTTCCCCATATTTACACTATTTCATATACAATTATAGAAATATTGCAAGAACGAAAATTTTTGTATGTAATTCTTTGATTTATGTTTATATGTAATTAAAATTTTAAGCATTTGTCTTACGTTCTTCTCCAAATAATATTTACAAACGCAAATTCAACCATCGATGCAAAAATAAAAAACGTACATCCTAAAAACCATATCTCGCTGACTTTGATGTAAGAAACTTTTGGTAAAGTTTTGCTCTGACCAGATGCCAATGTTATAAATGATAACATTGTCGACGTACCTGAAAATATAACAAAGACATATCTAAAATATGAGCAAAATCTTCGGTAATTATATGATCTACCTAACGTCACTCTTGGTGCAGTGTTGTCCGCTTGTAACCAAAACGTCACCCATGAAGTACAAACTAACATTATGGACGGTATAAAGTAGTCCATTATATAATAGCCAACTTCACGGGCAATCCTAAAGCGGAAAATTAGCGTGCTAAAGTTTCCACCTGTAAAAAAGGTGTTAGTATTTCGTGGCGTACAAAATTAAAACTCAATCTTACTGTATCCACCCTTAACCGGTGCCGAATCCAAGGATTCGATTGTCGTAAAGTCTTCTAAAGTGAATTCCGTTAAATGAAGTGGGGACGCTACTTGTACTGGGTCTGGTTGTTCCCAATGAAGCAATATTTGCGACGCGTTGTAGGTCCCTAAAATATTTAATAGAATACATTTCATATTTTATACAATTTAAAAATTCAGCAGTAACTTACAACTTTGAAAACGTAGGTTGCATACTTGTTCGTCAAACGGGAACTTCTTCAAATTCATCCAGCAATATACCATCGCTGACATTCTATACGAATAAATGACTTCACCTTTCGGTGAGATGGACACGAAAACATCTTTCCCTCCTAATCCCATAATCGAAACGTCCCTTTCATTTATTATGACCATATGCGGTACCCAAATCCTGCTCTTCAACACTTCTTCACCCAGCATGTACCCTCTGTTTGGAGAAATAGTATCATACCTTAACCGTTCGTCTAAGTAACTGTATTGGACGAGAACATGAAATTTCAATAGCTGCAATAAAAGGAAGAATGGAATAAATGATTTTAAATAATAAAATTACATAGGCTTTCACGGCTATGGCACTAATAATATAATATTGTTCCTAGTTTCGACATGGTCTATACTACAGGGTGGCCCAAAATGACCGAAGGGGTTTGAGTTCATTATAACTTCTTATTTAAGACATAATTATTAAATTTTTTTAATTTTAAATACAGTATATTAATGGAGAATATTTTTAATTTAATTATGAAAAATTATATCTCGCAAGTAGTGGCCATTTTCTGCTTCGCATTCGCATTCGTGCTCTTTCCAAAACATTTTCCATAACCTTTCGCAAAACTTCAGGTGTTATGTTGTTGATTTCGTCGCGTATATTATTTTTTAATTGCTGTATGGTTCGAGGCTTATTAATATAGACCTTTCCTTTCAAATAACCCCAAAGGAAACAGTCTGAAGCGGTTAAATCCGGTGAACGCGGAGGCCAATTAAAATCGCTTGTACGGGAAATAATTCGTTCACCAAAGATGTCGCGTAAAAGAGCCATTGTGTCCCTCGCAGTGTGCGCTCTGGCTCCATCCTGTTGGAACCATACTTGCGGATGGTTTTCCACGGCTGGCCTTAAAAAATTTTCCAACATTGTCCGATATCTAACACCAGTGATGAAAACGGCGACACCGTGTTCATTTCCAAAAAATATGGGCCAATTATCCTTTCCGACGAAACACCGCACCAAACGGTACACTTAAGTGGGTGTAATTCTCGCTGTTGAACTACTCTTGGATTTTCCGTAGCCCATATCCTGCAGTTTTGCCTATTAACGAACCCATTTAATTGGAAATGGGCTTCGTCGCTCATAATTAAATTATGAATAAAATCATGATTTTCTTCTGCTTTTTTACGAAAATAAATTGCATAATCAAGTCGTTGCTGGTAATCTGTCGGTTTCAATTGTTGGACAAGCTGAATTTTGTATGGAAACATTCTTATTGTATGCAAAATTCTCTGCAGCGACCCTCTTGAGAGGCCAAGTTGTGTCGAACGTCTCCTGGTTGATGTTTCTCCATCTTCCCGAATACTCTCCTGTACCCGTTCAATATTGTCATCCGTGTGCACCGTTCGTCGTCTGCCGGCACCAGGAAGGTTCCTTACTGCCCCTTGTTCTCGAAAATTTGCAACCAGACGGTTTATTGTTGACTCTGAGGGTCCAACCCGCACATTAAAATAACGACGATATGCACGCTGAGTCAAAACAATGGATCGTTAATTTGAGAAATAAAGTTCAACGATTTTGGCACGTTGTTCAATTGTGTACTGTTCCATTTTAAATTCCCCAAGTCTTCTTTACAAAATACTGAAAACAAAAAAAAACTAAAAAATTATAATAAAAAAGTTATAAGGAATTAAAACCCCTTCGATCATTTTGGACCACCCTATACTAACTTGTTCGAAATGTGCTGTGAGACCCCGTCGTTGTACTGTATATAAAAGATAACAATACAGAGAATTAATCTTCTAACAGAGTTTGAAGGAGTTGGGACACGTCGAATATTATCCAAACAAGTAACAAAACCCGAAATAAAATTGACTTGAAACGGTATTTTGAAAAAGAAGAAAATTATACTCACCAATTGATCCGCAGCTTCGATATGCCTCACATCAAGTTGTAAACCAATTTTTAAAGGTCCATTACTATGTGGTTTCGTCAGCCTGTCATATCTACAATCGTGCGTTAGAAATGAAGAAAACTGATTCTGCGTGAGTTCGTCTGCATTGTCAGGCATGACACAAAATTTGTCGTTATCAATTGGTAAAAAAGTGGTGGTAGTGATAGGAAAATTTGTAGTCGTTTCATCATTGAAGGTTGTTGTGTCTTCTCTCATAGTTGAAGCATATTCTTTGGCACCCAACGTCGTGAATTTAGGTTGCGATGAAGTGGTGAAATGATTCTCAGGAATGTCTGTGACTTTATATTCGTCTTTCCAAATTGTATGGTGATAGTTCTCATATGGATCTATTACTGTAGTAGTTTTGCTTAGTTGTGATGATATTGAATTTTGTCCATGTACCGAGCTGAAAATAAGACAACAACTTCAGTAAAGAGATGTACAATATGTAACTATTTTATTTAATTTTTATACTAAATATTTTTCAAAGGGCTCAAGCAGAGATGCTATCTCTAAGCGTAAGAATATGAGTATTCCGCTGGCAGAAAGAAATGTTAAAACGCTATGCTTCGCGGGTGATCAATAGTGTAAGCTCAAGATGTGGACGACATAGAATATATTACGCGGCAATTGGTGGAAGAATATCACGAATGGGATCTAAAGGTGAACACGTAAAAAACAAAATATATGTGCATAGGTGCCGTACAAAGAGAACTCATCTTAAATGATGGGCAAAAAATTAGGGATTGCGACACTAACAAAGGACAGTACCTTGTATAAAGCCATACGATATAGGAATAGATGAGGATAGAAAAGCCATAACTCACTTAAATAGTATTCTCTGGGATGAAAGGATTTCCAAAAAAAAATAAGATCCTAAATATACAAAACAATTGTTAAGAGCATAGCAACTTGTAGCTCCGAAGTCTGGCCACTTAAGTATTAAACAGTGAAAGCTTTGCTGGTAGCAAAATGGACTTCTGGAGAGGTGCTGCAGGTAGATCTAGAAGGGACAGAGTCCGAAATGAGAGGATAAGAGAAGTCATGAGAGTTAAGCGTACCATAGTAAACGACATCAGAACGAAATAACTTAAATGGTATGGAGATGCAGGTGAACGGCTGCCCAAGCAAGTGATAGAATGAACTCCATTAGAA
This sequence comes from Melolontha melolontha, assembly GCA_935421215.2. Classification (NCBI taxonomy): domain Eukaryota; kingdom Metazoa; phylum Arthropoda; class Insecta; order Coleoptera; family Scarabaeidae; genus Melolontha; species Melolontha melolontha. The sequence goes on from OW285242.1 coordinate 33,998,784, forward strand.
AAGTGCATGAGAGAGATACCTAGAAGAACTTGGAAAGAAGAAAGAGACAAGAACCAATGGGGATTGGGTATATCAGAAGACGGTGGACAAAGTTTTAAACCAATACACACACACACACATTCCGTCTACAAATTACAAAGCAAATCATACGAAATTTTTAATTGAAAAATTTTGTCTACGTTTGGACTTGAACCCAAGTCTATGGTTTTCCGGACCGTTGCTTTACCACTTAAGCCACAATAGATTCAAGCTATTTAGAAATGCATATAAAGTAACAGTGTTAATGATTCAGAAGTCAATTCTTCATTACAAATGAATTAACTTGATCATCAGCATCTGTGCCTGTGCTGTTTAATTTTAACATACTGTTTACTACATCTCTGTCAGATATACTACATCCCACATCAACAATATCATAATGGGGAAATATAGTTGTTCATATTAATAGAGATAGAATTTAGTAGATAAGCACTTGAGAATATATTAGCGAAAGCATTAACACTGTTACTTTATATGCATTTCTAAATAGCTTGAACTAAGGTCTATCGTGGCTTAAGTGGTAAAGCAACGGTCCGGCAAACCGTAGACTTGGGCTCAAGTCCCAACGTAGACAAAATTTTTCAATTAAGAATTTCGTATGATTTGCTTTGTAATTTGTAGACAGCAATACAAGTACATTCACATTTACTTGCAACTGCATACTAATTTGATATATTTGTAAATATTTCATATAAAAACCGAAAAACTCCAAGAATTTATCAATTGATATATATATATATATATATATATATATATATATATATAAATATAATATATTCGTGACCTTGGTATGATAAGGTAAACTTAATAAGTCGGCGATTAAAGGTCTTGTTCATTACTTCAAAGTATATATATATTTAAAATAACTCTACATGTTTCGGCAATGATGCCTTTGTCAAGAGAATACAAAATATAAATTTATATTGTCATTTATATTTTGTATTCTCTTGACAAAGGCATCATTGCCGAAACATGTAGAGTTATTTTAAATATATATACTTTGAAGTAATGAACCAGACCTTTAATCGCCGACTTATTAAGTTTACCTTATATATATATATATATATATATATATATATATATATATATATATATATATATATATTAAAGTAAAACCAGACCAATCGCCAACAAATTGAATTTACCATAACATACAAAGGTCACGAAATAATTATCCTTATATATATATATATATATATATATATATATATAGATGGTAGATTCAATCAGTTGGCGATTTAAGGTCTGGTTTTACTTAAAAATGGTATATATTTAAAACAATCATTCATTTTTCGGCAAGTGATGCCTTTCTCAAAGAATTTAAAATATAAATGACAGTATTATTAATTAGATTAATATACTGTAATTTATATTTTAAATTCTTTGAGAAAGGCATCACTTGCCGAAAAATGAAAGATTGTTTTAAATATATGCATTTTTAGGTAAAACCAGACTTTAAATCGCCAACTGATTTAATCTACCATAACATACAAAGGTCACGAAATAATTATCTTTACATACCTATATAGATAGATAGATAGACAGATAGACAGATAGATAGATAGATAGTTAATTATTTCCTGACCTTTGTATGTTATAGTAGATTCAATCAGTCGGCGATTTAAGGTCTGTTTTATTTTAATATATATATATATATATATATATATATATATATATGTACTTTAAATATTCTTACATGTTTCGGCACATAGTGCGTTTGTCAAAGAAATTTAAAATATAAGTGACAGTATATTGATGTCATATTTATATATCTGTAGTTGTCATGGATAAAATTAAAATATTCAAAGATACATTCAAGTTTAATAATAATAATGCATGCCTCAGTACTCTCAAGAGCTAGACATCAATTACGGGGGATAAGCAAGCTATGAGTTATTATTATGTCTGCGCCTGTGGAGCAGCTTAAGCTGTTAAGCTGTCGGCATTCTCTTTGAACGAGAAGGAAAACCACAAAAACCTACTCGGACAGCCTAGTCAAACACGGAATTGCCAGCATGATAAGCCAGTATACAGATATTTAAATAACATATGATAAAAATTTATATAATAACAACATCTATTCATAATGGTAAATTGCAGATCGTTACATTATTAGGTTATAGTATATACTGCTTAGATTTTCTATGTCACTTCTGTTAATTGATTTTTTTTCTTAGTTAAGTGGATGCCGCTTCCATCTTGCCCAATCATGGTTTAGAAAAATTCAAAAACTGGGTTTAACTGCTGAATTCAAAGACAAAAGTAGTGAAATAGGAGAATTGCTTAAAATTTTGTTTTCGGTTTGACATTTTTAAATCCAAGTAATGTCGGAGATTGTTTCGCTTTCGATTTCGTAGAAATTTAACCATATGACGAAAGGATAACTGTATTTTCTGACTATCTTGTGAAAAATTATATTGGAGAAGCATTTTTTCCATCAAAATTGTGGGCAGAGCACACCGCGACTATAGAACGAACTACAAACGTATGCGAGTCTTTTCATTTTAACATCTATACCAATCATCCAAACATAGTTTCCTTTATAAAAACTTTTAAATAATTTCAAACAGACTCTTACATGAAACTTGAAGGTAATACGCGATTCTGCAGTGCTGAAAGAATAGACTTAGTCAAAAGTAATATAGAGCGTCTTAACGCACAGAAAATCTCACCTTTCCATTTTGTAAAATGTGTAACGTGGATGTACCGCAACCATTAGATTCGGAAAAGTATATATTGCATATGTATAGATAACTCTTTTAATAATTGTAAATATTTAAATATGTAGAGATTTGTTTTAGTCTCCGACAAGGAATTCCATATTTTTGTATATGTACAAAACAGCTTTTTTAATAATAATCTTTGTGGTCTTTATTTTTGATATCAATTTATTTAAAATGTATCTAATTCGAAGTTGACTGCCCAATTTAGAGGAGGTAGATGGTTATGCCCTGCGTTAACCTATTTAGTATTGGTGCCGAATTCGTTTGAGCTCTATTTTTCAATACCAGTACATTAATAGAAACTGAATCCACTAAAATTCAATAAGACGCAATTTAATTACACTCGACGTACTTCATAATATTTTATTAGATTCCTATAATAACTTAAATAAATGAAATACCTACATATTTAAGACCACAAAAAGAACCAATTGTAAAGTGCGCCTTGATCTCCCAAATAAATGAATTCTCCTTTTAATTAACCCATGAGAACTTTTTGATCGCACTGTGTATAATGCTTTGAACAAACACTTTACGTAATGGAATTAAATATATATTAATTCGAGATTAAACTTTCCTTGTAGTCGCCTTCTTTATTTGTTATACAACAAATAAAACACGACATGCAAATGTATATAATTAATAAACGTACATATCTATTGCAGTAATTATGATATTTACCGTATAAACATGTTTTGTGTGAACAAGTACTTCTCGTTAGTTAATAAAATCATGGCCGATTAAGGCATACGAACGTAAAACCTATTCCTTTCTTAGTTACGTATAGATTTACCTACGGCATATTCTTGTAAATATCAAAACATGCTGCATTATTTGCGCGGCAAATAGATTTTAATAGGCGCTAGCTACACTGTAAACGAATTTTTAAATTTGTCTAAAGTTTAAAAGGAAGAAAAGAAAGGACCGCTCTAGTTGTTGTCCTTAGTATGACACGCACGTAGTCTGATACAATAAGTCACATGCTTGCGATGATGTATGTTTATTTTGTCGCCTCGGTTTCACCTTTACTATCAATGTTCCGAAATGCTGAGGTGGGAATTGAAATCTATTGAATCTATTTAACCGTGAAAGAAATAACTTGCATCTTTTACTTTCTGTAATTCGTTCTCTAAAAATCAACCGTGTTTCATTACTACGATAAATATATTAGTAGAGGCTTGTTAAAGAATTATGTACTGCGTAAGCTGTAATTTATAATTTTGATTTGAAGCTCTCGACAATTAGAATTTTTATCGTCGCAATGATGAAATAACCGCAATATATTGATGTAAAAGCTACGAAGACAACAAAATCATTTTAATTCATTTTACTTTATCAGCGAAATCCGCTGTTACCCAGAAACCCAATCATATGCTATCTTTCTATCACCCCTATCCTGTAACATCATTGGTTACGATATCGAAAGATATCCAGTTCGTTAAAGTCGGTGGCCGTTTATTTGAGAGCCGAATGTTTTCACAACGGCCTGTTATTATAAGGCAATATTTATTGTTTTTAAGTTGACCACACTTGGGCAAATGTGACAGATAACAGTTTAATCTATGCACAATTTTTTGGTTATGTTAACAAATAATTGTAAAACTGAATTTTATATTATTTTATAAATTTTATAGTCCGAAAACAATGCAAACGAGTATTCCTGTGATCAGTTATCAACATTTGTAGGAGCATAATTCACATTATCTTCAATGAGAATATTTTTTGGCTCTGGTACATTTTGAGTTACGCAATATTGTATAGTACAGCACATTCATATATACTTAATTTTACCTAATGTTTCTGGGTGATAATAAGATGCTCGATGCTTCAGTAAACATTGAAATCACATCCCAACTTTCGATAGTGTTTCTAGTTGTCTCATGTCTATTTATATATCTTAGTTATATTAGTCATTTGTCATATATTTCATTTGAAACAGATTTTATAGCCTGACTTAGAGATAGTTGACTAAAGGAGGCAGTGTGTCAGTGCCAATAAAATTCTGGACAAGAGATACGATCTGAATGGGGCAATGTTCATTATGGCGTGCCACAGGGATCAGTTTTAGGTCCATTATTGTTCCTTTTATATGTAAATGCCAGCAGTGGCTACATGCTCAACTATACAATTTGCCGATGACTCTTCAACAGTAGTAAAAGCAAAAACTCAAGAAAATGCTGCTGAATTGTTAACGACGCACTTGTCATGCTTTGAGGACTGGTTTACAAGAAACAATTTAAAAATGAATGTAAGTAAAACGAATCTAATAAGATTTGGTGCCAAAAGAATGGAAATTGATATAGGATACAGGGATGTGCAACTTGCTTTTGACGAGGAGGCCGACCTCTTGGGATGGACCTTGGATTCCCAACTATCATGGAAGGCGTACGTCGAACGGCTGGCAGTTGATGTGGGACGAATTTTCGTAATTCAAAAGGCATGTATTAGATCTATATTTAACATCAACCCACGGGATACTTGTAGGAACACTTTTAGGAAAAAAAATACGCTACCCACATTTTGCAGTGCGCATTGTATGTCAAAATGCATTATTCTGATTTTTTTGCTAAATATGAACTCAAGCATAGTTACAGAACAAGAAGGACTTCTGAGTCATATTTGTGTCTTCCACGTTTTCATTTAACAAAAATACAAAGAAATGTACTCCATCAGTGCATCAAAATATACAACCACTTGCCAGAGACTTTAAAATCATTGTCAACAAAACAATTCAAATACCGACTCACGGAACTTTTAATAAACAAAGTGTTGTATAAAGTTGAAGATTTTTTTTTAAAAAGAATTATGTAATAGGTCCTATAGACTTGAAAATCATTTTAATTATATGTTTATTATTTTATATATATAGATTTTGTATTTTATTTATGCATTTGTGACGTTTCGTATACATTTTGTGGGTCTTAACGAATAAAGATATATTATTATTATTATTATTATTATTAAAGCCAAATAATGCGCTAGAACCTACACATTGTGTAGATTCCACCATGTACAAAAAAGAACAAATTGCAATAGTATTTTCAAAACAATAGGGACGGGACTACGTCTTTCTACAGGTATATCGGGAGAGAGTGTTTCCTATAGGTTCCACGTTTCTCTACTCAAGCAAAATAACTTCTTATAATTTTCTTCCCAAAATTCAAAGAGGCTGCTTGCGTCTCTTTGTGCTGCTGGCATAATTTGCAAAATTGGGGGAAAATTTGAAGCCATCGACCTTATGGTCTACATATTCTATGTATCAATGTTTAAATCATAACTAATTTAAATATGATCTATAGTTTTGTAATTTTTAATTGAAAATAATGTATTTGTTTACATTTTTTTTTAAATTTGTTATAAATGTTATAATGCCATATGAAAAAGTATGGTGTTTAACTCATCGAAATCATTTTTTTAAGCTCGCAAACATTTCTGTTCTCTCACTTAAAAAGATGTTACTTTCATCACTCGTTACACAATGTACTATTAATTGTTCGCCAATGTAATCATCTCCACATTTAATTTTGATTCTTTAGAAAAAATTACGATGTTTACGATACTGCTAACGATAGCTTATTTGCTTTCGTTATGATTTCCTTATTCTATGAACGTTTTTCGAATTTCGTGCGATATCGGTAGACTTCGAAAGCTTCAGAATACCGATTTTCGATCGTAACGATTTTTAGGTAAAATGCATTAAAATACGTAACGAAAACGATACAGAATAGGAATGTATGTTAATATCTTGTTTGATTGAAATTTTTTCTATCAACACTGGTATGGAGTACTTTTCATTTTGAATAAGGAATAGTCGCCTATGTATATATGTATACATTTGTCGCGGATACGTACAACGGCTATGAAAAAATCGGAAGTATTCTTAAATATACGACCTTGAGCAGCAATCAAGTGCAACAGCTTTTAGATCCACACTGAAAATACAGCGACAAGGTACTATTTACTTCAATTTCATATCAACACATAATAAAGAATAAAAATAAATAATTACTTTTTTTAGTTTTCACAAATCTGGTTATGCTTATTTCTCGTGTCTTGAATGTCTTGAAAGTTTGTGACGGCACGATATCTTTATCTAACTTCAAGCTGATTAATAGTCAATTAACAATTTACAGAAGCAATAAATGTATTACATCACCGCTGACGATTTATTGTTTAGAATCAATGAATTTTTTGCGGTTTGGAACGTCTCTTCCTAATAAAAGTTCAGGTCACAACTTATTACATAAATCGATAATGATAACAGTAAACTCGTTCTTTAACATTATCATAAATAATTAAGATCAAAAATAGAAATAATTATGGAGTCACTTTATTTAATTTTTTTCATTAATCCTTTGTTTATTATATCCAATATACAACATATACAAAGATAAGGTCTTTTATATTTTGTATATAGAGCTATATTAGATAGATATATATAGATTAAAACAGTAGATAGCAGTGGCGGCTCGGGGTGGTTCACATAGGGAGTGTATAATTTCAAAATTAAAAAGTTTAATACAAAAACGCTTACCCAATCCTTATAAATTTCACGGACGTACTGTTCCAGACAGGTACTGTTCATTGTAGAGTTTGTTTTGAGGGAATAGTAAATATTACACTACACAGTTTAATTACATCTGACGATGAACGAAGTCCATTTTACTTGTCTTTGACTTACAGAACAGTTCTCACTTTTTCATTAAAGTTTGGGAAATCATTTATACATTCTTTTTCACAAGATAACATAGTAAGGGCATTTAATCTCTCTTCTTTCATTGTATTTCTCAGGAAAGTTTTTATTCTCTTCAGCCGTGAAAACTGGCGTTCCGCTTCGGACGTTGTCATTGGGATTGTAATGACAATTTTTAAAAGCGTAACAACTTCATTAAAGGTGTCGCTTAATCCATCCAGCAGAAGACCTAGCAGACCTACAGCACCGACTTCTATATTTTGCCTAAATTCTTCTCTAGAATATAGAACGCTTAATTTAGTTCGTAGTCTGCTTTCATTGAGGCATGGATAAAATTTTACTGCTTCCTTAAGGCAATCTTCCGGAAATTTATTTTGAAAGGAGGAGAACTGTTTAAAAGAAATTAAGTTTGCTAATATTAAGTGCCCTGTATAACGAAATCTAGTTTTTATTTCTAGCAAAATAATATCGCACACTTCAATAGTTTCCCTCCTTCTTTGGCTACCATCAGTTACTCTACGCCGCTTTGATAGTCGAGGAGTCAGTTCTGGGTCATTTTGTTTAACCAACTGATTATCTGTGTCAGCGATTTCGGTTCGAATTTTTCCAATAGCGCGTTCGAAATTATCTAAATTATTCTTGATTTTTAATGCATCTGCATTGACATTTTGTAATTGATTAAACAATATCCACGTGTCCACGTGTGGCATAATTTTATGAAAGAAAGTTAACCAATAGATAAAATTTTCCTCCTCTCAAATTCGCAAATTGGCACTAGCTTGATGAATGGTAGTTTGTAAACTAGCTTCTCCCTCGATTTGTTCTAGAGCTTCAATTATTTTTTCTCGGTGCTCATATATTGTATTCACTGTCCTAGAATTGAAGTTCCATCTTATTTTTGAAGAACGAGGTAAGCTCTTTTTCTCTGAAGGAATTCTTCCAATCTTGCAGCTCGTTGTGGTGAAGTGGAGAAAAATGTACATAATCCCGTCAGATTGGCAAAACAATTCTGCAATTACTACTGCTCGATGTAGCATGTGACATAATTAGATTTGTCTGATGTGCATAACAATGTACAAAATTAGCCCTTGGATACTGGTCTTGGACATGTCTTTGCACGCCGTTAATAGCACCACTCATGACTGCTGCCCTATCGTAGCTCTGTGCAATCAGTTTTTCTGGGTCATCAACAAGCAAACTAATTTCGTTAAGGATGGAGGCAGATAAAGAATTAGCATCATGTCCACTAGGCAGAAGAAATTTTCAAAATCTTTTGACCGGTCTCGCGTTCACAATATATCTTAAAACAACCACCAACTGAAACTGATTGGACACATCTGTGGTTTCATCAGCTATCACAGATATGAAGTCGGTTGCTTTAATTTCACTGGCAACTTGTTCATGATACACGTTCAACATTGCATCAAGCAGCTCATTCTGTATCGTTTTTGATAATCCCTTCAAAACCGGTGCTGCTTTCGATGTGATCTCTGAGCGATTTATCCAATTCTACCGTAAAATTTATCAATTCCCGAAAAATGCCCTTGTTATTCCAGGTTTGCTGTTCATCATGCCTATTTTTTGTTACCTTTTCATTGTGTTGTTGAATTGCTTTTCTATATGATGAATCTAAAACATTCTGAATGTTATTTTTTCCTAACATTCTTAGACTAAATATATTTTTCAAATGCCCTTCGGAATTTTCATGTTTAATAATTTTAGCACTAAGATGAATTAAGTCTCTTATTCCGTTCTTTGACCAAGACGGTTCACCACCAAACAAAAGACACGGAGAACAAAACAAAGTATTTTTAATTTCACACCCACAAATCCAGTCATTTTTCTGATAAATATTCATTTTGAATTTTCTTATAACGTCTTTACCTTTAACAGATTGTTTATTTTCTAACATAATTGAGGCATCGGCCGTTTAAGATTTTTTACTGCGATTTTTTCATTATACGTTAACGCGAAAACGCGTTGTTCTCTAAAAAAGACACGGAATTATTGTAACAACACCCGAGAGCAGTCTGGTTCAGTTTTTGGGTCGTTGAATTTTATTTCGTGGTCGAAGATTGCCGCCACTTCCACTCCATTGTTTCGTATCTCCCAGGGTTGTGATGTGTTTGAGTCTGATTGATAATCGTGCGTTGTTGTGTTTTTTGTGCGGTCCTGTGTTTTGTATGTGCAGTCTGTGTGTCAGTCGCGTTTTTGCGTTTAAGTCATGTGTGTTCGTTTGTTGGTCATCATCACGTCTTTTTTTTTTTTTTTTTTTTTTTTTTTGCGTTTCAGTTGTGTGTGTGTTTAATGTGTTTTATTGTAAAGTGTTATTATTGGCTGTGTTTGTGTTACGAAGTATTGTATTTGTTCGTTTGTTGCGTTTGTCGAGTGTAATGTTATTAGCATATTGCCTAAGGCAATTGCTAATTCGTCAACTGTGTTAAGTGTTGTTTTGTTTTGTCTTTGAGTCCATGAATTAGTTGTTGGGGGTGGTGCTGGTATGTATTTAGGTTTGGGTGTGGTTTTGTTTGTTGGGTTGTTTGGATTGTTTGGGCAGTTGATGAATGTGGATAAGTGTGGACCACCGCAGTTTGAACACTTTGGTGGGGTTGTTTTAGTCTTGGTACATAGATGTGTTGAATGTCCGTCACCGCATTTCATGCATTTGTAGTTAACGTTGCAGTTTCTTTGGTGATGTCCGAAAGTCTGGCATTTGTGGCATTGTATAATGTCTGTCCGTTTGTTTAATTGTTCGATTTTTATTGCGAGTCCGCAGCAGTCGTGTATGTTGTATATAGATTTGTACTGTCTCGTTAGTTCGATTAATACTAGTGGTGCCGGTATGCCATGTTTGCAGTTCATCCTTTTAATTTTTATTGTCGGGTAGCCTTTGTCAGTCAAGTCGTCTGTAATGTCAGTTTCGGTAATAAAGGTAGGAATGCCACGCATAACTACCTTTAGTGTCTTTTCACTTCTCAATTGAAAAGTGTAAAATTGTATTTGTTCATTGTCGAGTATGTGTTTAAGTTTTCGGTAGTCTTCGTCAGTTGTCGGGTCGATGTGTATGCCAGGTTTCACGAGTTTGCTTTGTACTGTGTTAATGCTGTGTGTTTTGAGTATGTGTCGTATGTGTGACCATTTGTCTTTTTCGGTTATAATAATTGGTGCGATATTGTGTGTTTTTTTGTTTCAGTTTTTGTGTAGTGTATGTCTTATCACTTACCCTGGGAGTGCTGTTGTATGAAGTTGACGGTTGTGGAGTAATTTCGGTTTCTTCTTCCATCTTTTCCTCGGCGTTTGTTTTTTCGAGTGCGCTGAATGAGTTTTTTGTTTCAATTGGTGTATTTTCGTGCTCGGTTTTTTGTTTTTTTGACGTTTTCTTCGGATTTTTGAAACTGTTTAAGATTGAGATGGTGAATTTGTCAAACTCTTCCATGTTGATGTTGGGCGGGTTTACCGGGCTTGCTTCTTTGGGCGATTCTGTTATTTCAATTAGTACCGTCGGCTCATCGGGATCAATGATCAATATTTGCGGTTGTTTTTCTAGGATATTTTTTATATCCTCTTCCTCCGTGGTTTCGTTTATAATTGTTAACGCGTCCTCGCGTTGCTGCGGAGTACATCTTCTTTTGAAGTTCGGATTCAACGCTAGGTTGGTAATCGTTTTGGTAATATGTCGTCCGGCCATTGCTTCCGGGTTCGTATGACGTTGTATCGTCGTAGATGCTCTCAACTGCGATGTTGCGTGAACAGATATCGCAGTGAGAATGAATGCTGGTTCAGTTGCTCCAACGCTATGTATTATACGACATTGAAGTACGGCAAAATACAGTTGTCCCCACCATCAATGTAATGTTAATGCCTTAACAGAGCAAGAGCTGGGCTTTGCTCAGTATATCTGTGACGACGATTGGTGTATGTACGTTGTTAGCGTGCCACGTTCTTCGTCAATAACTATGAATACATAATATATATATAATAAATAAATACTTTCACAGTTAGTCGTCGCTTGGTTTGTTTTGTTTCATAATTCTAGGGGGTGCAATTGCTCACTTGCTCTCATTAAAGAGCCGCCACTGGTAGATAGCTTTTAAAGACTTTATTGTTTTTCGAAGTATTCTACACGAAGATTAATGCACTTTTGCATGCGTTCGAACCAACGCAGTCCGTCCTTGATTTCGGGAAGGTAAAGAAACCGTTTGGACTTAGGTCAGGACTGTACTGAGGATGGTCTAACAATTTGACGTTTTGTTGCGTTAAAAATTCAAATATTTTGCGAGCTATGTGCGAACTTACATTGTCTTGGTGGATGATCAGGGCCGCGCCGTAATTGTGTACACGTGTGCACAATGCAAGTTACTTAGGCGGCCAAATCAATGGGCGGCGAAATTTATTCAATATTACTAGAGACACTGGTAATTAATCAATAGGTTAAGATAATACTAACGGCTAACTTGAAAAGCACGCTGGCCTATCGAGAGAAAGGATTATACAAGTGTCCCGTATCGTTATGTTCAAATTTTAGGAGTGTAAAGTAGACTTAATTTCAAGTAACAAAACGCAAAACGTGTATATCCATTTTTGTTTGTTTCAAAGTTACAGATATATGTAACAGATCTATGTTTGACTTTGACAGCCAAATTTCCAATTGCGTTTATGTACAACAATTAACGATCCCTGATTGATACTTCGATAATAATTTGTTACATTATTTTCGTGCCGGTGATTTTAAATAATTAAGTGTTGCATTGAATTAAACTTTCCTTTATTAATATATTTTATATTATAGGAAAATATAATTTTAGCAAATTTTCTATTTCTATACAGTCATTTAAAGCGTTTTCTTCTTGTTTTTTAATGTGAATTAGTTCCAATATTGACCTAACTTTGTATTTTTTTAATTTGTAGTACTTTAACGTCTTTGTGATCATTGAGTCTTTTAAATGTTGTTCTGTTTCACTTATATAAATATAATAAGTAATGGTTGCAGTTGCGTTTATATAGGTCAAGCAGAACAACAAAAAATAACCACCTAGTTATATTCAATATTTTTTCTGATGAAGACAATAAATTTCGAAACGTTAAAATATATTTTTTTATTTATCAAGCCGAATTCCAGGAGAAATAAACCACTTACATATATATATATATATATATATATATATATATATATATATATATATATATATACGTATATATATATATACTGGTTGTCCTTGAAATAAAATGACAGCGTATGAAAAATGGAGAGACAAAATTATATAGAATTTAAATTCAAAATATTTAACAAAATTCCCTCTCGTAAGCGAGAAAAAAATGACGAAGATATTAAAAAAAATTTTGTCACGCCGCTGTGCGATTACAAAAAGTATCAGAGACGATATCTTAAAGTTGACCGACAATAAGAAAAAGAATAATTTTGTTATTGTCCATCTTATCCAGCTATTATGTATGTAAACATCCGCTATATCGTATATATGTGTGTGAGGTATTTATTGTTTATACACATTCTAAATATTTTCAATCCATAGGTGTCACGTAATACATTTTTCAAGGTGTTTGAAATTTCGGGGTGCGCGTCATAATTAACTGACAATATTTTGGATTTATATTCTATATAATTACATCTTTGGATTTATCATATGTTGTCTCTTTATTTCAAGGACATCCTGTATATATACTATCTATCACCTTATAAAAGTATATATTTTTAAATCAAATTTTAGATAAATGTTTACTATGTCGAGAGTAATAAATAATTAAATTTTTATTGAAGGATTCGTTCCCTTTACAGAGCAAATATAATAATGTTATAATTTTCCACTCCACATAAACGAATACATTCTGCTATTCGCATATTTCTAATAAGATAATTTAAGGACTTCTCTGGAAGCTCTTTCTAAGTAACTTGTAGAGCATCATGTAGCTGTTGTAAGTTTATTGGAGGGTTCTCCTATCCCAGGCATGTTCTATGAACGATAGGTGTGGCGCCCGCGTAGGCCAATTGAAAATAATAATGTTGATCACTTAATATAATAGCTACACCATGAAGATGGCCATGGTATTGCTTGAAATGTGACGTTGTTTAGCCCTTCAATATATGGTAAAGCGAATCGTTCCAAAGCTTCCTAAATGCCTTTGAGCATATAAATGTTTTTCTTTTTTATCATAAATCATTTCAAATCAAGCAACTACAACCAGAAAATGACACCAGCGAGTCTATAGAGAGTTCAACGAGGAAAATAAGTTCACGTATGGACTCTATAGCGCAGGTTATATCCAGAAATACTGACAAACCATCTATCACCATGAATTATTGGTTTTATTTCGACGCAAAACTGAGTTATTTCTTTCAACACAAGTGTAACATAATTGAATATCTAAACTGATACTTTACTAGCCCCAATATCTAACACATTAACAAAGAATGGGAAAAATTTAACGACCGCTTCAAAAATGGTACCAAACTCATATAATCGCTATGAAATTTTGAATATTTACTGAAAAGAAATAAAATTATCAATAGTGCTGACTTCGGAGTGACGTTTATGAGAAACGTGGGAAAAATTATATAATTCTATTGCTCAAAATGTTATTAGCATCTGTGTGTTTGAACAATTCTTCTTACGGCCAAGACTTAATTCCAAACTATTACTTTCTGTCAATACAGCGAACGCTCGATAACGTGAACTAATTCAGACCGCGGGTGTTTCACATTATCGAAATGTTTACATTAGCGAATGTGATTTCACTAACAAGCTAATTATTAAAAGAAACCATAATGTTCGGGCAAAATAGATTTAATTTTGTATTTTTAGTTTTATTTAGATGTAGGTATATTTATATTTAATTCTAGTTTTTAAATTGTAAATATTATATATTGTATATAGAAAAGGTCTTGGAGTTCTGAGATATCTTTAATATTGTTAATTACTTTAGGACTGGTCAGGTATTACATTTCTTCATTGTCTTATTTTCAACAGTCATAAAAACTATTTATTTTTATTACAGGCAAAACCCTCTGCATCCATTAGGTAAATAATGTATTTGAATAAGCATAATTATAATAGAATAAGTTTTATTGTCGATATTTCCTGTTATATATTATTATAATAGATTTAATAATTTGTTTCGAGGCGATTCTGCGAAATATTAGTTTATCTCTGTGCATTGTATATTTACTACTTTAAGAAGTATTTTATTTTCTATAATTAAGGGTTTCCGGCGTATATTGTTTATTTTAATACATTTATGACGTCGGAAACTACAGCATATACTTTTCTTGAAAATGTAAAAATGATTATATGGAAATTTGCGTATACTCTTTTTCATTGTTTTCTCCCTCTCTTTGACTGGCGGGGAGAAAACTTTCTTGCCGAAAAATAAGGTAATGAAGAAATAGTTCCAAACAAGATCTCTTAGAGCTCACTACAGTTACAAGTACGATCTCTTCGAGTTAAAGCTTAGGTCTCAGTGATCTAACAAACAGCTCCTACTAAGATCTCAGTGATCTAAATAGGAGCAAATATTATTTATTAGCCAGTTTTTCTCGGTTTTTAGTATTAAGACCAGATACTGCATTTAGCATTTATTTAACGGAACTCCAAGATTAAACTTGTAAATATATTAGTGTAATACAAAAAATATTGTATTATTTCAACACATACTTCGGTCTACACATACCGACTTCCTTCAAACCAGGAGGAAGAAACACATAATACACCAAAATAAAAATAAGAAAAATATTCAAACAATAATCTGCTGTCCTAGTCTGCGTAAATTTGCGCTTAGTATTGTCTTCCAATGCCTGCGCCCGTAATTTGCGAAGAACTAAAATATCAGCGTGTTACTACTTTTCTTTCAGCCCAATCCAAATCTTGGTTAAAAACTTGTATAGCTTGCGCGTCAACTTCAACGGAATAAAGATCCTCTCATCACTATCCGTATCTTCTTCCTCATTTACATCATTCAACAACTTATCTTCGTTCCATACATTGATATCACCTGGCGTACAAAGGACGTTAGGATTCACAACTTGCAACAAATTAACAACATCCGATGATGCATTACCAAGAACATCAGCATCTGATCGCAATTGTTCCCTAATTACGCTTAAAGGTACATCGTCTTCATATTCGTCGCTGGTGCAAAAGAGATTATTTCAACATTTTTGAATTGTTTGCATTCCAGGCCTTGTGCAAATTCAAAACCGCTTCTCGTTATTTGTAATGTTATTTGTTTCAAAGCCTCGAAAATGTTTTCCGTATTCTTTGATAAAACAGACGAAAGTAGAAACTTTCGGTAGTATAGCTTGGTGAGTCTTATTATATTTTGATCCATTGGTTGGATTAGTGGAGTTACGTTGGGCGGCATGTATATGACAAAATTGACCCATCCTTGCTTCTCAGTTGTTGCTCTGGAGGATGACTTAGTCGTTATCTAATAGTAATAACGCTTTTATAGGTAACATCTGCTTTTCCAAGAAATCTTTTACCTACAAATTGATTATCGTTAAACTATGTATAGAGCATTTGTGACTACAGATTCATTGTCATACCTGAGGGACAAATCGGTTGTGGGACCCATTCCCCCAGGAATATATTGCTGATCCTCCAAGCGGTTTTCGAATAGTCATAATTAGAGCAGACCAATTTCCGTGCGCGCCATGTGCGCCGATGTGAGGATGATTGTATTGCATCAAAACTAATAAAAAGCATTCAGTCTGTGTTTGGTACTTGCTTAGACTGCATGTAAGTGTAAGCATACGTAATAAAATGTCGTCGACACATAAATCGAGAAAACGACCGTTGTCAGACGAAGTGAATAAGTTTATTATGGATTTCCCGGACTTAATATAATACGATAATAATATACGATGGCTCAAAAATTAAATGTTTAGTGTGCAATACATATCTAATGTGTTGGTCAAAAACACATTGTAAAGAACATGTAAGCTGTTCGAAGCACAATAATAACAAAATTAATCAACAACAGTTTATACATGAACTATGTCTAACTATGATTGTGTGTACACTGCCGTTTAACTTGTTAAGTAATGATTCATTTATTTCATTTTGCAATAAATACGCGAATCAAACATTACCGAGCACGACAACGTTACGAAGGAATTTACCATCGGTGCTTAAACAGGTTGAAAATAAAATCAAACCCGAACTGAAAAATTAAAAACTGTGGTTATGTGTGGACGAAACAACTGACAGCAAAAAACAATCTGTAGTTAATGTGATGGCGCGTAATATGGAACGACAACAACCAACGTCTTCAATTTTATTAGCATCCGGGCGACTAAAACAATGTAATGCCCAAAAAATTTCAGAGGTGCTATTATATACTTTGGAAAAATTTAAACTTTCAAAAGACCAAGTATCAATGTTTATGACCGATGATGCCGCAACCATGTGTTCTGTAGGCCGGTCTCTTAGAAAATATTGTCCTAACTTGTTACATATTACTTGTAAACTCCATGCTCTACACCTTATGGCAGAACAGGTTCGTAGATGTTATCCAGAGGTAGATGCTTTAATATCGAGTACAAAGGCAGTATTCCTGAAATCTCCAAAACGTATTCGGAAATTTTACGAATTGTGTCCCCATAGCCCTGAGCCACCACAGCCGATTCTGACACGTTGGGGTACATGGTTACGGGCGGGGTTTTACTATCATGAACATTTTGAAAAAATTAAGGACATGGTTTTATCATTCGATCCGAAAGAAAGTTCAGCTATAAATACAAGCCAAAAAAAATTTCAAGATGCCCAGATTAAAATGGATTTACAAAGTATTCGTGAGAATTACTTGGGACTAGAAGAAGCAATATCAAAATTAGAAAATTCGTCGCTGTCGTTAGAGGAATCACTGCAAATCGTTAAAGATGTTCACGCACAACTGTGTGCTGTAGAAGACGCAAAAGTGAAAGTGTTCTAATTAAATTTGAAAGTTTTTTAGACAGAAATGCAGATTTTGACACCTTAACACGTATTTATGAGGGCACGGCTACAGATGCGTTAAGTTGCTTAAGAAAGTATTTTGATTATGCGAATATAATATCACTAGATGTAGAATGCTCGTTTTCCGAATATAAACATATTTTTTCATCACGGCGGACATGTTTTTCAGAAATAACCTTAGAAACGCAGCTGAAGTTGAAAATATACAATCGAGTTTCTCCAGTTTCTCAATCCTTGGAAGACGCTTAAAACGGTAAGTATTTTTTTAAATCCTCTGTCGTGTACACAATTACTGATTTCATACATTTTCCATTTTATTTATAGGTATATACAACGCTGCTATAATATATACTATTCTTATTTTTCGTGTGTTTATGCATATTACTTTAATAGCAGAAAACCAAATGTATATTTAATTTTTTCTGATAGAATAAATGTCTCTACTTCTATACTTATATCGGTAACAAGCTCATGTTGCGTCCCTATTCTATCGCATATTCTAATATATTACGAATTACACTCCCATACCGGCGCTCATGGCGCGCACGGAAATTGGTCTGCTCTAGTCATAATCAACAGGGATATTATCATTTTTAAATGAGCGTGGATTTTTTGCTTTTCCTATTATCAGTGACTTTATTTTGTGTAAACCACTAGCATTGGTGCGCGCTAGAAATGTTATTCGTTGTTTTTCGGGTTTTCTGCCCTGGGCAGATTTTTCAAATGATGCAACATATGTTTTCCAATAAAGGCCGCTTTCATCGGCGTTATAAATTTGGTCCATATTTAAATTTAGCTCCTTAATTTTTTCCATCAATTTTTCTTCGAACGGTTGTATTAATTGTGGTTGTGCAGATAATATTTCACCAGACATAGACAACAATCGAATTCCATATCTTCGTTTGAACCTTTGTGGCCAACCATCACTGGCTACGAAATGTTCAGTCTCCTTCAGTTTTTCATTTAACAGCTTAACCCTCGCTTTAATTATTTAGCCGCTAATTCGGACTTGGTTTTCACGTTGTTTTAGTAACCATTTATACAGGCAGTTTTCCATTCTAGGCACTTTCGCATTTTTTAAAGTGTTTCGATTTCCCGGGCCTCCATATGTATTGCAAGTTCTTCGTAAAATTAGCGTTTTCAAGGGCTTAATCTTACAGATTGTTGCCATATTTTGTTGATAACTGTGTCATTCCTACACCAAGTGCTACCTCATCTAAGATTTTTACTTTATCACTTAATTTGAAACACTTCCGTTTACTGGACGTGGATGCCATAGTTCTAACGATGCATATAAACTCACGCAATTGTAAACTATTTGTAAAAATACTAACAGTAGCAATAAATCAAAATAAAGTTTACAATCGTGTATTAAAGAAAAAGAAGAATATTTGTAAGAATAGAAATAAAACTACGGTTTTAATCTTCACTTTTAATCATTACTCGTAAAACGACAATTGTTTCGCCAACACAGTGGCTTCCTCAGGTGTTTACCTCTAAACAGTACGTTACAAACTGAAGCCACTGTGTTGGCGAAACAATTGTCGTTTTACGAGTAATGATTAAAAGTGAAGATTAAAACCGTAGTTTTATTTCTATTCTTAATTATGGATCTTCATCAAGTAAATGCCGAATCAATTCAATTAAGAATGTTTGTATTGAATAGAACCTCATCCAATAAACTTCCGATCAAAACTACACATGTGCCGACATGCAACTAAGCATCTGTGTTTGCTATTAGCAAGGACAGACGCAATTAAGTTCAAATATGAATAATCGGGGACTCCCCTACATAACTGGGTAATTCTGGGATTGATCATCGTCTTCGCCGAACTGTTTACGTGATCGAATCTACACGATGTTTATGTTATCGAACGTCCTATAGTACGAATTTTGGGTTCACATTAGCGCAATGTGTTTCAGAAAAAATGTTTTATAGTTTCGCGGTAAAGAATTGCAAACAACTGGAATGGCTTATTTTGACCACAACTTTCCTGATTTCTTCTTCTAGGGGTATAGAACTATTAATTAAGGAATGCAATAGATGTATAGAATAAATACTTACAAACTACACATCTCATTGGCCAAAAAAAATGGAGGAGATATGTAAATCAACTACTGGCATTAAAATAAGTGTTTGTATTTTTTTTTTCGCCAAAAATATCACGTCATTTTATAATAGCAGCAAAAATAAAATTTTCGGTCAGTATCACTTGACATAAACATCATGCAATAATGAATTGTAAATTCTATTATTATTACTACCAATTAATATCCACCGCTCCTAACAATTACTTCATCCTGAATGAGGAACACTTATACAAAACACAATATTAACATGGATCGCGATCATCTTTTTCATTGACGCAGGATTTCGGTTAATCAGGCAGCGACGTATGTTTTTTTGCATACGCCTTAATATAATAGCCAATTATTCGATTGCCAAATGTTTACAGTGTGCTAAGCATACATAATTTCTGTTTACTTATTTTCGCATTTATATTAATCTTTCCCATTTTGTGACGGCTGTTGTGCGCATATGAATATTAATGATGCCATGTTATATACCTAGATGCAAAACATATAAAGACTTTAACACGTTCAAGATAATATGCAATTAATATCATAATTAGTATTCAGGTGTATTTCTAAGATTCATTGGCAAACAGCTTAAGGTTGTCATTGTGACATATTAAACCTAAATTAATGGGACACGGCCTGCGAGTAATAATAATTGAAATGCGAATGTGATACTTTTTGCGAACGTTAGATAATTTCAGTTACTTCTCCACCTTCCTGGGCCATCTTTATATTTATGAAACACGCAAAAAAATATTTCTGAGATTATATTTATAACAGCAACATGGATAATTATGCGAAGACTAAATTCTTTGTAAATTCTAGTTTTTCCATTACATTAATAAATAGCTAAAACTTGACAACAATAATAATGTTTAAGATATAATTGTGATTATTAAAATTTAAAACGAGAATCTCTCTCACCTGGCCGGCAGTTATACAATAAAATTTTCTAAATAATCGTTTATGTAACTTTGCCTTAAATTAAGAAATCAGAAGAACACCGACATTATTAAAAGTATATATTGCTGTGTATAGTGGGATTAATTAGAAAGATAGTCCACTGTACACCACAATATGTCCAAACTTGAACTCAGCCAGCTTTTCTTTTTAAATGAGACTCCTCTTCATCCAGGTTTCCCGTAAAGGAACGTGGAAATAAATACAAATTAATAATAATACAAACAATTCCACATAAAATTTTATTAAAAAAAAATAAAAAATAATCTTTACTAAATGTAAAGACTACTACTGCATCATTATACAGAAGCACAGAGGAAAAAAGATTGTATGATAATTAACACGCATACAATGAAAACCTCTAATGACACGCGAGCAAAATTAAACCTAATAAATTGATTAGAAAACTTTCAATTTCATTAATTACTTTAACCCCAATATAAAACGTAAACAGATCAAACTGTTTATCACGAAAATGACTTTCACTCATGCGCAATAACACGAGCATAAATTTCCCACCAAACCTTGACTTAAAAATTCTAGAACAACGTGACAATAAAAAACTCCCTTATAAAAAAATTGAATATTTTCATCACCATCTATCTACAAACTAATATAACAATAAATATAAATTAATTCATATAAAAATACAATTCAAAATTCATAGAAAAAGATATACAGTAATATAGTGTGCAAAAACACTTACTTGCAAGCACGAAACTTTTCACACACAAAAAAATAATTAGAGAGATAGCAAGCGAGTTAAAATAAATAACAATACGAGATCAAAAACTCGTATTAAATCGATAATAACTTTAAATTAACACAAACCACAAAAGAAACAAGAAAAACCCGAAGTTATTCAAATAAAAGATAAAAGAAAGTTTTATCTCTCAATACTAAACAAGCTCGCTCGAACACAAAACTATCTCTGCGGAAATATCCATAGCGCACGATAAGCATAAAAAATATCATTATACATCAAAATACGATCCAGGCTCATAGAGATCCGGGAACGCCCTAATCAACAACATACACATACAAAATATACAGTCATGGTAATAAATGTACGCCAAAATATAAAATAAATAATATCAAAATATTAATATATATGACGACCTATAAAAATTAATGTACATAACTAAATTGTTAAATTTTAAAATTATCTTCGGGGAAAAAAACACTACAATATGTATCCCAAATATTTAAATTAATTAAAAAATTAATAGAATTCGCTTTAAAATGGAAAAATAGTGTAGCAACTAATTATTAAATAACAAAAATAATAAATGATTTTGAGATATTTTAATAAAATAACAATTTTAACTGCAATTAAAATAGGCTGTGGAAATTTTAGTGATGAATATGGTTATCGACAATGTTAGTCGAACGCATCAGGCCGAAATTACGATGGACCATATAAATAGTTTATGACATCACAAGTACAACACGCAGTTATTGAATAGCACTATTCGCTCGGTTAACCGCACATCTGTTTCTTGTCGTTGAATTGTAACGCAACTACCTCATTATTACAGTTAAATTCCCTTCTTCGTGGGCGTAGATAGAAGCGTGAGGAGTTTTTATAATTTATTTCATTTATTAGTTTATATTTCGTAAGATAAATAAAATGCAGGGAGTTAGTTTATTTTTTTCATTGTTTTAACTGTTAATTACATACTTCGTAATTTTTGTAAAAGAGCCTGTTTAATATCGTTTAATCGAATCTACTTCTCCCAATTACTTTGACGTAAGTGTTCAGTGAATTTCGTTAATTTTCAATAACTTACGCATACATTTTTAAATTTCATTCATTTTGATCTAAAACATTGTTTAAATTACTTTTTCAGATATTATATGGAACTACGCCGAGAATGATATGGCAACAATGGCGAGATTGGATTAGGAGACAAACTGATTGTATGTCCATTGCCAGTGATTCCGAAATTTATCGCAAAATCTGTAATATGTATATCGTTAAAAAATTAGAAGAAATCGCACGTAAAACGTCGCTTAGCATTGCAAACACGTACACAGAAATTAGACAGGTTGGAATCTGACAATTTTAACGAAGAACTCAGTGAAACTATAATGGCGACAAATATTCCATTAAATAAACTTAACAATCCCACCCTCAAAACATTTCTCCACAAATATACTGGTCACAAATGTTCCTGATGAATCCACCTTACCTAAATAACGAGCGGTCATAAAATTTTCACTCGTAGCTGGCCGTGTATATAAAAATTATGTCGTAGCTTTAGTCATTAAGATGTTATTTCAAACATCTGTCAGTGTCAAATATATATTTTAAAGTTTCATCAAAGGAAAAAGTAATGGCCTTTAATGATATGCATAAAGCGTTTATGGTAGAATGTTACTACCTGACATCTCAAAAAATTGATGGTATTTGGCAGCATTCAATAGAAAATTGCCTTGCGGAGTTTGAAGAGAGATATCCAAATACTGTTCCTAGCTATAAAACTTTCCGTGATACGCTAATGCATTGTGTAAATCTTTTTCGTCAAACAGGCAGTATTTTAAGGAAAAAAGGAAGCGGTTCTCCTCTCAAGAGAAGTCGCGGCGTAATTGAAAATGTCAACAAATTGACAAATTATTAACGAATCTCCTCAAACATCTATTCGCAGAGTTTCCCAACAAGTAGGGCTTTCGTATGGAACATGTCAAAAAATTTAAAAAAAGGACTTGCACATGTATCCATATAAATTAACTTCTGTACAAAATCTATTACCTACGGATTATGAAAAAAGAACACAATTTTGCCAATGGTTTATTCAAACAATGACAGACAATATTTTAAATCATACTTTTTTCACCGATGAAGCTTGATTTTATTTGAAAGGTTATGTTAATTCGCAAAATATGCGTATGTGGTCCAGTGAAAATCCTCATTTCTACAGAGAAGTTCCTCTACATCCAGAAAAAATAGGCGTATGGGTAGGTATGAGTCGTCACCGATTAATAAGACCAATATTCTTTGAGGGCACGATAACATCGGAGAAATATCGTAACGAAATTCTCAGTGTTTTTACTAATCAATTGACTAATGATGAACTCCAGGTCGGATATTTTCAACAGGATGGGGCAACATCTAACGTTACACTTGAAAATATTCAGTTTTTGCAACAATTTTATGGCGAAAGGATAATAAGTAGAAATACAGCGATTCCATATCCACCACGATCGTGTGATTTAACAGTCATGGATTTTTTTGTGTGGCCATATATAAAGAATATTATTTATGAAACACCAATTAATAATCTACAAGAGTTAAGACATAAAATCATAGAAAAATGTGAACACATCAATAACTCACCGCAAATACTGATCAATGTTTTCAATGCTCTACGAAATAGAGTGCGATTATGCTTGGTGGAGAATGGTCAACATTTTACACATTTTTTATAATATTCTATTACTTTGTATAAAAATTATAAATATATTTAATATAAAAGTCAGCATTTCAAATTATTTTTTAACAATCATGACGTTTGAAATTATAATGACAGATCTCCTCTAATAACTTAAGTTAGGACATACTTTTTGTGTACATGGCTTACTTGAGCGAAAATTTTAATGATCACTCGTTATTATGTTTCTAAGTGCTACACGAAAGCAGTAGAACGAATTAGAAGCCATCTTTCAAATCAGTACCTATGGATTAGTGCCGACGAAACTGTCGACATATTAGGACGCTGTGTGGTAAATGTTGTAACTGGTGTACTACATCCAACTACTCCATATAACGTATATGAACTAGCAACAAAAGTTATAAATTCACTTGATGCGGAAACAGTAGCTAAAACCATTTACGAGAATATGCACCAAATGCTTCATTCGGACGACTTGTACCTGTCGTCCGGTCCGAATGAAAATATTTTTATTTGTCAGTGACAGTGCTGCTTTTTTATTAAACACAGATTATTAAAGGAGACATATCCTAATATGCTGCATATTACTTGTGTGCCACATGCTTTCCACAGAATCGGTGAATATATCAGAGACACCTTTCCGGAAGTTGATAGACGTATATCCGGTTTTAAAAAAGTTTTCAGAAAAGCACCATTGAGAGTAGCTCTTTACAGGGAAAAACTTCCATCTTTGTCACTACCACCCTCTCCAGTAATAACTAGATGGGGAACATGGTTGGTAGCTAGTAGTTTTTATGCATAGAGTGCAAGGAACTAATACAAATTCCAAATTTAAAAATCAGTTGTACTTTTTTCAGGAACACTTTGGAAATTTGCCAAAACTAATCACTTATTTTGAAAATCAAAATCTCAAATTAAATGATGGATTAGCCACATTAGATTTGCTTATTAATATTTGAATAATTATTTCAAGTGACTTCGGATGTGGCCTTCGGCAAGAGTTAAACGCAGTTTTTAATAGAAATCCAGATTTAATAACATTGCGGCAATTGTGTATGGGGATAATTCCTCAAAATCTAACTACTAAATATGGTGTAATAAAAGAATATTTCCTGTATGCACCTACAACCAGTTGCGATGTAGAAAGGACGTTTTCTATCTACAAGGATGTATTTCATTCAAAGAGAACGGATTTTACAGGAGAGAACCTTGAGAAAGTATTGATAGTTAATATTAATACTCCTTTACTCAACTTGAACTACAAAATGACCAAATAAAAATTTATTTCGTATTTTATAGATTACTAGCCGTTTGTTTTCCAATTGTAGAAATAAATTAAAAACTCTTTAAAAATATAAATTTTCAGTAGTACGCCTGTGGGCAATGAGTCGTCGGCCTCTCGTGCCCGGTTCCTAGTTATGACCCATAAATAACACAAAAAACAAAATTATATTTTTAAGAAGAAAATTTGTCAATTGTATTATACGTTACTAAACTGTGAAGCTATAAAATTAAAATGAAACCATATACAGTGTAAAATACATAAGTCGCTTTAACTTAGCTCTTAACACACCTTAGATAAAACTCCGAGATGTATAGAGAAATGCCGAATAACTCTAATATTAATTATACATGAAAACATTTTATTATAAATTTTTAGATTTTTATTTTATTTATTCTTTTAGTGTAAGATAACATAACCTAATTTATTGCAAACAAGACTTTCAACTAAAATTAAATTCATAGAATATTTAGCATATCATCGAAGAAATACAGCTTTGGTTTCTGATTGTTGATCCTTCCGCGAATTATTTACATTTACTAGAAGGGATGTGTATGCATTTTAAAATAATACTGAATACTAACTTCACGGTTAAATATTGTAACAGAATAAAACCGATATTAATATGTAGAAGGCGTGTTGCATATTTTTGTTTAAATAATGCTCCTTTTAACATTGGCATTGGAAATTTTAACCGCTAATGGTTAAATTATAATTTTAAAATGTTTCTTCAAATTATAGTTGAATGTTTCAAAAAAATATTCGTTGTACCTTATTTATTTAACACGCTATACAGGGTGTAAATTAAATATGTCGACGTACGCTAATATATAATAGATACATAAGACAGTAATTCATATCTACAATCAATTTTATTCTATTGAAACTTTAATTTTCGCGGAAATTTAAGAACACAAACTTTTAAAATACGGTCCTGGATTCAGATTGAATCTAAATAAATATAAATTATATGTTGTCGATTAAACAAACAAATAGGTATTTATTTGTTCAAGTTCACCGAAAAAAGTATATTTACATTATACAAATATAATGTATTTTTTGAAGATTTTGAGAATAAAGTGGATTTGTTTTAACCGTTTTTTTAAATTTATTTGTATAAAAATGTAAGATGCGATAGTCCGGATTTTTTATTAATACGGATTTAATTGATCCGGATTTTCGAGTCTACTGTATATGTTTAACCATAAAAGTAAACTTTATTTGTATTTTAAAAACTAAAACATTTGCAAAAAAAATAAGCAAAGCTGTTTTCTTTTTCATCAATATATATATATATATATATATATATATATATATATATATATATGTATATATATATATGTATATATATATATATATATATGTATATATATATATATATATAATATATGATCAAAAAGTCTTTGGATCGCGATAGCCATGAAGTGTAAAAACCATCTATAGAATTATTTACTTCTGTACATTGAAGTACACATAAGTCACAAATAAAATAGATTTTAGGTTATGGTAATTAGTTGCATTTTATGAATATTTTATAACCAGCTGACTTGAAAGTTGTCAAGTAAATGTCGAAACTAATTGAAATAAATAATTTCATAGATATCTCGTAAATTCCACGGCAATAGCGATCCAAAGACTTTTTGATCATACGATATATCATATGATCATATATTTCTACCCTCTAGAAGGCAATGACATTTTTCTTTTTTAAACTTAAGTTGGTACCATAATTTAAGTTAACTTATTTTGCAGCGTGTGTGTGATATAGGTTATTTTATACTGATGACAGATTAGGTTTTGCCATTTTGACAAATAATTACATACAAACGTTTCAGTTGAAAAAATAAAAAGTTTAATAATAAAAACAGCTACAATAAATGTTCAAAGTGAGCTCCTTCATTTTCTATGCATAGCGCAACTCTTCGTCTCATATTATTGAAGGCATTCCTTAAATTATGTGGTGTAATTTCCTCATAGACATTTCGGATAGCATTAGTAAGTTTTTCAATTGTATGTGGACGATTCGTAAATACTCTATTTTTTAGATGTGGATAAATGAAATAGTCCATAATTGTTAAATCCGGAGATCGTGGTGGAAAGTCTACTATTCGATTATCAAAGAATTCATGCAATAATTCCATCGTTTCTCTTGTCTTATGGGCTGTTGCATTATCTTGCTGGAAATATCCCTCGCGGAGCTCATCATCATGTAATTGATTTACAAATGGTAGCAATAAATTATTATGATATCGTTCTACATTTATCGTATTATTAAAGAATATTGGACCAATAATCCGTCTACGAGAAACAGCAAGCCAAACGCCTATTTTTTGTGAATGCAAGGGTGTTTCAAGAATTTCATGTGGATTTTCACTAGACCAGATGCGCATTGTTTGTTTATTTATATATCCTGATAAATGAAACCATGCTTCATCGGACCAGAAGGATTTGTTAAGAACGTCATCGTTATTAATCGTACCTAAGAACCACTGAGAGTAATTAACTCTGGTTACATGATCGATTGGTAAAAGCTCTTGCACGCAATGAAATTTGTATGGAAATTTTTGTAAGTCTTTTTTAAGGATTCTCTGGCAGGTCCCATATGACAGTTGTGTTTATTCTGAAAGCTTACGAATCGATTTCTTAGGTGATTGATTTATTCGTCCCTCAACATCTGCTATATTTTCAACTGTCCGCTTTAGTGGTCTACCAGCACCTGGTTTTCGAGACACAGACCCTGTTTCACGGAATTTAACCACTGACTTTTGAATTAATTGCCGCAAACTGTCATATGTTGTTGGAAAATTTGGAAATTCTGCCCGAAATTCTTCTATACGAGGCTGCAAGGAGTACGACCATTCTCCATTTTCTAATTTTACACCATTCCTAAAGTATGATTCGATCAGAAAAACTTTACGATTTATTGTAAACATTTTTAAGTGTCAATTAATAAATACATTAATGACCGATGAGTTTTATTTATCAGAACATACACATAATGACAGATGTATTTTATTTGTCACTACCAACACGATATTTTCAAGAAATAATTTCATGGCTTGCTAGAGGGTAAATATAAATGATCATATTGTATATATATGAGAAATAATTAAATGCAAAATTAAAATGTATTCGACATATGTATTGGAAAATTCAATATTAGAGATAATTAAATATTATATCAATATGCACATTATTGTGCATATTTTTTGTATATCGAAATTTTAAAAATACCATTAAACTTCCAAAAAATGTGCTCAAAATCTCATTTATTTAACAAAAATATTAAACTCACGCAGTTAATGTAAATTAAAATATTTTAAATATATTTATATAATGAAAGGAAACTAATTAAAGTCTTCTAATCAACTAAATATATAAAACTATGTCAAAAAATATTTTCGATATCGTCTATATTATTTAATTAAAAACATAATAAAAATTTGCTTAAAAGCAAAAAATAGCAAAACTTTTTAATCATCGAATTGTGTACTAAAGTACATAAAATTATCTAATAAATTCTAAAAATATTCATGGTAATTATTTTCGACAAATAAGCGTAAAACATAAATTATAATTTAGTTCCTTCGTCTTATCTTGCGACACATCTACATGGAAAGAAATATTTTAAAAGTATTGTCTGAATGTCAATAATATAATTGCAGGAATTGTAATAGCTTTTAAAACATTTATTTATTTCGTTTCCAAGTATCTATGTATATCAAACACATTTATTTAAAAGTAAAATGTTACGTAAAATAATACCAAGAAAGTTTCCAAAAAAAAAAAAAAATAAATCGACTAACCTTGTGTTTAAATTCACTAAAATAATTAAAATCACCAAACTCGCGTCGATTAATCGTCCACCTCCAAATGTGGAGCACATTTTTTTCCGTTAATATTTTTCACGTTCTAGACATCACCACCGAAGTCACTAAGAACTATTACAATGACTTCTAGCCTAATATAAACTCCCTCCTTTATTCGCTATACTTAATCGTATCTACATCTTCACTGTTTACTAATTTAGATTATAAAACAGTACTGTACCTGGAACAAAAACTAAACAGAGAATTTCTTACGAAACTATTAATGCATAAAGTGTGTTTATGTAATACGTACATATGTTATATCCATAAAATTAACGTAATTATCTGCAATCTTATTTAAGGTTCTTAATCCGAAACCAGGTTAGAAAACTTAACCTTACATTTATTTCATAAATTGACATAATGTTATCGCTTATTTGTATGACTTATTTCAGGGAAATTATTTAACGATATTTGCGGTTTATTTATATAGAGCAATAATAGATAGTTGTGGTTGGTTAGATAAATGGCAGTGAAAACATCAGCATGTGTGGTTTGAAATTCATTCTGAATCACGCTCGGGAATGGTTTTTTAAATACAAATCTCAGTATTCGTCAACGTTATCCTAAAAAGAATAATAAATAATATAGAAATAGAAAATATTCAAATAATCCCACATTCGCATAGAAAATGAATAATACACACACCGGCAAATTTAAAGGAACAGACATAAAATATAATTATCCTGTATATAGTATACATATCGTTAATATTTTGCAGGTAATCTAATACAAAGTTGGGTGGAGTAATTGTAATTTGTTTTACAAAAGGTTGTACGAGGGATGTGTTTTATGTTTTACATACTGGCACATAGAGGGCGCCACTAATCAAATGTCAATACTAAAAATTAACCTTCATCTTTAGTTAGCCTAAATCCAAACTTTCAATGCGATACGTGCAGTGTTATAGCTACAACGAACTGTCAAAATTGACAAGTTAGTCGAAAAATGGAAAATAATTTTCGAAGACAATTATCTCAACAAGAATGCCTCGCCGAGTTGGTTTCCGTTTTTAGTAATGAAACACCACATCAGTTAACAATTTCTCGTCGGTATCAAACGTAGACGGATTAGTCTTAGCGACAATTCAAAAGAAGGTGCACTAAAAACGGCAGTCACTCAGGAAAATGTCGATGCTGTACGCAAGCTCATCAACAAATATCGACATGTGACATATCGCGAAATTTAGGCATCATTGAGGATTTCAAACACCTCACTTCAAAAAATTTTGCCTGAAGAATTGTGTGTAAGAAAATTAGTTTCCCGTTGGATATCGCATCTGTTGACCGTAGAACAAAAAACAGCTAGGGTGAATTGATGTCAAAAAACTCTATACCGCTTCAACGCAGGAAACTCTATGAACGTGTACAACATCGTGAGTGGTAATGAATCTTGGATTTACTCATAGGAGTCAAAAAATAAACCTTTGTCGTCTATTTGGGTGTTCCAAGGTGAAGAAAAGCCGACAAAAGTCATGGGTTCTCGAAGTGTCTCCAAAAAGAAAGTAAGTTATGTAGCAACAATTTTTCTACAGGATCAAAAAACAGTTACTGCCGATTGGTATACAACCATTTGTTTGCCGCAAGTCATCACTAAGCTCCGAGAGACCAACCCACAATGGCGAATCATCTTCCATCAACATAATGCAAGTTCGCACACAGCTCGCAAAACAATTGAATTTTTAACTCAACAAAACGTTGAATTGTTAGTACATCCTCCGTACAGTCCCGACCTAAGTCCCAACGATTTCTTTACCTTTTCGAAAATCAAGGACGGACTGCGGGGCCAAAAGTCCCAGTCGTCAGAAGGAGCAGTCGATGCCTTCAAAACCGCAATTTTGACTGTACCAACAAACGAGTGGAATAACTGCTTGTTACTTGTCCGTAACGCTCATTTATTTTGTTGTAAATTAGCATTCTCTTTATTTTATTTTGTTCCGTTTCCAGCGACCCTACCTGTATATGTATCGATCGTCGTTTATTTGTGTAATATATTTTTGGTTTCTTTCAAGTATTTTTTTCCTTTACTCCGGTTCTTCTTTTTTGGAAGTACGATACTCTCTCTCCGTACGCAGACGTAAGTTCTTGACTATCTTGTGCAAATGTGACCGTTTTTTCGACCACCGGTGTCTTAAAATGTGGCTTATTTAAATTTCTATTCTATTTTAAAAAGTAGTTACGGTCCCGTTCAGGTTTTTAATTTAATAGACACCTCAATTAGTCGCGCTGAGCGATTTCTCTATCTACACAAATTCTCAGTCTTCTCTTTAGAACCATCGTACGATACACATCTTACCCGCTGTGCTGTTCAAGTACCGGTTATGATGTACGTGCCCTTGCATCTCAGCAACTAGAAGGTAATCTGTATTGTTCAATATATATTATTCTTTTAAGGTAATTCAAATTTATTTAATTAACTGATTTCTTCGTCCGTCTGCCAAGCATCGCTTTCCGCATATGTCCAAGTATATAACGCACCACGTGGCCGACCATCTTCGCAACTCAACGGTAACTCTGTATTGTTCGATACATAGGTTATTTTATATTAATTCAATTTAATTTACTGCCCAATTTAAAGTTCGTTTCAGTATATTTTTGTGTTAATGTTTTAATTACTTATTTACCGCTAATAGTGTATATATTACGTTTATTCAATTACTTTTAAATATATCAACCTTCAATTTCTTTCTTATGTAAATAATAATTACAAACTTTAAGGACAACGCTCCTGTGTTTTATTTAGGTAGTAAGATGTAATATATTTGTTTAATTTAACCATTATCACACACGTCCTGGACCTTTGATGATACTTCACCAGCACCACAATTATTTTATTTCAGAATAATTTCATTATTATTAGCACACACAACAGCCGGCCAACCAGAACGCTTGTTAGTAATAAATATCGACCAGACATACAGCTTATTAGTAATAAGTAGAGCAGACCAATTTCCGTGCGCGCCATGAGCGCCGGTATGGGAGTGTAATTCGTAATATATTAGAATATGCGATACAATAGGGATGCAACATGACCTTGTTACCGATATAAGTATAGAAGTAGAGACATTTATTCTACCAGAAATAATTAAATATACATTTGGTTTTCTGCTATTAAAGTAATATGCATAAACATACGAAAAATAAGAATAGTACATCGGCGCACATGGCGCGCACGGAAATTGGTCTGCTCTAGTAATAAGTGACACCAAAACGTAAAAGCCCGTGATTGTAATAAGCCGTATATGCAAAATATAAAAGACTACCCTCGTATGCATACAAAAATTTTAACATCTTTATTTAGTAAAAACGTTAAGCTCTATACTCCGAGAACGAAATTTTTAGGACAATAATACAATAATCTTTCTTATTTACAAATATTAAAATTTTTAGCCGTAATACGTAATGTAATGCATTAAAAAAGCATTTAATTCCGACATGCAATACGGCAAATATTTATTTGTAAAAAGAGTCTAAAAGTGCGTACCGAGAAGGTCATTGCTGATTAATTACGATTTTTCGATGTTTAGTAGCGATTGCGAAAACTTTAAGAAAAAATTTAAGAATTACATAACGGCAATTTAATTTAAAATATGAAAAAAAAAGTTTTTGACAAAAGTAGAGAAGCTACTTTTAAAAATCGTTCTCTGAGTTTTATCATTTTGGTTACTGTTGAAACAACCAAACTTCAGTAATCATGGTCCGTCAATATAAATTCTATTACAAATTTAAACAATTGTGGGAGAGAAAACTGTCAATTTGCTTACAATCTAGTATTCTTGATATATACCCTAAAGCCATGTTAAAATATTAATAAAAAACATGTCACTTCCGGCAAGACATTTTTTTTTATAACTTCATGGTTTTCCTTAGTAGAAAATATATGTACAGGGTTATTCAGAATAAGTGTTATTAATTTAATTATTAGATTATACTACTAAAATATAGGTAAATTGCGTTATTTTTAGTTTAAAAAAATGTGAAGAAATTAATCGAAACAGATAAATTTTGAGTACTGCTGGCCTAACCGAAATGTGCCGTTTCTATATTCCGTAACTTGCAGATATGCAGTTGTTTACGTACGCTTCGTTTACAAAGAATGAATTTATACATGAGTAAGTTATGAATGAACCTCGACAAAGCAATTAGATATGTAGTTTCAATTTCCCTGCATAAATAAATGAAAAGAAGTATTTATGGAAGAAAGAATGATTAATTGACAAATAGTGAACACGCGATTTATTTCAACGATATTAGTAGGTTTCATTGAATTCTCGGTACAACAGCTGGCTGCTTCGTGTGATACCAAAACGGTTTTATTAAATATCTTAAAATTAAAAATAAAATTACACAGCTGGCTTTTTATATAATTTTTCTTTTTATTAAATACTAGCTAAACCCGGCCACGCTTCTATATCGCTCAGTCTGATATAAAATGAATGGGAATGTAAATAAAATTATTGTGGCGAACATAGATTCATCGAGAAAACATATCATTCAATTCAATACCCTGCCTGCCCAAATAAAATACTGGTTTTATTTGTTTTCATTAATGTCAAACGATTGTCACCTTTTTTATTTTAAATGGCAACATTTATTTTTTTAGGCTATATTCGAATTGGATTTTTTTTCTGAATGAACACATTTCCACAACAGTGATTTAACGATAATTATTTTTAAATATGTTGTCTCGTCTACACTAATTTTATCACATTTTATTTATTTATATGTCTTTAAACAACCAGTTTTATATTCTAACAATACAAATATATATTTGCATACACGCAACTGACGTCTACAACCAGGAATTTGGACATAAAACAAAAGTAACACAACTCAAAAAAGTTCATTGAAAAAGGAGCCTGTCTCCGAAACATATATGAAAAATAAAAACATTTTCAAATAACTAATTTTCTATGCTTGACCTACAAAACGCCAAAAAAAAGGCCAAAAAAACACATAGATAATAAAACAGATAATTATTTCGTGACCTTTGTATGTTATGGTAAATTCAATTTGTTGGCGATTTAAGATCTGGTTTTACTTTGAAATGTATATATTTAGAACAATCCTACATGTTTCGGAAAATGATGCCTTTTTCAAGGAATATAAAATATAAATGACAGTATATTAATGTCATACTTATACTTTTGTAGTTGCCATGGATAAAATTATTCAAAGGTACATTCCAGTTTAATAATAATAAATAATGCCTTAGTATTCTAAAATAGATACACAACATAAATAGGGAAAAGCAAGATATGAGTTATTATTATGTATGCGCCCGTGGAGCGACTTAAGATGTTAGGCTGTCGGCATTCGCCTTAAACAAGAAGGAAAACGACGAAAACCTACTCGGACAACCAGCCAGGGATCAAAACACGGACCTGTCAGCATAATAAGCAAATGTATAGATATTGAAATAACATAAGATTATATAATTATATAACAGCAACATATATTATGATGGTAAATTGCAGATTGCTACATAATTAAGTTATAGTATATACTGCTTAAATTTTGTATATCACTTCTGTTGTTAATTGAATTTTTTCCTGTTTAATACTAATCATTTCTTTAATTTCCCTTTTCATTTTGTGTTGTTCTTTATCAATACTCTAAAACAGACAAAACTGCTTTATCTACACACAAACTACAACGCGATCACCATTTCGATTTTGAAAACACACAGATAATTGATAAAGAACAACACACAATGAAAAGGGAAATTAAAGAAATGATTAGTATTAAACAGGAAAAAAATTCAATTAACACCAGAAGTTATATAAAAAATTTAAGCAGTATATACTATAACTTAATTATGTAACGATCTGCAATTTACCATCATAATATATGTTGCTGTTATATAATTATATATATTATGTTAATATAAATATCTATACATTTGCTTATCATGCTGACAGTTCCGTGTTTTGATCTCTGACTGGCTGTCCGAGTAGGTTTTCGTGGTTTTCCTTTTCGTTTAAGGCGAATGCCGACAGCTTAACATCTTAAGTCGCTCCACGGGCGCATACATAATAATAACTCATGTCTTGCTTTTTCCTGTTTTTGTTGTCTATCTATTTTAGAATACTAAGGCATGATTTATTATTATATTGGAATGTATCTTTGAATAGGTTTATCCATAGCAACTACAAATGTATACGTATGACATTAATATACTGTCATTTATATTTTATATTCCTTGAAAAAGGCATCATTTGCCGAAACATGTAGAATTGTTTTAAATATATACATTTTGAAGTAAAACCAGACCTTAAATCGCCAATAAATTGAATTTACTTTATATATATATATACATATACATAACAATTGATAAATTATTGGAGTTTTTCGGCTTTTATATGAAATATTTACAAATATCAAGTTAGTATGTATGTAATTGCAAAGTAAGGGAGGATGTAAACATTGCTGTCTACAAATTACAAAGCAAATCACACGAAATTTTTTAATTGAAAAATATTGTCTATGTTGGGACTCGAACCCAAGTCTACAGTTTGCCGGACTGTCGGTTTTACCACTCACCCACAATAGACCTAGGTTCAAGCTATTTAGAAATGCATTATAAAGTAACAGTGTTAATGAATCAGATGTCAGTTATTGAATGTAGATGTCAAGTTGAAAGCAGAAGTCAGTTTTGAAAGTTGATGTCAGTTTTTATAGCAGATGTCAGTTAGTGAAAGCAAATGTCAGTAATTGGAAGCAGATGTCTGTTTTGAAAGCAGGTGTCAGTTATGAAAGCAAATGTCAGATTTGAAAGCAGATGCCTATTTTGAAATGAGATGTCAGTTATTGAAAGCAGATGTCAGTATTTTGAGAACAGATGTCAGATTTGAATGTTTCAAAATGCTAATTATTACTCCATAGCTCCATATACATATATATATATGGTAAACCTAATCAGTAGGCGATTAGAGGTCTGTATATTACTTCAAAATATATGTATTTAAAAAACTCTACATGTTTCGGCTGTGTACGCCTTTATCAAGAGAATACAAAATATGAATGACAGGATATAAATGTCAAGTAATTAAGTTGCTATGGTTTAAATTATTCAAAGATACATTCTAGTAATAATAATAAATCATGCCTTAGTATTCCAAAAAATAGATATCTATTTTTGATATAAAATTGACACAGCCATGTGGTGTACAAGAAATTAAATATTTAATTGTATTGCATGATTTGTATGCTGACCATGTCAATGCTTGATGTTCTGGGTTTGAGGGCTTCTCTATTTCTATTTCAAAACAGTCTAAATCACATTGCTAAATCTTTTTCTAAATGCAATTGGCAATAGTTTTATAATTATTTCTTTTGATGGCCATGTTATTAACTGCTTCATTATAGCAGCCATTACTGGAACAGCTTTCCTAAAGGCTGTTTGAACATATGATGGACTCGCACCAAAATCTATTGACAATCGAAGAAATGGGTCATTCAATCTTATTTTTTTCAATGACAATAAAACATCTAAATATTTTAGCGCAATAGGTTGTTTACATAATAATTTGACAAGAAAATAAATTTCCTGTGGTAAACCAAAATAAAATCTTGAGTTACTTTCTATTATTGCAAAAACCCTCTTTTTGCTCAACTCCTTAATGTAATCAGTATTCCAAAAAATAGATATCTATTTTTTGGAATACTAAGGCATGATTTATTATTATTACTAGAATGTATCTTTGAATAATTTAAACCATAGCAACTTAATTACTTGACATTTATATCCTGTCATTCATATTTTGTATTCTCTTGATAAAGGCGTACACAGCCGAAACATGTAGAGTTTTTTAAATACATATATTTTGAAGTAATATACAGACCTTTAATCGCCTACTGATTAGGTTTACCATATCATACCAAGGTCACGAAGTTATTATATTTATATATATATATATATATATGTATATATATATATATATATTTTAATCTAAAATTAATTTCTCTGACACTTATTCAGAATAACAATGTATATTGCTTAAACCGCCATTCACTTGACTTTGTTAAATATTTTTCTCTCATATAAATCGCTGTAGTGCTGTGTATCAAGTAATAGAAGATTTTTCTGAGAAGAACAGGACAATCTTCTCCATTTTAAAATATTCCCCGCAACTATTCATTACATTCTAAATTAGACAATGCTCTTATTGTATTTTATGCAGATGATGACTTATTCCAAACCAATATTCCATTACATAATTTTTATCCTATACATACCTAAAAGTCAATAAAGTTTCTGCTGATGTTACTTCTACAATTTGTGTTATATAATAATCGGTAATTAGTAATAAAACACAGTAGGTATCAAATAAATTTTAATCATAAATAACACAGATATGCAGCTTATCAAAACAATTTTATGAATTATAAATAAATAAATTTCAATACTGTTTCTTTATTACATATACTTAAATCAAATATTACTTAAATAAAGACGACATACTCATGCTAACTACTTATACCTAATTTGTATCAGAACAATAAACTTATTATTGTTATTTTACAATTACACACTTTCACATTTTTCCTATATTAAAATTCGAAATACTATAACTATAATGAAATGTTTCTAGTAACAGAAGTCTGTAAAATCTATATCCCGCAAATGGACAGAATCAAAAATACAATGAAAAAATTGCAATTATTCAGCCAGTGAACATTTGAAGAGAGAATAATTTAAAATATAATTTTATTTTGTATATTATTTCGTTGTGTCAGCTAGAGTACCTCTAAGAGTAACCGTGACTAAATTTCACCTTGTCGAACATGAGATTCATTTTATTCCTTTATTATTTGTTTATATATGTATACTAGTTAAACCCGTCCATGCTATTGCTATATTTGAGTTTTTACATATACTGGCCGCTATAAGTAAATGAACACCCAGTAAATGTAAATATATTTTGATTAAATTTTAATATTTTATTCGTATTAAGAAACGATGAAAATTTCAACAAGATACAACAAAAGAATAATCAAGGTACCATAGAAATAATAATAACCAATAGCTAGTGTTGTCTTTTGACATTTATTTGATATTGTTTACTTACGTGCCACTATAAAGCATACGTCCAGGTTTAATTAGTATCATCATGGACGACGTGCAAATTTTCATCAATTAACGGAATTTGAACGTGGTAGAATAGTCGGTTTACGAGACGCCGGATTATCAATTCGTGATGTCGCTAATCGTGTGGGCCGCAGTATTGCTACAATTGCTCCATGTTGGCGAAAATGGAGAGAAAATAATGAGAAGCGACGACGTCCACGGCTTGAACGTCCCAGACTCACCATCGCTCGTGAAGATCGTGCTCTTCGTCTTGTGGCTCTTGGAGATTTTCCTCAACAAGAGAAATTGGTGATAGATCGAGAGTTTTAGTTCATCAGCAGATCTCCATACGATCTGTGTATCGAAAAATTCGATCTTTTGGGCTTAGATCGTACCGTCCATTTCTTTGTTTACCTCTAACTCCACGTCACCAACTGCACGACTGGAATGGGCTAAAATAGGTTGCATTGGAATGAGGAATGGAATCGAGTCGTCTTTAGCGACGAATCTCGATTTTGTTTATGGCCTCATAATGGTCGCAGAATGGTCAGGAGACGTCCTGGACAAAGAAGAAATTTGCAGTTTTTTCAAAAACGACATACGGTTCTAACTCAAGGTATAATTGTGTGAGGCGCGATCTGCTATGGAAGTAGATCGTTTTATAAATCATGTCTTGAGACCAGTGTTAATCCCATATCTGCAAGAGCTGGTAAATCCCATTTTTCAACAGGATAATGCGCGGCCACATACCGCTAGGTTTACTATAGAGTTTATGAATAATGCTAATATTGATTTGCTTCCATGGCCGTCACGGTCGTCAGTCTTATCCCCGATAGAACACGTATGGAATATGGTAGGACGAAGGATGAATAATTTACAGCCACCCTCAAATAGTGTAGAAATTATACGACGACGGATTTTAGAAGTTTGGTACAGCATACCCACAGGCTACCATACGAGTATGCCTAATCG
The DNA here is from genome assembly GCA_935421215.2 of Melolontha melolontha. Lineage (NCBI taxonomy): Eukaryota > Metazoa > Arthropoda > Insecta > Coleoptera > Scarabaeidae > Melolontha > Melolontha melolontha. Next base: position 34,037,830 of record OW285242.1, read on the forward strand.
AGTAGCTGAATGTGTACGAAGTAGGGAATGGCCTACGCATTATTAGTTTTATTATTAATTGTTACAATTGTATCTTGCTATTATCGTTTCTTAATACGAATAAAATACGTCTTTCCTGTAAATTTCATTAAAATATAGGTTACTGGGTGTTCATTTACTTATGGCGGCCAGTATATATAGATAAAATGAACACAATTGAATCTTTGATATGAACTATAACATTCAGTTAAAATTACATATTGTTATTTTTGTGTTTTGGATTATATAAATTATAATTACTGTTGTAATCAACTTCAAGTTCATTGCAATGCTCTTGGATACAGTGGCGGCGCTAGGCGTCGGCGACCGTCGACGGCCTCGCATCTGATGAGGCCCCGCAAAAAAGTTTTGAACCGTGTTTAACAAATGTCAATAATATTAAGATTTTGCAATTCCTCAACTGGAGCGATAGAGGAACATTTTGTTGGGTTTATTATCGTCGCAGAAACAACGGGAGAGTTTAACAAATACTCTCAAGCAAGCGTTGGGATCTTGTAAAAAGTAAATTAAAATTGACTTTAAAATCTCTGTCTGAAACACGATAGAAAAATAGAATCGGAGCAGTGAAAGCGATATTTTTACAATTTGATGATGTTATCGAATGCGTTAATAACTTGAAAAATAAAACTGATGATTCCGAAACTTTAAGTGACTGTGAAGCAGTCTAAACGAAATGTTAACTTTTGAGTTTATTGTTGCAATACACGTGTGGTACGAGATTTTACTACATGTGAACAATATAAGTAAACTATGGCAATCGGTTCAAGTGAACTTGAAAGTCACTATTGACACATTACATTCATTTTGTAGCTGGATTCAAGAATTCCGTAATACATGATATGAAAAAAGCGTTGCAGAAGCTCGATTGTCTGTAGAAAAAAGTAGTTACGAAATTGAGTCACATTTTAAAGGAAAAAAAATAGCAAAGAAAAAACGAATCTTCGGTTATGAACATATTGATGAATCCATACAATCTGTTGAAATGCAGTATAGAGTTACCTTTTTTAACACAATGATAGATGCTATCATAGTTGACACCAAATGTCGATTCAAAGCGCTCTGTGAATATTATGAACGATTTAGTTTTATTTATGATATCAATTATTTGTGAAATCTATACCAAAATAGGACCTTCTCAAGAATTGTAATGATTTAGGTACAATACTTCGAGAAGGTGAAAACAGTGATATATAACCTTATGAACTATATGAAGAACTCCAGCTTTTAAAATCCAATTCACTAAACCCTGTTAACGATGTAAAACAACTTATCCAGTACATTTTAGAAAATAATTTAGAAGAAGTATGTATATCCAAATGTTTACATAACAATCAGAATAATGCTCACAGTTCCAGTCAGTATAGTTTCTGCTGAGAGAAGTTTTTCAAAGTTAAAATTTATTAAGACCTACTCCAGAAGCACGATGAGCCAAGAGAGACTATCTACGTTATCAGTTCTGTCGATTGAAGTGAAAATAGCGGCTGATGTTAACTATGACATAATCTTGAAAAAATTCAGTGAGGCTAAAAGCCGAAAAATTCGTTTATTTTAATTTGTGATTGTTTATGTAATATTTGCCAACATTTGATTAGCAATAAAACTTATATACTCATACATCAGTCTCAATTTATTTATCGGTTTCTTTCTGACTGGGAAATGAAAGAGGCCTCGCAAAGCTGCATTTGGTCTAGCACCGCCACTGCTTGGATATACAATGTTTTGGTGATTCCATTTGGCATATATACAAATAAAATCCCTTGGTTTTATTCAACGGAAGCATTCAACGTATAGCTGTCCATGTCAACTTTAATGTCAGAAGTACTATCTCGTGGCGCCATCTACATTTAAATAGTAGGACTGTTACTGTTGATATTATATTATTGCGGCCCAAACTTACTTTTTAATAAATAAAACTAATGGTTAAAATCATCACTTTTTAAGACGTAATCGTAAAACGACAATTGTTCCGCCGCACAGTGGCTTCATCGGGTACTTACAGCTAAAGAGCACGTTACAACGCTACAAGAGCACGCTATGTTTGTAACGTGCTCTCTAGCTGTAAGTACCTGATGAAGCCACTGTGCTGGCTTTTTACGATTACGTATTAAAAATTGAAAATTTTAACCATTAGTTTTATTTCTATTTTAAATTCTGAATAGTTTAATTTTGAAAATAGCGCAACCCATAAAACTCTCATTCCATATTCGATCAATCCTCAAAAAAGTGACGATCACTTTATTCTGTCCATCTGGATAAAATTCAATTAATTGCTTGGTAAAAATAGAAACGGATCACAAACGTATACTAATTAGATAAATAAAAAACTATTTTACCAAACAATTTATTGGATTATAGAACAACACCGTAGGCATTCATATATTTTACTAGCTTTCGTGAGCTACACTTAAAGCCGACGTCCAGAAAAATACATTAAAAATCAAAAAAGCAATTGGAAACGCCACCCTTGATCTTTTATCGATCCAATTCGCAACTTCATGAGGAGTCATGGTCGTCCATCCATTGCTTTGACAGTCGTCAACAGTTACGTCGCTCTCCGATATACTGGTTCGTCTAGTACTGATACCATCGTCTAGGCAAATACTTTTGATTGTCCCATGCTATTAGAAATTGCAATAAATTAATTTATTATTTTATGATAATTCTTACATCTTCAGGGCTAAATTAATTAAATTATGCCATTGCAAAGATCTTAATATGATTTTATATAAGGTAAGTAATTAATAAGCAACATAATTTATTCAATTAATTATACAGGGTCAGGCAAAAGTATTGATCCATCGAATATCTTAGGTATGGCTACTTAGATTTTAATAAAATTTTCTACGTTTATGTTAATGCAAATAGGAAATTCGAAGAACATATTTATTTTCAAATCAGACATCCGAATTATCCAGAAATGATGTTAACTTTTTTATTCTAAACTAAACGCCCTGTATATTTTTACGAATTGCAAGAGTACAGCTATAATACAGTTTGGCACTCTTTTGTTCAACAACGACAGAGATATTTAATTAAATCTAATAACACAAATTTTATTGAGAACATGGAAAATGAACACCAAAAAATATAAACAAAGTCAATATCAGTTAAGAAAGTTTTCGGAATGATGACCATTTACTTTTGACAATATGCAAGTCTGTGAACAAATTCTTGAATGACATTTGCCAAAGCTTCCTCAGGAATTAATTGCACTTCCTCAATTATTCTCTTCCAGATTGTGCGGTCGTGTAATATAAACCACAGATTTTAAATGACCCCAATCGAAAAAATGTTGGGAATTTAAATCTGGAGGCTGTGCCGAGTCATTCAATGAATCCTCTATGACCAATCCTCCGATTTGGGAATGTTTCGTTTAAAAAACTTCTAACATTAAGGGCATAGTGAGGGGATGGTCCATCTTGTTGAAACCAAACAAACACTTACAGGTAATTATCTTCCTCAATATTAGGAACAACCTGATCACGTAAAAGATCTAAATATCTCTGTCCAATTGATACAAATCTGCATAAAACAAATCTGTGTCTGTAAACATGTACATAACAGCACGTATTTACTACTAGCGTTAACTTCAACCACAAACGCATGCGTTTCTGTCTAACGACTTTGTCAATACGGATTTATGAAGGAAGTAACGACTAAAGTTCGCTTTCTGGTCTAGTAATGAATTTTGTCCTATTAAAAGACACCAGATAACCTCGTGACATCTGACGGAAGAAACAGACTACGCCGATGAAAGAGATTTCTTCTCGAATAGCTGCAGCCACCCATTTCTTTAAAATAGTGTAAGACGCTTCCACCGAATTATAGCTTGCACACAATAATATCAAGATTTTTGCAATGACTCCAATAATAACTGTGAAAAAGAATAGAAACTTGCGTTTAAATTTGAATTTGGATCAGACACAGAAAGGGTCGATTGATACAATTCATTCCTTGCTAAGCTAGGCGTCAAAGTGCACTTGAAAATATACTTGCTATTTACTTTTTTCAGTTCCACCGCTTTCCTACAAAAGAAAGATGATTTTAAATTTTAAAACAGACAAGAGAAACGTTAAAAGGTTGATAATGGATGAAGGAATTACGAGTATTTCAGTTTAAATTACCTCAGAAATTAATTAGTTCAAGAAATAAATAAATTTTATATCAAAATTAACAATATTGAACAAGATTTTTGGTTAGCAGTTGTAATTAATCTTTTAAATTGTAAAGGCGTATGTGAAGTGTAGATAATTGGAAAAGAACAGTATGTATTAGATAGATACACTAGGAATGGCAATTCGATTTTTTTATGGGGTTTTTAAATTTTACGATGTTAGTTCTTAAACATTACTAGATCCTTCCAGACTAGCTCATTAATACAGAATGAAAATCTCAACATGAACTAAATAACTTTAAAAAAAAATGAGTTTGCAAAAAAATACAGCAGCGAAAACTAGAATGTAATCAAAAGCATGTTTGGAATTTTTAAGAAATTTAAATTAATTCAGTATGAAAATCTTCTTACCTCCGCCTCCAAATAATATTGACAAACGCGAATTCAACCATGGAGGCAAAAATGAAAATCGAGCATCCAAGAAACCATATTTCGCTTATTTTTATGTAAGAGACTTTAGGTAAAGGTTTCGTTTGACCGGATGCTAAAGTGATAAAAGATAACATCGTAGCGGTACCTAAAAATAAACATTTTGTTATTTTATACATAAATAAAATATATTTGTACTTACCTAAAGTAGTTCTTGGAGCTCCATTGTCGGCCTGAAGCCAGAAAGTCACCCACGAAGTACAGACGAGAATTATGGATGGAATAAAATAGTCCAATAAATAGAAACCTATTTCTCTAGCTACTTTAAATTTACATTCTAATGAGCTATAATTGCCTCCTGAAATAAATAAAATAAAGCCCGTTAAAGTTTTTCTTATCTCAAACAAATTAGAAAAATATTTTTCTTTAAAATGAATATATCTTAATTATCCTGCTGCTGCTTTATAAGGATTTAAGACAATTCATTTGCGAATACCAAAATCGGTATTTTCCCGTTTCGTGCATTCCCGTATTTTACAAGAAAGTAAAAGAAACGCTACCTAAAAGACAATAGATGTATTTTCTGTAAAAAAAACATGTAATACTGCATAAAGTCTTCTTAGAATTAAAGTGATTGATTCAAATGATTTGTATTTTTTTTGTATTAACTTTTGACTATGTTTAATCGTAAACCCCGATAAACGCAAATTTCACTAAACGCGATTTTTTGCGGAATGTATCCCTCGTGTTACTGTATATTTGTTTTAAAGACACAGTATTAGCCAATTAATTGCATGCGTTAGTTTCGCGTCTATGCCGGGAATGAAAATACTCCCGCTTCTAATATAAAAAAATTACATCTTAAAATAGATGTAGGTAATAGTGCAATTTATCAATCAATTAAATAATACAATGATTATGTTTCATATACAAAATGAAGAGATCCTAGAATGAATCACGCTATTAAAAAATACATTTTAAGAGAATTCTAAGACGCTTACATTTAAAACTTTAGAAGATGACTTTTAATATATTTCAAATTAAAATCTCCATTAACCATGACGTTAGGAAAACCAAGTAATTTATGATTTTTTAACATAGAAAACATATGAACGAGTTATTTATATAATTCCTTGAATTTTTCTTAATATCATTCGAATTACAATGATATACCAATTAGATATTAACGTATTCATGCTGTAATTAACAAATCGTCTATAATAATACCTATTTAATCATTGCTCTGAAGTTTTCGTGTTGTTAGAGATGTTCTTAGAAAACAGTAAATCTATCCTAGGCATATTCTTTAAACCTTTTTCATGTTAACAAGTTAGCTAAAAAGTTTTGCTTTATAACAAAATAATTTGAAACATACATGAGTGGGTAAAAACCACACCAATTTGTATAATACAAAAGTATTTTTAATAATATAAAATATTATTAAAAATGGGGTGTGAAGAACACAATACAAGTTATATATTTGTGAATGTATCTCCTCTCCAGAGACGCAGATACGTATTTCACCTTTCTACAGGATCGTCGGTACGCCCCTGCTGGAGACCAAACATAACTACCTTGCTATCAACCAGAAATTATTAAGACAGAGCGTGAAAGAATATTCAGCGCTGTCTACATAATAACTGCCGAACTAAGCAACGTGTTTCTATAGACGGTAACATTATTATTTTGTTATATACGCATTCGGTTCGCCCGACAAGTAGTGAAGACACGATAATACAGTTTTCTATAGATATGGTATGTTACCGTCTATAGAAACACGTTGCTTAGTTCGGCAGTTATTATGTAGACAGCGCTGAATATTCTTTCACGCTCTGTCTTAATAATTTCTGGTTGATAGCAAGGTAGTTATGTTTGGTTGAATGTATCTCTTCTCCAGCAGGGGAGTACCGACGATCCGTAGAAAGGTGAAATACGTATCTGCGTCTCTGGAGAGGAGATACATTCACAAATATATAACTTGTATTGTGTTCTTCACACCCCATTTTTAATAATATTTTATATTATTAAAAATACTTTTGTATTATACCAATTGGTGTGGTTTTTACCCACTCATGTATGTTTCAAATTATTTTGTTATATACGCATTCGGTTCGCCCGACAAGTAGTGAAGACACGATAATACAGTTTTCTATAGATATGGTATGTTACCGTCTATAGAAACACGTTGCTTAGTTCGGCAGTTATTATGTAGACAGCGCTGAATATTCTTTCACGCTCTGTCTTAATAATTTCTGATTGATAGCAAGGTAGTTATGTTTGGTTGAATGTATCTCTTCTCCAGCAGGGGCGTACCGACGATCCTGTAGAAAGGTGAAATACGTATCTGCGTCTCTGGAGAGGAGATACATTCACAAATATATAATTTCTTCACACCCCATTTTTAATAATATTTTATATTATTAAAAATTCTTTTGCTTTATTTTAGTGATTGAATTACGAGAGGTAGAATATCGCATTTACTGTTAAATTTTAATAATTAGTAAAGTATCAAAATTGATATTAGCGAATATACATTGTCAGGAGGCTGTTTTATAACGAGCCATCGAAAAAATTCATAAATGGAGTGAAATTGGGTTGGTACTTTAGCCACTTCCACATAATGACATTTATTATTTGACATTAAAACTATAAGTTTGTGTCAAATTTTTCAAAACTTCAAAACTCTTATTAAGAAAATTAAATTTATTTAAAAAATGGTTTTCAACGGAGAACAAAAAGCAAAAATTATCGAATGTTACTTCCGTACAGGTGTGAAAGTAAATGGCGGGTGGCAGTATTCAATTACGGAATGCATGCCTGATTTTGGTGAAGAACATCCTGAATTAGTGTTTGACGACAATGATTTTTACAATGTCTTGACAAATTGTGTAAAGTTATTAAGAGAGACTGGTAGCGTCGGTCGAAAAACTGGAAGTGGACGGCCATCTAAACGTACAGCTGATAATATTGAAGCCCTTCAGCATATTATTGATGAAAATCCAAAAACATCTATTTCAGTAGTGACCCAACAAACAAATTTATCTTATGGTACGTGCCAATTCATTCTTAAAAAGGTCTTACATTGTCATCCATACAAGCTGCAATGTTTTCATAAACTTTATCCAGTGGATTATTTAAGACGAGTTTAATTTTGTCAATGGTTTCAAAATAATCTACACAATCAGGATATCCTTAACACAGTTTTTTTCATGGATGAGGCCTGGTTTTATCTTTCTGGATATGTTAATTCACAGAATATGAGGTGTTGGTCCTCCGAAAATCCTCATTTTTTTGTTGAAAAACAATTGCATTCCAAAAAAGTTGGTGTTTGGGTTGGAATATGTCGAAGAAGATTGGTGGGTCCCATTGTTTTTTTGAAGGTACACTTACTGCTGCACGATATCGCAATGAGATACTCGGCTCATTCATAAATCAACTGGATGATGAGGAATTACAAAATGGGATTTTCAACAAGATGGTGCAACAACACATACGACCAGAGAAACACTTCAATATCTCAGAGAACTTTTTGATAACAGAATAATAAGCAGGAACACTGAAATCCCATATCTAACTAGGTCTTGCGATTTAAACATATACGATTTGTTCGTATGGCCATACATCAAAAATTCGATTTATTCAACGCCAATTCATCATAATCTGGAACAACTGAGAATTCGCATAACAGAAAAGTGTGAAGAGATCAACAACTCACCGCAAATGCTGCATAAAGTTTTTGCTGGATTGCAGCAGAGAAGAGTTGGTTTGTGTTTAGATGTAAATGGACAACATTTTCAACAACTTCTGTAGCTATATGTAAATTTTGATTATGATTTCAATATTAAATAAATTATTTGTTTTCTTTTTTGTTGAAGTATCATTTCAATGCCATAACCTTTTTTTACAATGAAACCAAATGAAACTGTCAAGCATCAAGTAATGTGCCATTATTTGGAAGTGGCTAAAGTAGCAACCCAATTTCACAGTCTACTCCAATTATGATTTTTTTCGATAGCTCGCTATAAAACCAGTATTAAATGGTTTCAAAATTCTAGATACAAAGTTAGCACATTGCGATATAAATATAATTTATCTAAAAAGAAAAAAATATCAGCAATATGTTCTTGTGTTCTTAAATGTTGTAATTAATTTAAATAAATCATATTATGATCATAGAACAAACATTATAATCACAATATTCCATCTTGGTAGCAAATATTATCGTGAAATAAAGATCAACGATTACTCATTTCTAAATAAATAAATAAAACAATACGTAAAGCGGGTGTAATTAGCTAATTACAATATGTACATACAGATCTATATATTCATATGAATGCATGTATGTAATTAAAAGTGATGCTCACACAATTCTGTAACATTAAAATAAAACCACAGTTTAATGTTATCTGAGTCATTATTGTTGACAAATTATTTGAAATTATGAAGGTAAAATTTTGTGGAATAAGTAGACAAATTTCACCATCGATTCTTTGTAATTTTGGGAACTTCCCAATAATAACGAATTACTTCTGTGATGGAATAATAACCACAGGATATGTATGACGATTAATGATACACTTCCTTCTTAATCAATATTAAATGTATTATAGAGTTGGTTTCGTAATATATCTGTATTACATTATAATATAGGGTTTTCTTTGTATATATGAAAGTAATGAAGGAACATGTAGAAACAAATACATTTTTAAATAGGTGGTGTTATTGAATTATGCCCGATAGGCAGCCTTTTTTTTTCTTTTCTATTGTTTATTCTCTAAACATTTTCATTTCACTTGAATACATACTATAATCTGGGGACACTACGAGGAGAAAATAAAATAAAATAAAATAATTGATGCTATTCAAATTGAAGTAATCACTTTACTATGAATTCATATGATTCAATTCCCGAATTGGTTATAAATGTTACATGAAATTAGCTAAATTATAATTAAAAGTTATACACAATATTTTCATCTTAAGGACTATCGTTTTGAATGTTATATTATGTGGAAACTAATTGTGGAATAAATCCAGTAACTGCAAAAATAATATTTCTCGAAAAAGCTGATACATTTGAATTCTTATTTCTCATATAATGCTTATCGTAAGTTGCTTTACTTGTTCAAGATGTCATTCGTTTTTTAACTATGAACGTCACACTATTTTTCTTTAATGTACTGTAATATTTTTTGCTTTACTTTTGGATAGCGCATGTTACTCCCTTTTTTTATAAACAAGGCTTGTATATGCATTTAATGTAATTTCATAGGTAGTTACCGAATATTACGAATAATGTAATAATCTGCACTACTATAATTAATTGAATTGATTCGGCATTTGCTTGATGAAGATCCATAATTTAAAATAAAACTAAGATAAAACTACAGGTGCTTACATCTAAAATCTTTTAGATGTAAGCACCTGAGGAAGCTACTGTGCTGGCGAAACAATTGTCGTGTTACGATTAAAGACTAAAAAGTGAAGATTAGAACCGTAGTTTTATTTCTATTTTATACTATAATTAATGTAATGTGACATTTTTTTTTAAATTTGAAAGTATTGTATTTTTTTAAATATTTTATATTTTACAATATTAAATTATTTAGAGCATTATATTTCGCAATTCAATCAATTAAAAAAAATCTTATATAAAAATTATATATTAAAATCAAGTACGATTTTAATAAATTATAATAACTCCTTCTTCTCCGCCGCTGATCGGGTATACTCACATCTTAATCGCACCTTTCCGAGAAATACTGGTAGTTACTCTTTCTTTACGCCAATAGTATGTATTAGAAATAAAGGCCGGATTATATGCAGTTTGCATAAATTTGCATATTTGCATAATATATGCATTTTGTATATTATTATTATTATTATTTGAAGTATACAAGTTTTATTTATTTACTAAATCAAATTTATTATAGGCATTACTAAAAATATGTCGTGGAGGTAACAATTTAAATTAAAAATAGTATTTTATTGAACCTCTTCCCGTAACTTTTCCGATAAGCGTCTTCAAATTTTTTATTAATGCTCCAAGCCGAGACCAAATTCCAGGAAAAACTAATACCTTAATACTTCTAAATAAATACAAAAATACATTTTACCAGAAAATTAGGAGTATATGTGTTTCTTTGCTATTCAGAGAAATTTATTCCCATATTCGAAAGTAATTTTATTTTAAACGTCACTTTACGTTGGCTTTTCGAAGCGTAAACTTGTGAGTTGTGATATACAATAGCAAAAATGTGCCTGGTAGAGCTGGGCGATACCGACGTTTTCGGTATCGGGTACCGATACCAATCGAGGTATCGATACTTAGCGATGTATCGGGTCTGTGCACGGTATCGATTCTGAGTACTGGAATCGGTAAAGTATCGATAGGTATCGATGCTTTGGAATCGATACCTTGGAATCGATACTTTGGAATCGATACCTTAATTCGATACCTAGAAATCAATATTCATAACCCGTTTTCTAGGTGTCGATTGTTTGATATCGGTTTCAAGAGATATAAAATTAATTTACCGATTCTACCATATCTACGGTATGAAATTTGCAATATTGTGATATTTTTTTTTTGTAATAATTATAGTTATTATGTTTATGTTATAATATGGATATTTGCTACGCATAATATAAAATTCAACAACATCCTTTAAAATATATATTATATAATATATATAATGCTATATATACTTATTATTATTGCATCTTTTATGTACATTTAAAAAATGCGCAAAGGTAAGCTACCCGATACATAGCTACCCGATACATGGCTACGCGATACATCGCTATCCGATACATCGATACTTAGCGAGTACTGGAATCGGTAAAGTATCGATAGGTATCGATGCTTTGGAATCGATACCTCGCTACCCGATACATCGATACTTAGCGAGTACTGGAATCGGTAAAGTATCGATAGGTATCGATGCTTTGGAATCGATACCTTAGAATCGATACCTTCGCTATATGAGGTATCGGGGAATCGATACCAGTTATGGTATTGGGTATTGGACGATGTATCGATACTTCGCCCAGCCCTAGTGCCTGGATGGATTGCACCTTATTCAGAATTGCGTATAGATGGAGGAATAGTGTTTTGCGTAGCATGCTGCAAAATTAGGAGTAAAATTTTAAGTTTATTTCCTCTTATTAATTAATTAATTAAGTTTTTAATTATTTCTTTATCTTTTACTAACATTTATTTTATAAGAAAACAACCGATGATGTGATATTTTTTTTTGGAGATTACAGGTGAGGTCGACCAACATATGAAAACTCCATCTCATGCTGCTAAACTAACAAAGATGAAATTGGCCAAGAAGAGTTAGTAAACATTACCGTAATATTTGCCATAAACTTCCAAAAAATCGGAACAAGAACAATTTAATGAAGATTTGTGTCAAATGTTTGTGTCGGCAGATATTCCACTACATAAATTAAACAATTTAAATGTCAAGTTATTTTTGCAAAAGTACATCAGCAAATATAGCATTCCCGACGAGAGCACGTTAAGAAAAAATTATATTCGCTGTATCTATGCAGAAACATAGCATTAAGAAGGTTATTGCAAACAATTATCTTTATATATGCGTAGATGAAACTACTAATAGCAGTGGCGGTAGCGGTATAAGGCCGCGAAGCCGCGCGCCCCTCCTAGAATTTTTAATATAACATACAATTTAAATGTTTATTTAAATATTTATTATTACTATTCATTTTATTATTATTCACATAAGTAGTTAAAATTTCTAAATTTCAAAAAACTGAACTCCGTTTTCGTTTTCTAACGTTTTTAGAACCTACAGAATTATATTAAGGCGTAAATACGCCGCGGCCTGCATAAATCATTATAGATTCTTGGTGAATGTGACCCGATATTGGCCGATAGTTCACGATTCCATAAAAACATGTAGGATATTTTACGGCGCAGTTATCTAGCGGCCAGTGTTTCAGTGCCATCTACGGGACTATCGTACCGTATCGTATAATATATTTTATCCGATGTTGAGCAAATCAAGATTAAGAACTGAGTTGGAGGTAATTTACTCGACAGAAGATTTAAAAGAAATTGTTGGAGCAATTAATCTTCTTTTATTTATTATGGAAAATAACCTTAGTGAAACATTTATCGAAAATATTAAAAATTATCGTGACGACTCCAATGACAACAGCCGAAGCAGAACTCATTTTTTCGACGCTTAAACATATAAAAACATTTTTGCGAAATACCATACTTAATGACAGACTAAATGCTTTAGCTATGATGTCCATAAATCGAAATTTAGTGCACGAAATAAACAATTTTGATGATAAAGCCATGGAAAAATTCATTTCCATGAAGGACCGCAGAGCGGATTTCATTTTTAAAAAATTACTTACCCACCCATTTTGTTTAGTTTAATCTGTGTAAATATGTTGTTCTTTCTTTTTCCTACTTATAAACCGTGGCTACCTAGTTTGTGGAGTGATTTTTTATTAACATTATAAAAACTATTCCGCTGTTCCAGCTCTTCGTTTTTGCAAACTTGAATTTTAAGGCCACTGACTAATAGTGTGGGCCGATACATAGTTCCTTTAATGATTGGTATCCTAATCTTATTAAATTTAATTCAAACAGCTGGAAAAGGTAAATAATTTAACAATAACAAGGTTTATACAGGAAGAACTGGCAACTTTCGTCTTACCGGAATCGATTCCAACAGAGAAAATTCTATTGTTTTTGACGGATGCTGCACCATACATGGTGAAGGCGGCTTTCAACTTGAAAATCTTTTACCCAAATTTAATTCACACAACTTACCTTGGCGCACGGACTAAATCATGTTGCAAAAGAAGTCAGAAACCCTAGTATTAAGAAAGTATTTTTAAAGGCCCCATTCCGAGTTTAGTTTTACAAACAACATCTACCCGGTGTTCCGCTTCCTCCTCAACCAGTAATCACACGATGAGGAACGTGGTTGGAGGCTGCTATTTTTCATACAAATAATTATGAAGGAATAAAGACAATTATTATGGATCTTGATAGGGATGCACAATCAGTGATAGACGCCCAAAAGCTGTATTCGAGTAAAGACATACCTCAACAGTTAGCGTTTATTACAGCCAATTACAGTTTTATTTCCACTTCTATATTGCAGTTGGAAAAACAATTTATGTCGCTAATCGAGAGCGTTGAAATAATAAACAAATTTGAAAAGTTATGTTTTGATGTTAAAGGAGGAGTGGGACAGTCCATGTATGAAAAATTTTTAAGTGTAATAGGAAAAAATGAGGGTTTTAAAAATGCTAAAGGACATTACTAAAATCTTGTGTGGTGATTCAGTAGAAAATATTGAGTTGACAATAGATGATATTTCTAATTTGAAATAAGCTCCTATAACAATCGTCGACGTAGAACGAACCTTTTCAATATATAAATTCATGTTTTCAGACAAGCGTCACAATTTTTCTATTGAAAACTTTGAGAAATATGTGATTGTAAATTGTTTTCATAGTTAATTATGTTGTAAAATGTTCTAAATAAACTTGTAGTAAACATAATAGAATATTTTTTCTACAATATCCCATTTTCTAACATTCCTGTGTGCAAGTTTTTTTTTACATATAATCCGGCCTTTAATTATAAAGATATACAGGAATAGAAATCGGATGTTAAAACAGTTTGAATGAATTTTCGGCTTATTTATTTTCAAAATTTTACAAATATGTTCATGAAAAATGTTTTTAATAGTACTATCTTCTAATTTATAAAAAAAATATAGTATCCCATTAAAAAAAAATGACGTCGTTGCTCTAAAGGAGATGATGTCATTAACAGGTGCAGTAATTTAAAATCAACGCAATTTAAAATAAAAGTTGACTTGTTTTAGCGTTTCACAAAAATATTCATTTTGAAATTACCGAATTTATTCCATAAGTAGTTTCCACACAGTATATCAATGTTACTTTTTCCACAAATAACACAGGTCTACAGTGATTTTGATGTTTGAAAGCTGTTTGCTAATTTGTATATGTTTGGGGGCCCTTATTCCAAAAAACGCCATATTTTTGCTCTATCACGTAAATTTTTTTTATAGGGCTCTATATCTTAAAAATGTTAATATTAATATACATACCTATGACAAGAATATGTTTGTTCCATGTTAGGCATGATTTTTAAATGAATTGATTTTTATGAAATTAAATGTGATTTGGCAACACTGGTTAATATTAGATTTCTCAGCAAAGCAACAGAGTCGGCGCAGAAGCGTCAATACAACGTTGAAACCTGCTTATGTGCAGTTTGGTTATTTGGTTGTGTTAGTCGTCGTGCTACTGTGTCCGCGCGCTTGTTGTCTTCGTTGTTGCGTATTTTAAGTGTTCTAGAACGTATAAATATGGAAAGAAGACATTGTGTGAACAATCCGAATAACTTTTGTTATATCTGTGGTAGTTATGTCGTAGTAAAGCAGAGGCAAACTATAACTTCGTTTGTGAAAAATGTATACCACGCTTATTTTGGTGTAAAAATTGGCGACCAAGACAAGTCCTGGGCTCCTCATACTGTTTGTTCCGTTTGCGTTGAAGCATTAAGAAACTGGCAAAAAGGTAGGAAGAAATGTTTAAGCTTTGGTGTTCCTATGGTATGGCGAGAGCCTAGAAATCACAGTGATGATTGTTATTTTTGTTCGTGTAATGTTCAAGGATTCAACAGAAAAAATAAGAAACAAATTGTGATCCCAATCTTGACTCTGCTATTCGACCAGTTCCTCATGGACCAGATGTACCGATACCTACCGCCCCAAAAGCACTAGAAAACGTCATATCGTCAGAATCAGAGGAATCTAATTGCGACCCAGATGACTCAGATTTCACACCAGATTTCAGAGAGCCCGAAGTGTTTAACCAGAGCGAACTAAATGATTTAATTAGAGATTTGCACCTTCCAAAGGATGCATCCGAATTGTTAGCCTCCCGACTTCGTGAGAAACATTTACTGGCACCTGGCGTCACATCAAGCTTTTACCGGGATCGCGAAAGAGAGTTATGTCAATATTTTACTCAAGACGGGCCGCTAGTGTATTGCAACAATATTCCTGACTTAATTTCAAAATTAGGAAATGTGCCGTATGTAAAAGAAGAATGGCGCCTGTTTATTGACTCAAGTAAGCGTAGTTTAAAAGGCGTTTTATTGCACAATGGTAACGAGCTGGCCACGGTTCCCGTTGCCCATTCGGTATATTTAATGGAAACGTATGAAAATTTTGAACTTCTTTTAATGAAAATAAACTACCAAGAACATCAGTGGATGCTTTGTGATGACCTTAAAGTGCTGTGCATGCTACTAGGACAACTAGGAGGTTAAACAAAATTTCCATGCTTTATTTGTGAGTGGGATAGTCAAGCAAGGGATAGACATTGGACTCAAATAGATTGGCCATCTAGAACAAGCCTTACACCTGGTAGCAAAAATGTATTAAGAGATAGCTTGGTTCACCCCAAAAAAGTTTTACTGCCTCCTCTCCATATCAAACTTGGCTTGATGAAGCAGTTTGTTAAAGCCCTAGACAAAAATGGACAGTGTTTTAAATATTCGTGCGAGACGTTTCCAGCCTTATCCGATGCCAAGTCAAAAGAAGGTATTTTTGTTGGGCCGCAGATAAGAACATTATGCAAAGACAAGGATTTTCAAAACACAATGACCAATGTCGAGAAAAACGCCTGGGTTTCATTTAAAGAAGTAATTGATAAGTTTCTTGGGTACTCTAAGGACGAAAACTACGAAAATATTGTTCAAAATATGTTACAACACTTTCATCGTCTAGATTGTAATATGAGTTTGAAAGTGCATTTCCTGTTTTCACACTTGAACTATTTTCTTGAAAATCTTGAAGCAGTTAGCGAAGAACAGGGAGAGAGGTTTCACCAAGACATTAAGGAAATGGAACGGCGATACCAAGGCAGATGGAGCATAACGATGATGGCTGTCTACTGCTGGATGTTAAAACGGGATATGCCCTTAAAAACATTCAACCGAATGTCCGGACAACGCAACTTTCTGGCAAAAAGACAAAGATTTCACTTAAAAAAGACTGAGTAAAGTATTTTTTTCCACTTTTTTAACTTGTATTCCACCTTTTTACTCAATAAACAAATAATTTTTTCTAGAAATATCGTTTTTTTTCATTTAATATTTGCAAAAAAAAACCCTTACGTGATACAAATAAATGCATAGAATTTTTGAAATCAGCCTACCAAAATTATATAAAATCAGTTTTCAAAATAAAAACATCTGTCAAAAAGTTTAATTTTGTAGACCTGTGTAATCTACCAATTCTATTATTTTAGTCAAATCCAGGATAATTGAGGAACTTCCATATAATTACAGGATAGGTCACGAATCAAATGAATAGAATTGTATCGACGACAATTTTAAAATAAATTTTGTAAGTTGCTTTTCAATATATCAAATTGTTTATGTAAAATTTACTTGTAAAGACAAATTTTCGCTAGTCATTCCACAACATGGACAAGTAAAATGTTCTGGAAAAGCAATTTTGACAGCGAAATTTTAAGCAGTAACACTAATTAACACCCGTAAACTGAGTTTTAAATAAATTAACATACGAAACAATTTGAAAATATAATTGGTTCTAAATACAATTGTAAATAATATAACAATAAGTAGTTATGTAATAATATCTATAGATATTTCACGTACAAAGTTTAATATGTATTCATATTGAAAATACGTATGTCTGACACATCATTAATTCAATCCAGTGATAATTTTTATTAAATTACACATATTATTCTGTAATATATACTAAGTAAGTAGATATTATATATTTATTATATGTAGTTTATAAAAAAAATCAACAAGTAGAGTGATTGAAGTTTCATGTGTTAGCGGATTGCATTCAATATAATGTAAATAAAGGTAATACGTACATATTTTTCGTATTTTTCGTACAACATCTTCAATTTTTAACTTGTAAATAAATGACAAAAATATCAAAATTCGGATAATATTTCCGTCAACATCGCAATATTTCCGGATAATAAAAAAAGTGATTATAAATAATATTAAAAAATAATTTATAACGCCAGACAAATCAATTCCGTTTAGAATATCGTGTAGTAAATGTTAATTAAAAAAGTGAAATCCTATTTATGGAGAAAATTGCATTTTATCCTGTTATAAATAGAGCAGACCAATTTCCGGGCGCGCCATGGGCGCCGGTATGGGAGTGTAATTCGTAATATATTAGAATATGCGATAGAATAGGGACGCAACATGAGGTTGTTACCGATATAAGTATAGAAGTAGAGACATTTATTCTATTAGAAATAATTAAATATACATTTGCTTTTCTGCTATTAAAGTAATATGCATAAACACACGAAAAATAAGAATAGTACATATTATAACAGCGTTGTATGTACCTGTAAATAAAATGGAAAATGTATGAAATCAGTGATTGTGTGCACAATAGAGGATTTAAAAAAACACTTACCGTTTTAAGCGTCTTCCAAGGATTGACAAACTTGAGTAACTCGATTGTATATTTTCAACATCAGGTGCGTTTCTAAGGTTATTTCCGAAAAACATGTCCGCCGTTAGGAAAAAATATGTTTATATTCGGAAAACGAGCGTTCTACATCTAGTGATGTTATATTCACATAATCAAAATACTTTTTTAAGCAACTTAACGCATCTGTGGACGTGCCCTCACAAATGTCTAAAACACTTTCAAATTTAATGGCCCGTAATATGGAACCACATCGACCAACGTATTCAATTTTATTAGCATCCAGACGACTAGAACAATGTAAAGCCGAAAAAATTTCAGAGGTGCTATTAGATACTTTCGAAAAATTAAAACTTTCGAAAGACTAAGTATTAATGTTTATGACCGATGGTGCCGCAACCATGTGTTCTGTAGGCCGGTCTCTTAGAAAATATTGTCCTAACTTGTTACATATTACTTGTAAACTCCATGCTCTACACCTTGTGGCAGAACAGGTTCGTAGATGTCATCCAGAGGTAGATGCTTTAATATCGAGTACAAAGGCAGTATTCCTGAAATCTCCAAAACGTATTCGGAAATTTCACGAATTGTGTACCCATACCCCTGAGCCACCACAGCCGATTCTGACACGTTGGGGTACATGGTTACGGGCGGGATTTTACTATCATGAACATTTGAAAAAATTAAGGACGTGGTTTTATCATTCGATCCAAAAGAAAGTGCAGCTATCAATACAAGGCAGAAAAAATTTCAAGATGCCCAGATTAAAATGGATTTACAAAGTATTCGTGAGAATTACTTGGGACTAGAAGAAGCAATAACAAAATTAGAAAATTCGTCGCTGTCGTTAGAGGAATCACTGCAAATCGTTAAAGATGTTCACGCACAACTGTGTGCTGTAGAAGACGCAAAAAGTGAAAGTGTTCTAATTAAATTTGAAAGTGTTTTAGACAGAAATGCAGATTTTGACACCTTAGCACGTATTTGTGAGTGCACGTCGACAGATGCGTTAAATTGCTAAAAAAAGTATTTTGATTATGCGAATATAACATCTCTAGATATAGAACGCTCGTTTTCCGAATATAAACATATTTTTTCCTCACGGCGGACATGTTTTTCAAAAATAACCTTAGAAACGCACCTGATGTTGAAAATATACAATCGAGTTTCTCCAGCTTGTCAATCCTTGGAAGACGCTTAAAACGGTAAGTGTTTTTTTTAAATCCTCTGTCGTGCACACAATCACTGATTTCATACATTTTCCATTTTATTTATAGGTACATACAACGCTGCTATAATATGTACTATTCTTATTTTTCGTGTGTTTATGCATATTACTTTAATAACAGAAAACCAAATGTATATTTAATTATTTCTGATAGAATAAATGTCTCTACTTCTATACTTATAGCGGTAACAAGCTCATGTTGCGTCCCTATTCTATCGCATATTCTAATATATTACAAATTACACTCACATGCCGGCGCTCATGGCGCGCACGGATATTGGTCTGCTCTAGTTATAAATATTACATTTATGGAATTTCAGAGTTATTATATTTATATCTTGACTAAACAGTTTATTTCCACAGTGCATGGGTCGCATTTCTGTATTTTACTTAAGCTGTTGATAATAATAAGTAAATATATTCTGTATAATTCATATTTTTATCTCCGATTCCCTAATTATAGGAAAAACATGGAAAGTGATGCACAAAAGTATAATTTATTTACACAAATTTATATGAACGAGAATTGGCTATTTATAGCCTATTTGTTCTACTGTTTACTATTATTAAAACATTATCGATGAGAACATTATATTACTAACACTATGATATTTGGCATAAACAGTAGTAAAAATTGTAGAATTATTAAGAAAGTCATCCACATTAAATAGCCGAAAATGTTCGTCAAACTACAAAACCAGAGAATAGAAAATTATTATTGTAACGCTAGAAAGGAGATGAATTTCTCGTGAAGAAATATTAGGCCTTATTCAACTTTCGTCGAATAGCGGTGCTACTGTAATGTAAAATACCTATAGATTTTATGTCTATTGTTATGAATTCTTATAGTTAACAGTTTTTCCAGACGACAATTGTGATCACTAGAATGGATACTTTAACAAAATAATGATATTGGACATAATTCAAAATTGAATGCTTTCAACGAAAATGTGTCGATCGAATCATTGAAATGTTTACGTCATCCGTTTTATCTAAAATTTAGAAAATTATTTAATGTATTGATAACTTAATAATGTTATTTACCACATTATTTTATCACATTATTGAGTTATCATCACCTGATGAAGCCAAAGTTTGGCGGAACAATATTGTATTGTATATTAGTGTACAATAAATTATTTTGAAACAACTTTTACTTATTATCGAATTTTAATATGAAGTTTCAAAAAGTAACACCCGTGCAATCAATTATTTAATCATCGATAATATTTAATAAAAACAAAGTATGAGTTACTAAATCAGCAATAAATGAAAAATTTGTGAGTCATCCCGGAACGTGCAGATGCATTTCGTTCTTATTAGAACTCGTCAGTACACGATATCCTGATGATGGACATTACTTCCACTTCTATATTGCGCATATATATACGAAATATCTTGAACTTACTAAAAATGAAAATTAATGACTATTAAAATGTCATTTTATATGCAATTGTACACATTCGGCAACAATTGCATTTAAATTAGATTTTAATAGTCTCATTTGCAGTAAGTTCACCACAATTCAGCAATATTTAGCAATTTTTGCATCTTTTTAACTTACCAAAAAGTCCTGTAACAATTGGAGGTTCTATAAATGAATCAGTTGTCCAGAAGCCTTCCAAAACAAATCCCGTTAAATGCATTTGAGAAGAAAACTTGACTGGCTGATCCTCTTCCCAACGTAATACCATACTACTAGCATTGTGCATCCCTTTAACAAAATGTTTGCAATAGCTAAAATCGTCGAACAATTTATGTTTACTTACAACTTTGGAACGTCATGCGACAAACTTGTTTGTCGAACGGAAATTTTCTGAAATCCATCCAACAATATATCAGAATTGATGTTCTATAAGCGTAAAACACCTCGCCTTGCGGCGAGATGGTGACGAAGACGTCCTTTCCTTCCAAACCCGTGACTTTAGCATCTTTTTCGTGTGCAATTACAACATGCGGGATCCATATTCTACTTTTTACCATTTCCCTGCCTAGCATGAAATCTCTTTTCGGCGAAAGTTTCTCATAATTTAATCTGTTATCGATATATCTGTACTGAATTAGAGTTTCCATCTTAAATTGCTGCAACAATAATAAAGATATCATGATTTACAAGATTGATGGAATTGTTTGAAAAATAATCACACACAATAAATTATTTATCGAATATATGCGCTTTGATAGACAATATTTCGAAGCATGTTCTGCACCCTTTGAGACAATCTTCATAAAAGCATAGTAGTTTTGTCTAAATTTAAAAATTCAAAGGGTACCATGACGTAGAAAAAAATGCAATGCGAATTTATACAAGAAGATATTAAAACAAAAGATACCAAAGATATGCCCAAAGTGATTTTCGAGTCAATATGTCTCCAAACAGAAATCCTATGCAAACTGCTGTATACATACATACATATAGCTCTGCAATTACAGCTTAATGTGAATTAAAGATATGAAATGGAGTATAAATAACAATAGAACGTCGTTAAATAGGTTGTACTTTCAGTGCACCTGCATATTACGTGATATAATTTTTCATTGGATGTATCATATCAATAAATTGTAGGTTATGATACAATTTAACAATATTTATAATATAATTAAGTGAAAACACATGCTCACGTACCAAAAATAAATAAAAGGAATATTAAAAATAATTTTTAGTATTTAAAATTTAATATCTAGTGTGCGGTTTTTCTTTATGTCCAATGTTTAGGGTATAATATAATTTTAGTAATGTATGATTGATTTATAAACGAAAATAAGTCCGCACAATAAAGAATCCAGTGTTAAATAACATTAATAGTGTAATCTGAAAATAATAAGCACGAAGCTAATACGAATTATGTTTGAAGAGCATTTTTAATAACAATAGAATTTATTTACGTTCGTAAATATGAAATAATGTAATTAACGGAATAATCAAAGGCTAGAAATTTAAAACATATTAGAAGCATAAAGGACATACGGAGAACAGTATGTAAGACAGAGAACACAAATAATATATTAATAATAATAATAATAATAATTGTTTATTTGCCCAACAGGTTCATACCTAGTAATAGGACAAAAACTGTAATACATACATACTATATTATTTATATATATATAAAATAATATATATATATATATATATATATATATATATATATATATATATTAATTAATTAATATAGTATAATTAATATATTATATAATTATATAATATATAATATTATATAATTAATATAGTACCGCGATATCATAAAGTTTCTGGGTCAACGGTGGCCATAGGGTGAAAAACGTCTGTCTTAATTTATATCATCCTTTTGAGAAAAATCTGATAAAATTTTCAGGTTAAGTGTCATGCTGACGTTAAAATTTGTCAATATATTAATCTTAATGTCAGTATGACACATAACCTGAAAATTTTATCAGATTTTTCTCAAAAGGATGATATAAATTAAGAAGATAAATTAACTTTATGATATCGCGGTATAATTAAAATCTCTTTCTACACGACGATGGGCAGCTAATTAAAAAGTTATATCATGAATCCTCCTACTACGCGAATGTGATTGGATGAAGGGTAATGTAAAACGGAAATTAGAAACACCAACGGCATAGAATATGTGAAAATTTGCTATACTAGAAAAAGTTTACGTGGTACCGAGTTTATAAAAGGGGAAGAAACGGCAAAAAAAGGATTCTAACGGGAACAATGGTTTTGAATAGGTAAAAAATTTATCTTTACATTTAAGCTTATTTTAATTGAAATTGAAACACATTTAATTTTGATCATTTGTTTAGAATACCATTATATTTGCTTTCATTTAACGTTTTCTTTTTGATTCAAAATAATAATTTTTGAATTAATAAAATTAAACATGTATCACGAAGAGTTTGAGAATACGCATGAGGAGCAGAGAGAGTGAGAGACCTCAAGAAAAGCAGTGTAAGTAAAATGACTCATAATAGTTTGAAGTCTGTAAAAACTTAAATCGAATATTTCGAGTGTATATGGATAATTAGTTTAAATTTATTAACAATAAATTCAGCATTGTAATTGACTACTTATGCAAGATATCTAAGTAACTACGCAGGAACTGAGTTCCACAAACAACCTTAAGATATCTGCGTAATTGAATTTAGTAGTTAAGGATTTATAGATCAGGGATCAAATTAAAGCATATACAGTATGGAGATAGACGTTTTGTTCTGTAGGGATTAGGCTTCCACGAAACAAGTGTGCAATAACATACTTCCTTTGAAATAAATATATCAGTAGAATCTAGACATCCATAAAAGTTTATATTTAAAGAGTCAAACTAAACACCTTGAGCCCATAAATTAGCGCTTGGAGGGTGTGGATCCCCTAGGCTAAGTGAGATACACAAGTGTGGTAATGTTAAGATTCTATCAGAATAAAAATAATGACCAAAAAAGCCATATGTGTATTCCCGACAATCCTCATTAAAATTGAATAATTGTAATTTAGTTTAGGTTAAGCAACGATATTTATTAAGTTTTTGAATACATGATTTGTGAATATATTTGAAAAATGAACAATAAAAGAATTTAATTAACATCTAGTATTATTTCTTTGAATTTACATTGGATGCTAAGCCTAAATACGTAGAACACAAAAACAAAACCCTGAAACTTACACACTATATCAAAGAGTCTAAAGATAAACAAATATGCGTGAGTGACAATTTACATTAAATTTTTATAACCCAACAGTCTCAACATAACTAAGAGAAACTAACAGCAATATGTAAATCATGTTGTAAAGAAAACCGATAATAATTCCAGCTTTACTATTAATGATTCGACAATGAGAAAAAAAACACCATTGTTGATCTTTTAATGATTTACGAGTTCAAGAAGAAAGAGTTCCAACACTAATATTAGAAATGATAAATTTATATAAC
The DNA here is from genome assembly GCA_935421215.2 of Melolontha melolontha. Classification (NCBI taxonomy): domain Eukaryota; kingdom Metazoa; phylum Arthropoda; class Insecta; order Coleoptera; family Scarabaeidae; genus Melolontha; species Melolontha melolontha. The sequence continues at coordinate 34,062,085 of OW285242.1, forward strand.
ATATCTATATAAAGTGTGTTTTTTATAGAGGTATAGAACTTTGAAATGGAATAAAACAAAGATGAATTTTTTAAATTGACATGAAATTTACTTTATTCGAAAGATAATCTTCTGGCATTATAATTTAAATATGACTTCTGGCATATTACCACCACGGCTGGCTCGGACGTAGTCTAATCTGGAGGTCCAATTTTCGATGACTTTTTCCAACATTTGCGGCCGTATATCGGCAATAACGCGGCGAATGTTGTCCTCCAAGTGGCCAATCGTTTCGGGCTTATCGGCGTAGACTAGCGACTTCACATATCCCCACAGAAAATAGTCTAGCGGCGTTAAATCGCACGATCTCGGAGGCCAATTCACGTGTCCGAAACGTGAAACTATGCGGTTACCAAACGTTTCCTTCATTAAATCAATTGTGGCACGAGCTGTGTGACATGTTGCGTCGTCTTGTTGAAACCACAGTTCCTGCAGATCATGGTTGTTCAATTGATGAACGAAAAAGTCAGTAATCATGGCTCTATAGCGGTCACCATTGACTGTAACGTTCTGACGAGTCTTCCTCTACGCTACGCTCTACAGCAGCAATGACTTCTTCTGTACGCACTGTACGACGTCTCTGTGGATGCGTATTATCATTTACAGTAAACGTGGTGCGAAAACGTTCCATAGTTAATCGAATTAATTGCTCTGATGGACGATTATGTTGACCGTAAAATGGACGTAGTGCGCGATACATATTTCGAACAGAACCATGATTTTCAAAATAAATTTGCACAATTTGGAAGCGTTGCTCAGGCGTCAGTCTATTCATGTTGAAATGCCAAACCAAACTAAACATAAATCACTTGACAGCTGACAAAATGGCCGCCAGTTAAAAAAGTGTTGCCGACTTAAAGTTATATACCTCTATAAAAAACACCCGTTAGTAGCATACTTTTACACTACCCAATTCACCTCTAAAATTTACTAATATCTTTATCTTTTCTCATTACTAATAATTAAAATTGTCGCAAATTAGACCTTAGTGAACGAGACCATTAATTCTAATTTGGGTGGTTTGATTTAATTTAATTAATTCTAATCTAGCACATAGGAATTTTGGTAAAATTATCAATTGAATTGACATTTATGGATATTTACCAAGAGAACGAAAAAAAACGCAACAGATTGGCCCGCGTTAAATATTTTAGATCATCTCCAAAGAAACAACAGCTAACGCTGAAACATGCATTATCCAAGTAATTTGATTTCAAAAAAAGAACTTAATTAAATATTTATGTTTGTATTTATTAATCAAAATTTAAAAAAGAGTAACAAAACAAATAAAACTAATTCGGTTATAATTTATTAACTGAGAAACATCTTATTAGATTAAAAAAGATATACTTACAAATGAACACATTCCAATTAATACCTGATTAAAGTATAACAATAATAATAAATGAACACAATCTAAAAATAACAAAATATATCCAAACGCTAATATACTTAATTGCTTAAACAAAGATTTAAATACTTCAATACAATTATATAACTGCATTAATATTCTCTTGTAGTGCAAGTATAGTTGAAATACTTAGAAGAACCCAAAATTTCTAATCATTAGACAATGTTCGATCTCACTAGCAACGATACTTTTAATATAGGATAATTAATTATGTCTTGTTGCCCTTCGAAAATTTAACATCATAAATTTGTTGAAACAAATTATTAGCTGCACATTTGTAAAGTTATTTTTAGAACACATTTTAGAACGAAAATTAGTTCTTTTTTTAGATGTTTAATTATAGATCTTATTATATATCAATAGATAATGTCTAGACAAAATTTCAATACTGGGTGTCTCAATTAACCTAAACCAGGGATGCACAGACTTATAGGGAACAGGGGCAACTCGGGAAAATTATAAGCCAAGGACGGGCCACTACAAAGAATTCTTATTAACACAAATATTTTTATTTTTAAATAGTATGAATTACTACAAATGATAAAAATAAAAGAACATTTAAAAATGATTGTTGTAATTATGTAATCGTAATGTAATCTAATCATTACAATGTAATATTTCATGTTTTATTATTTTGATGCATGACATTGCATTGACCTAACAATTTTGTTTATGTTTCGCTCCACATTACTTGTCGCCACACGTAAAATTGCTTCCAGATTTTCATTTGCCAGACGGTTTCGATTCTTTGTTTTGTTAAGTTTCATCGCTGAAAACGTTTGCTCACAAATATACGTCGATACAAATAAGCTTGCGCATTTCAATGCATTTATTCGCAACTCTTTATAAGCGGTTCTGTCAACGCAACGGTAAAAGTTGAGTAAATTACCTTCATTAACTTGTTTCGTAAATTATCATCATTTTGCATGTCGATCAATTCCAGCTGTATTGATTCCTGTGCATTTTCGGGTGAAATGTTGAAAGGATTGCTGAAAATGTCTAATAGAGGTTTAACTTTTTTGAAGTCTAGAAAACGATCACGAAAAGCTTGTATTAAAATATTAATTTTTTCAACATAAGCGAAATTGACATCAGTTTTATTGAATTTCTCCATAATTTTTTTGTAGTTCAGAAAATGGCTGTAATAGGCTGAATTGATTAGTGTCCTGAAAAGACTCAATTTGCAATGAAAGGACGAAACATGAGAGTATAACTGCGAAATCAATTGATCTTTGCCTTGGAGTCGCGTATTTAAGACATTCAAGTGATTTGTGATGTCTACAAGAAACGCTAAGTCACACAGCCAATCAGGGTTGTCAAGTTCGGAGACGTCCTTTTTCTTTTTCGCCAGAAATATTTTGATTTCTTCAATCAAGTTAAGAAACCGCTCTAGTGGCAACCCACGACTTAGCCACCTTACTTCAGTGTAAAACAGGAGATCACCATATTCGTTTTCAATATTCTCGAGTAATTGTGTGAATTGTCGGTGATTGAGACCTCGTGATTTTATAAAGTTTAAAGTAAGTACTACAACTTTCATCACATTTTCAAATCCCAATAATTTTGAACAGAGGGCCTCTTGATGTATAACGCAATGAAACTGAATTAATTCCTTGGTATCTATGTTTTTAGTTTGTAAATACTCTTTTAACACAGTTATTATCCCAGATTTACTTCCAACCATTGAAGGTGCTCCGTCAGTTGTAATTCCAGATAATTTCGTTAAATCCAAATCCATTATAAAACATTTTTCCAGAAGAGCTTTGAGCATGTCACTCCCCTTGCTTTGACTTGTCTAAGAACTCATACCAATCAGTTCTTCACTCACTTCAAAATTTTGCGTTAAACCTCGTAAAAATATTAAGAGTTGAGCAATGGAACTTATATCTGTAGATTCGTCGAGTGCTATAGAAAAATACTCAAAACTATTCGATTTCGTAGCTAATCGCTCTTCTATATTAGCTGCTAATGTGGTAAGTCTTCTTTGAACAGTCATCCTATTTAGTTGAATTTTCTCAAACCTCTTTGCATCTTTCGGACACATTTTTTTTGGTGGCGATATCTAAACATTGCTTAACAAACTCACCATCTTTAAAAGGCCGACAAGTTTTCGGTACTATTCGAGATATTTCAAAGCTAACTTCAGTAGCTGTTTGAGCATCTTAAATTGGTTTTGTAAACATAGCTTGCTGGCCTATTAGTTCCCTTTGTAAAGTGAAAATTTTTTGCGTTCGATTTTCGCCGGTTAATTTGGTAAAAGTAAGATGCTGGGTTTCATAATGCCTTTTCACGTTATATTCCTTCGGAATAGAAACACTACTCTTGCATATTAAACTTTTGTTATGCGATGAAAAAAAAAGTATTTTTCGGTCCAAATATCTTGAAACTGTCGATTTTCATCTTCAACCTTACGACTACGTTTTTTACTGTGGCCTGGTTTATCCATATCAAAATTGATATTATATTATTACGTAGGTAGATGCCAAGTTCGAACGATGAAATATTTATTCTTCACAGATTACAATTCAAACAATATAACGTTCGCTTGTCCGTAGTTAAAACTTAACTGCCCCGATAGCGGGCGATGCGTTGTATTTATACGAGTTACCTAACCTCGAGAACCTACTACATTGTTCGGGGATAATACCGACGTGTTCCGCGAATCTTCGAGTAATCTAGTTGGTTCGACAGATTTCTAGTCTCGTAACAATATGCTTGGAACAACGAGGAGCATACCTGTCCTTCGTAGTAAACCTGAACAAGAAAGTAGTAGGTACTTAAAGATACATATCTTACTAACAATTACAAAAGTTAGAATAAAATAAAAAGTTAAGAAATATTGATTTGAATGGATTTTTACCTACTTTTGTAGTTTTTCGATAAATTTTTAAAATTCGTTGTCGGGCCGCATAAATGTCGACAGTGGGCCGCATGCGACCCGCGTGCCGCGATATGTGCATCGCTGACCTAAACGGACAAACTTATTAGAAAGAGAAACATTTAAAACAATAAATGGTTTAGACACTACGTCCAAAAGCTACAAGGTAAATAGACATACTACTTTACACCATCAAATTTTTGGAAATAAAACAATAAAAAATGGCATTTTATCAAAAATTGTCCACCATTTGTCTGAACCAGGGCACAGCTTTTTGCCATGTGATAGGAATTTTGGAATCATTGAAAAAAAGAAACCCAGCAAAAAGCTTTTATACATTCCTGAGGATTGGTATTCACTAGTTGAAATGGGTGGAACAAATTTTGTTGTGGAACGAGTAACCCAAGATATGATATTATTTGAAGTCCTATCTTCTTCAACAATTTTTTTAAAAAACATCTGTCGTAAATAAAATACCATTCGCAATATCCAAATATATTATTTTTGTCACGAAGACTTTGCCCATATGGGCACAGGCCCATATGGGCAAAGTCTTCGTGACAGGAAACAACTCTATGGAATTATTAACACGTCAATACCCTTTACTGAAGAACAAGGACAGAGTTATCGATTTCAATAATGCTCCGTTGCCATATTCTCACCAGTAAACTACAAAAAATATGACAGCATCATGTCTGTTACCCAAAAGTATGTGCCGCAAGCATACCTGGTATTCTACGAAAACCTGAAAAGAACCCAAGAGGTCGATTCCGACTGAAATATTTTTATAATTTAGTATAGTGTTATTACAATATTTTAATGTTACATTTACATTTTTATGAATACAAATATGAAAGTTATTTTGCTTTATTGCAACTTTTCGCAATTTTCGTTAAAGAACTAACACCAATTGGTGGCAAAAACCGTCTATATGCAATTTATAATAAATAATTTATAATTATTAACGTTATTAATAATAAATAAACATTAATTAGCTTACGGGATAAGCTATTGGCTTGTTTAACTACCGGTATATAGAACAGATTCACAATAACCAAGGGTCTTAAACAGGGTTGCTGTATATCTCCGACACTATTCAAAATATACTTGGAATATGCACTAAAGACATGGAAACGGAAATGCAATAACATGGGAATGCCAGTGGATGACGACACGACAGTATATACCCTTTCTTTTGCGGACGACCAAGTAGTTATTGCACAAGATATACATGACATGGAATATATGAGCCGAAAGCTCATCGAAGAATACGGAGAATGGGGCCTGGATGTTAACATAGCAAAAACAGAATATATGTGCATAGGCGGACAGCAAGAAGACCTACACCTAGCAACGGGACAGATCATCAAACATTGCAATATATACAAATACCTAGGAATGAAAATATCCAAGGATGGGACACTAGATGAGGCAATATCAGGCAGAAATATACAGGGAAGAAGAGCTACTTCCATGCTGAACAGTATTCTTTGGGACAAGACCATTACAAAAGAAAATAAAAAAAGGATTTACAATTCCATCGTGAAAAGTATATTAACATATAGCTCGGAGGTGTGGCCGATAAAAGAAAAAACAAAAAGAAATATAAAAGCTACAGAAATGGACTTCTGAAGAAGAGCGGCAGGAAAATCCCGGAGAGATAGAGTCCCAAATGAAACCATTAGACAAGAAATGGGAATACAACATGACATTATAGATGGCATTATAACCAAACAGCTAATATGGTATGGGCACGTCCAAAGAATGCCAGAACACAGAATCCCAAAGAAAGTGCTAAACTGGAACTCCCAAGGAAACCGAAAACGAGGAAGACCGCGCAGAAGCTGGAGAGACGGAGTGGACAAAGAAATTCGAGAGACGGATCTGGAGGAGGGCCTATGGATGAACAGAGGGGAATGGCGATTAGGAATCGGAAGACGTAAAACGTTGTAACCCGATATATATATATATATATATATATATATATATATATATATAATAACTTCGTGACCTTGGTATGATATGGTAAACCTAATCAGTAGGCGATTAAAGGTATGTATATTACTTCAAAATATATGTATTTAAAAAACTCTACATGTTTCGGCTGTATACGCCTTTATCAAGAGAATACAAAATATGAATCATATGAATTCATATTTTGTATTCTCTTGATAAAGGCGTATACAGCCGAAACATGTAGAGTTTTTTAAATACATATATTTTGAAGTAATATACAGACCTTTAATCGCCTACTGATTAGGTTTACTATATATATATATATATATATATATCGAACAGATCTATAGTAGGTACATTAATGACGGTTCTTTCGATTTACTCAAAACTAGCTTGTGTGCATTTAACCCATTGTTGCACCGACGTCTTCAATTAACCCTAGGACTACCGAGCGAGTCCAATGGACCCGAAACGATTTCTACCCATTGTTTTATCGTACTTATGGTTGGGCTAATTTACGGGTCTTAATAGACTTTTTAGGTACGAATTATAGCTTTAAATTCTTTACAAAAAAATTATTTTAGAAAGAATGGTTTTGGCAGTGTAGAAATACTTTCGTGATTTACCAACCGGGTCCGTTGGACCCATATGTCGTTTACTGTATAATTGTAGTTAAAGCGAGTGTGTTTTACAATGATAGTGGTTCGCTTATAAATTCCGGACTTCCCCGCTGCTGATAAACCTTTCTTGGCATTCCCCGATGTATACAAAAAGGGGAAATCCCTTTATCATGCGGATTTTGGGGACTTTACGTGTTTCAGCATATTTATAGCCGCACGTCGTGAACAATGCATTAGTGGTTGCCGAATCTGTGTACTGTTACTTTGTTACTGTGAATAAGACAAAATTTATATTTTGTTCAGCTGTGACGTGCGATTTGATATTTTAGCATAATTTTTTATCAATTGTCAGGTAGTTATTTCTGAATCTTTTATTGCGGCTCTTCTACTTTTCGTTTTACTCATTACGGAAAATGGATAGTAGAAATAAGTAATACCTTATACAACAACAGCTAGAGGCGATAGTAGCCGAAATGAATGACGTTGAATACAATAGCGGAGTGTACGCTTCCGACGACGATGAAGAGGTAGATGCAGTCGAAGGCCTCATCGATGGAGGTGATACAAGCACAGCAGAATAATCAGATAACGAAGAATCTGCTGAGAGCAGCGATGATGGCCGCAACAGAAATCCGGCTGGAGCTAATTCTTTTATATCAAAGAACAAACAAGTTGTTTGGTACCAAGATCCTATTTTACATAATCACGGAAGACAACCACGACACAATATTTTACGAGAACGTTTAGGCCCAACACGTTTTGGAAATCACGAGATTGATACACCTACTTCTTCTTTTATCATTTATTTTACTAAACCTCTTCTTGAAATTATCCTAAAGTGGACGAATGAAGAAGGAGAGATTGTTTTCGGCAAAAATTGGATAAAAATGGATGTCCAAGAATCCAAGATATTTATTGGAGTTTTGATACTAATAGGTGTATACAAATCTTATAACGAGGACGTAATACAACTTTGGAGCAAAAACAATAGTCGAAAAATCTTCGCTCGAAATAGATTTTAAAATATACTTCGTGTACTTAGATTCGACGATGCAGCGGAAAGACGAAGAAAAATGAGTGGCGACAAAATAGCACCAACACGGGAATGCTTTGAGTTATGGAATACTTATTTGCGAGATGCGTATGTACCAAATTGATGTATGACGGTTGATGAACAGCTTGTAACTTTCAGAGGCAGATGTCCCTTTAGACAATATATTCCATCAAAACCTGGACGATATGGAATAAAATTTTGGGCAATTTCTGATCGTGTAACAACCTATGCATGGAAACTGGAAATTTATCCTGGAAACCAGAGAGAGAAAAGAGACAAGAATCAAGGCGAAAAGGTTGTAAAACGTTTACTAGAAGCAATTGAAAACTCTGAAAGGAATGTCACCTGCGACAATTTCTTTACTTCGTACAATCTTGCAAAGTATTTGTTATCAAAAGACCTAACAATAGTTGGTACCATCCGTAAAAATAAGCCTGAATTGCAATCTTCATTTGTTTATCCAAAAAATCGTCGAGTGTTTTCCACACGGGTTGGTTTTACAGACGATGCGATGATTATTTCGTATTGCCCAAAGAAACGCAAGCTTGTAACATTGCTGAGTACTCTGCACAGTGAGAAAAATGTTGAGAATGGCCAAAAAAAGAAACCTCAGGTAATCCTGGACTACAATAAAATAAAAGGTGGCGTAGACAACATGGACAAAATGACACGATTATACATCGTGAAAAGGATGACGAAGAGAAGGCCTCTTGTAGTACACATACTATGGACGCTCTTGAAACCTAATTCAGCTTTCGATTTGAAAAAGAGAAGAAACTTTCTAATTGAGCTAGGAAAGGAGCCAGCAGAATACAAGGACCACGAAAAACCAGAAGCAGAAGAGGAAGCTGAAGCATCTACTAGTTCTGAGATTCCAAGAAAGAAGAAGAGATGTAATGTTTGTCCATCTTCAATCAAGAACAACTTGTGCACATTGTAAAACCAATGTATGCGGTGAACACTCAGTAGTTATATGTAAGAAATGTGTTTAAGCCACTTTTACTTTTATGTAAGTTTTATATATTTTATTTCACAATATTTATGTCTTATTATTATTACTGCTTCGGTTTATTCTAATGGTCTTTTCTTATGTTGAATAAAATAAAAGTCAAATATAATAATGCTTACGCTATATTGAATTCAAAATAATCGCCGAATTTTATTAGCTCAAACCCAGCATATAGTAATACGGGTTCAATGGACCCACGCGGTAAGTAGCGATAGGCCGTTTTCCTGATAGTCCTAGGGATAAACAACACCTTAATGAGGTTAATATAATAACGTTTATTTTGAATAATTGAATATTCCTGTATATTTTGTCTCATTTAACCAACTCTCTATCTCTGGTCGTTTAAAGGGAATCCAGTTAACTGGGCCACTGATACATCATAGTTTGTAAAAATTTACAAATTATACCGTGCTATATCAAATAGATATATCTCTAAATAAAATAAATAAATCATTTTTTTCTATAAATTCATTAAAAACTGTCGAATATTTGGTAATAAATATTAAATGTGGACTTCATGCGTACCATTATTATAAATTTAGTATCGTAATTCAAATGAAATTTTAGATGAAAATACAGGTCTTATTGGAAGTGCAACGCGTTCTAAATTTGTATTGTAGTCATTCTAGGAATATTACAATATTTCACATTGTATTCTTTGTTTGTCATATTTGTTAGTAATAACCTTATTTCTACAAAAATATTTTGACAATGCAAAGGTGTTATAAATTAATTTCAAAAATATTTTCAAGAAAGTGTTTATCTTAATGATTATTTTTAAACTTTGTTTCGTCACTAGTAAATATATTAATACAAAAATAAAATATTTTGTGTATTTTGCGTAGAATAATAACACAAATTTTAGAAGAAGCACAATGTTTCTACGCAAGAGTAGTGATCGACATAATTCAAAACACAAAGTGCACATAATTGAAAAAGCAACACCATTGAATTAGTGTGAATGAGGGAGAAAAAAAATTGTAAATAATTTGGTGCAGTTTGATGTAGCTATACTGAAATCTCCGTTTGTTATTTGTGGTAGGGTATTCATACCATTCATTCATATTATAAGAAGGGAATGAAATACATTTCACAGTGGAAGCCCATCTAAACACTTTGAAGGTACTATAACATAATTTCCTAAATACTATTATTAAAAATTAACATTTAAGAAATACTCCCAACTCGGTTGACTATCAATTATGAATTGATTTGGAAAGCATTTGCAATATCGCTGACATGAACTTAGAAAAATTAAAGAAGCATTAAGAGTACCGGCAACTAACATATCAGTGCATAGAGTAACTTTAGATGATTATACTCTAACGTTCGAAAGTCTACATAGCTACAAAAGACGATAACTTTAAATGACGATAATAATAAAAAAAAATAAAACAATAACTTTGTTATACCACTTTATTCACATGTAATAGTGACCGCGGTTTCGACATACAATGTCATTATCAAACTGCAAAAGTTACAGGCCTACATAGATCTTATAAATGACACAAAAATATATGGGGGTGGTTTATGATGTTATTTAAAATTACTACTGTATACTTAACTGTTATATACAACATTGGAAAAGAGGTGTATATATAAGATCCAACTGGTCGTTCAAAACAATATCTATTGTGTTGTTTCCGCTTTTAAAAATTTCTAGTGACTCTAAAAGATTTAATTTACGACCTTTCTCGGCCAAATGCAATATTTTATGATAACCAAATGTATGCCTTTCTGTAATAAGATGGTTTGCTAATGTTGAATCTGCTGAACCTGAATGTTGAATCTGCTTGCTTGCTTTAAGGGTACTCATAGACAACTACAAACATTTCTGAAATACATAAATTCAATCCATTCTAATATCAATTTTACAGTAGAAATAGAAGAGAATAACAGTATTAAATTCCTGGATTTAAAATTAAACAAATTAGATCAGAGCTTAAAATTTGATATACGTATATCGTAAACCTACGTTCACTGATTGCATTATTCCCAAAGATTCACTACACCCTAAGACACACAAACATTCATTTTTTAATGTCTAATGAATCTTTTGTTCGTGAAATCAATACTATAAAACAAATAGCGGTAAACAATAGTTATAAAAGTAGCGTAATTGACAGTATACTAAAGAAAAAACAGTTACAAGTGGCCCTTAGTTTAGTATATCCTAAAGATAGTGATAATTTGAAACAATTTGTCTCGTTAACTTACTTCGGTAAAATAAGCTAGCAAATTGGAAATATAATTTCAAAAAATAATAGTAATGTTAGTATAGCTTACAAACCATGTGTAAAAACAAGTAATTTCATTTTTAACGCAAAACCTAAAACAGATATCAATAATAAATCAGGAGTGTACAAATTATATTGTAATGATTGTAAAAGTGTATATATAAGTCAGATTGGTCGAAGTTTTATTATACGGGTAAAAGAACACATGAGGTCATATAAACTAAAGAAGACAGATTCAACATTCGCAAACCATCTTATTACAGAAAGGCATACATTTGGTCATCATAAAATATTGCATTTGGCCGAGAAAGGTCATAAATTAAATTTTTTAGAGTCACTAGAAATTTTTAAAAGCGGAAACAACACAATAGATATTGTTGTGAACGACCTGTTGGATCTTTTATATACACCTCTTTTCCAATGTTGTATATAATAGTTAAGTATATAGTAGTAATTTTAAATAACATCATAAACCACCCCCATATATTTTTGTGTCATTTATAAGATCTATGTAGGCCTGTAACTTTTGCAGTTTGATAATGACATTGTATGTCGAAACCGCGGTCACTATTACATGTGAATATAGTGGTATAACAAGGTTATTGTTTTATTTTATTTTATTATTTTCAAAATGAATTACCACAAAGTTACGGCTACCAGTATTAATTTTCTTAAATGACGATTGTTGGGGGTGTCGGATCTCGAAACCAAATTGATACAGCTCGAAGACCAACTGTTCGGGCTTGCTGTACCAATGTTATTGTTGTATCCGGCTCGTGGACCAAATGTTTGCAATGACTCCGGTTTCTGGCGGTGATGCTTTAACGCCAATTACTAGAATCACGACCGCGATGTTGTACACTTTACTACTTAAATCTTATGTGACTATTTGTTAAATGAATAAATGTACTTTCATCTAAATATATTTATTTACACTATATACATTTATTTTGTTTTTTATCCACAGCGGCGGGGGAAAGTAAGAGGGTGGGATGAAGACGGAGCGATGGGGAGCAATCGATCGAATCGAATCGACTGCTTCATGATTCATGATCATTATTGCCCCCCTTGCTACAACGACTTATACTAATATAAAACTTCTGTTGAGACTGATGTCTCTTGCCAAAGTATGATTGTTATGATGTTACGAAGAAGACTGTTGTCTTAAGACTGTTTGTCTTGTACTGGTGTTGAGTTGATACTGTCGAGTCTCTTGTTGCGGGTATGAGACTCTGATTGATACTGATCCATTCGGTACTGCGTTACAAGTAATTAAAAATATACCACTACTCCTACGCTATTACATATAACCACACGCGGATTAGTTATACAGAGTATAGTGTGACGTTATAACGAGGAATTTATGTATTATTACTTCGTAGAAATTGTATCTACAAGCAATAATACCCAAGGTTTACGATAGTGTTTTAGTTATTGTTATAATATTACGAAGAAGACTGTTGTCTTAACACTGTGTGTCTTGTACTAATGTTGAGTTGGTACTGTTGAGTCTCTTGTTGCTGGTATGAGACTCTGATTGATACTGATCTATTCTGTACTGCTTTACAATTAGTTAAAAATATACCACTATTCCTACACTATTACATATTAACATATGTGGATTGGTTGTACACTGTATTGTTTGACGTCATAATGGGAAATTTTTGTGTTATTACTTCGTGGAAATTGTGCCTGCCAGCAATAATACCTAAGATTTACGATAGTGTTTTAAAGATCTAAATATATAATATTATTAAAAATGGGGTGTGAAGAACACAATACAAGTTCATATGTATTTTTGAATGTATCTGCTCCAAAGACTTAGATACGTATTTCACATTTCTACATGATTATCAATACGCCCCTGTTGGAGAAGAGACACATTCAACAAAACATAACTACCTAGCTATCTCGCAGATATTATTAAGACAGAGCGTGAAGGAATATTCAGCGCTGTCTCTATAATAATCGCAGAACTAGCCGGGTGTTCCTTATAGTCGGTAACCACCGTATCTATAAAAAACTGTATTATCGTGTCTTCACTACTTGTCGGCGTAAACCGAATACGTATATAACAACATAATTTGAAACATACTTGAGTAGGTAAACCTACCAATTTTGTATAATACAAAAGTATTTTTAATAATATATAATATTATTAAAAATGGGGTGTGAAGAACACAATACAAGTTCATATGAATTTTTGAATGTTTCTTCTCCAAAGACGTAGATACGTATTTCACATTTCTACATGATTATCAATACGCCCCTGTTTGAGAAAAATACATATGAACTTGTATTGTGTTCTTCACACCCCATTTTTAATAATATTATATATTATTAAAAATACTTTTGTATTATACAAAATTGGTAGATTTACCTACTCAAGTATGTTTCAAATTATGTTGTTAAATAAAATATCATTACTAATTATGTATTAGTAGGTGTCATAAACCTAAGTAAGTAGTTCCGGTTAATTCCTTTGTATAGTAATGGTACACTATTATACATATTTAGTTAAAAATGGGTGGTCAGACCAAATATCGTCCCTCGAATGGTTTCACTAATAACCCTAAGCAATAAACAAACGGTCTGTTGGATAATGCAATAAAGCAATAAATACATTTGGAAAACGATGCCGATTATTAATGACTCTAGGTAATAAACGAATGGTCTAATTTATAAAGTAGGTAATGAATAAATTGTAAATGTAAAAGATATCGTATTCTTAGAATTTAAAGAAAACTTTACCATTTGAATGTGCTAATAACAGTATGTTGTACAGTGGTTTAAACTCGAAAGTTAACGTTAAATATTTATCAAATTGGAAATCTTATGTTTGAATTCTATATCCTAGATTTACTTATATTTAACCATTAAAAATGTTTGAAATTAACATATTACAAAAGGGATTTTAAAAGTATCCTTAACAACGATGTCTTTATTATTTTAACTTTGCTTAATTTAAATAAGTGGTTACTATTATTAGGATTGTTCAATAGAAACACGATTAGACTATGCAGTCGTGACCTCATCGCCAAGAAAACGTTCACATGCCGGTTGACGTGTCTGCCAAAAATAATTAGTTTTTGTTTTTCTAAGTGTTTGGATTAAGTCAAATTTATGCCTTAATGCTGATGTAGACTTCTTTTTAAATTAATCAAACGAAATCAAAACGTGTTTCTATTGAACAAGTCTAGTATTTCACTGCTTATGAATAGCGTTTTGACATCTACTAGTATAATAGATGGAAGATTGTGTAAGTACATCTTAAAGTAGCAAAAAAATTGCTTTTAATTCGACTTAAGAGACACCATATACATATATTCTTTTATTAATAGTATTTATCAGCCTTTTAAAAACAAAGTTAAGACTAGGCTTCGACTTAAATATCACCACGTTGAGCTCGTGATGACGTATTTGGGAGTGCAAGTACAACGATGCGAGTGCCTCGTGTGTTTTCGGTGTTTACTAAGATAACGTTACAGTTAGTACACGAGAATACACGAAGCACTCGCATCATTGTACTTGCACTCCCAAATACGTCATCACGAGCCGCGCCTGCCGGGCACGTTCGACTTCAAAACTCTTTCGAAACAAATAGCAATTTATTGAATGGAGGATTATAATGTTTAAATTAAAATGTTTTTAAATCACAACTTACCTGTTGGTCTAAGAGTTCAATATGTCTAATATCCAATCGAACTGACACCTTCAAAGGATATTCAGGCGTGGTGTATGGTTTAGTTAACCTGTCGTATCGACAATCACTGGTTAAAAGATTCAAAAACTGTTTTTGCGATAAAGCATTCAAATCCGTCGTCGTATTAATGCAATCTTTTACATTTTCTATTTGAGTATTATCTTGGTAAGTTGGTACATTTTCGCCTCCATTCAAAACCTCCCCATGAATCTTGTAGTTACTATTGTTTGCTTCGGTTATCGGTATGGGTATGGCTAACCTGAAAATCCCGTAATGTGTAACCCAAATATAAAAAACATAAACGAAACATAAATTTCATTAGGCATTTAATTCTATACGGTCGCCAGAATGTGTACTCTTTAAATTAGCTAGACATAACTTATTTAATCTTGGCAAACACACACACATTTGTTTGTGTCTATCGTTAGCAATTAATTCTCATATTTAGTCGCAGTTAAAGGAGGAGAACGCTTATGAGATTTATTTAACATCAAAAAATTATTAGCATCAAAATCGTTTATTGCAAAATTTAGTTATAAAAATGTACAATGTGAATCATATAATAAATGTTTTATCGACAGAATAATTGCAAATAAACTGATTATTCTGATATAAAACCGTTTACATTTTAAAAATTTCCTGAAAACTAACTTGTAGAAATCCGGAAAACTCACATTTTCTCTATATTTAAGCAAAAAATTATGCAAAATAGGCACAAATCTTTTTCGCTTAATTTCAACTCTTAGTTCTTCCTCTTGTATATTTCAAAGATGTTACATTTGTCAACACATTTTCATTTCTTTTCATTTTTCTTTAGAAACCATGTACAATTTCTTTATAACGTTTCTTTTATAGTTCTTCTATTTATTCTGACACGTCAAATTTTAGATAAGAAATATCCAAAAGTAAATGAAATAATATTAATGGAACTGTATGGTATTGTATCAGAATAATTGAAACATACATGAGTGGGTAAAACCCCACCAGTTTTGTATAATACAAAGGTATTTTTAATAATATAAATATTATTAAAAATCTGGTGTGAAGAACACAAATACAGGTTCACTATTAATATTTTTTGTGAACGTGTCCGAACATATCCTTCCCCAGAGACGTAGATACGTATTTCGCCTTTCTACAGGCTCATCGGTACGCCCCTGCTGGCGAAAGGATATCTTCGGACACATTCACAAAAAAGAACCACATCGCCACATCACAGAAATTATCCAGAAGTAGAAGTAAATTCAGCGCTGCCTGTTGTCAGACAGCCGAAGTACCTCGCCCTGTCCACATAACCAATGCGAACCAACGACGCCCTTCTAGAGGTGGCGCAGCCGTGTCTCTAGAAACTGCATTTTGTCTGTGTCTTCACTATTGTATGGTATTGTCTTGTTTAAATTTTTTTCTTTTAACTTTTCTTTTATATTGTTCTTTGACACTTTCTGGTATCAATGTCTAACAATAATCAGCAAACATTTCACAATTCCACTGTAACATCATATTCTTCACTCGAAACACCTATAAGTCTTGATACTGGCAAGACTTCCGAATAAGGTACTGGTCGAGTAGCAGAGAACACACCAGCATAACTAATATTTTTCTTATTTTTGTTGGAAAATCCGAAAGTTTTCGTGCAGCAAAAGTAGTTATCAGTCGAATTGTCCGTTTGTTCAGGCCAAATCATAGTTCTAACAAATGCCATAGCGTTTTTCTTACCGTTTGACCAGCCCCACAGAGTAACAGCACAGCGTGGGCAGCAAATGCTGGGAGCCCATTGGCTTGTCTTGATGTTCAATGGTTAAGCCAAAATAGTGAAAATATAACTTTTCTATTAGACGTGTAATATTGCGCTTATGCTGGTGGGTAGTGAATTCTCCAGATTACAGAGTAGAAACTGTTTGAATTATTTATACACGTATGCGATATTATGCAATAAAAAAATGTTCAGCTATCATAAACCGACTTACATTGAATCGAAAAGGCCGTGTGTAGGTCTTTATACACTCACATAGCCAGATATCTACCAATTCTTTTGATTGGTTCCACCGCAAAAATGGACTTGGTTTCAGGGTTCTGACGTAGGAAGCATGCAAAAGATATGTTCAGACATGTCGACTCAATGTTTGACACAGAACAATATTTTTAGTAGTATCACTCTTATATAAAAGTGACTTTGAAATTTTGCAAAATTTAATGCGTTTTTTGAAGAAACTATTTAAGAAAATATCTCGAAATCCTGACGGGATGAAGCAAATTTTATATCAGACTCAGAATCAGCATTACAAAGTATCAAATAAAGTTTATTTTCCAAAGTAAAACAATCCGTTCCCATATTATCCGTTAACCGTCATTCATTTATGTTCGTTTTCATTCGAGTTTGAAATAAACAATTTTTATATTTTTAAAAAAGTCTATCTTTGGAGCCTGTGACTAAGTAAGAAACTTAAAAAAGGAATATAACCCCTTACGACATTTAATAGTTGTATCCTAAATACGTATTTCGATAACTAAGTCGTCATCCACAGTAGGTAAAATTAACAAACACAGTATTGAACATGGGCACACGTCTTGGGTCTTGTAAAGTATTTCGTGATTCTTTGTGATAGCGTTACTTTACCTCATATTCAACACTGCGTTTGTTTTAATGTTACCTACTGAGAATGCCGACTTAATTGTCGAAACACGTATTCATAATACGATTATTCGAAATAGGTGGACGCTGTAACTAGAAATCTGACACAGACAGAAACAAAAAAAATCCCTAACCACGAAATATATTAATAAATTCTATATACGTATTTCGATAACTAAGTTACCATCTTCAATAGAACAAACTGAAAATGAAAATAGTGCTAAAGGTTGCGTCTTTGGTTAAGGTAAAACCTTTGAAGATATTCACCAAATCGCGAGTGGAAAAACGCTAGTGTTATTCCATTTTACTGAATAGCATATCTTCAAAGGTTTTACCTTAACCAAAGACGCTACGTTTAGCACTATTTTCATTTTTAGCATTTTCTACTGAAGATGGAAACTTTTTTTGGTTTTTTGTGGTTAGGAATTTTCCTTGTTTCTGCCAATACGATTATTAATTGTGGTAAGGATTTTTATACCTTTTATTCAGTTCTGTACATTTGTTAAAATGGAAAAAAATTGTAACGGCTAGTAATTAAATTAGTCCTGTTGAATAACGAAAGTTTCTAAATTACGAATATTTGAAAATCGAATTTTAAATCCGAAATTCGAACTGTAATTTAATAATAATAATAAAATTAATTCACACTGAAAATTCGAAATTTCTGTTGCGTATTCTAAATATCATTCACTTTATCTATTATGTTTAGTTTATAATAATTAATCCTCTTCAATATTAAGGAACTTATAACGAGAATCCAAATATTCTGAAATTTGTGTCTTTATAATTTGTTCCTCGTTTGCAAAAAATCATGTTAGTTTTAAATTCATGGATTAATGCGCAATCTGTTTCTTTTATCGTCATTTATTTATTAGTGAGTGAACAAGTGGACGCATCATAAAAGAAGTGGGTTTTGTCCCCACATAACGCTGTTGTTGCCATTTCAGTGTTTCAAAACAGATTTAACTCTGGAAGTAAAATAGTGCAGTTCATTGTCCATTGATAACTTGGATACGTAAATAAAAATAAAGTATGCATAGGTACCAATCCGAAATTCAATTTCGAATTTAAAATTCGGTTTCAAATTCGAAATTCGAATACCTATATTTCGCATTCAGAGACGGAAATTCGGAAGTTCGAATTTTATCGCCAGCATTAAATTAAATACTTCGTTTGAGATGGAATCAACTCTAGAGAATGATTATCCCTCGTTCTCAACGATAGAAAAATGAACAGCAGAACGTGGTTGTACGTGGATCGAAGGTGTTGAATTGATGAACGTCCTCTAAGGCCGAAATGTACCACGATCGAATATATCATTGAAAAAGTTAACAATGCAGTGGCGAATGATATTTTTTCTTTGACTTATATTCAGGTAATAAAAAAATAAATCAACTTTATTTGATTAAACATTAGATAGCTGTTCAGGGAACTATTTCGGAACTATTCTTAAATAAAGTTATAAAATCGATCATAAAATGAAACGTTGAATATTACTTTAAACATAGACGAAATAAAACTTATCAATTCATTTTAACAGCTTGTAATTAACCCAAAAAACGCTTACATTTTACAGAAAATTAAAATTTAAAATCACAAACAATAAAAATAAATAAATTAAATTTATTTAATTTGAAACATACCCCTTCCATAGAAAATGGATAAACATGAAAACGGTAAAAATCCCAGCATCTGCACTAAATAGATACATTTTTGTCACTAATGTAAAATTACGAACTGTACTAAAAAAGATTTAATCTGTATCTGACACTTCTTTAATCTCTCCCCACTGACTTGTGCCAGGCAACATATTAAATTATTGACAAATCTAATTAGAACTATTAGATTCATTATCGACAAATATTTTATCGAAATAAGCCAAATGATTTTTGCTATCCTCGTCACTTATTTTTTTATATGCGTGTGTTTGTTGTCAAAAAATTCCACTCAGGCAGAATAACAAAAGCCGAGCAGTTAGTTTATTTGTGAAAAATTTGGACCTATTTGTTCAACTAAACGCTCGTTTGGAAAAACTGCCTTTTATATACAGTGTACTCTCTCCTTACGGACACCTCTCTTAAGCGGACACCTCCCATAAACGGACACTTTTTGCAATACCAAAAGATTACTTAGGGATTTTTTAAAATTTTCTCTCTTGAGCGGACAACCCTTCCATAACCGGACGCGGACACTTTTTTCCCACACCAAAGTGATTTTAGTTCCCCATAACCGGACAGCTTACAACACTGTAACACTGTTTTTCCGTTTACTCTTCTTCATATTCGTAAATTCGTACAGATGTTGCTTATTGAATAATACGTGTATGTATGTACAAAGGGGAATTCCCTAAATACGCACGGCTTGTTGTTTTGAATGTAGTATGTAAATACATTTATAGATTCTTATTGTATACATACTTGAATCGCTATGCCTAAAGCAGTGTTGACTATTAAAGACAAAGTTAATGTCATTGAAATTCAAAAAAATGAGAAACTTAGTGTACGCGAGTTAGCAAAGAAATGTAAGATCAGTAAAACTCAAGCTGCTTGTATCATCAAAAACAGAGACCAAATTTTAAGATTGTGGGACACTGATGTCAATCCGAATAGAAAAAGGTGTATGCTGAACGTCAAAGGCGTTAACATTGATAAATTGTGCTACGAATGGTTTGTGAAGGCTCGAAATAAATGTATTCCTCTCTCGGGCACACTTATCAGGAGCAAGGATAAAGAAATTGCAGATAAATTGAATTACGCAGATTTTAGTGCATCATCTGGCTGGCTGGAAAGGTTCAAAAAACGGCATAACATAACCTTCCGTGCCATTTCTGGAGAAGCCGCTAGTGTAAACCAAGATGATGTCAAAAGTTTTACTGAAAAAGTGCCATCTTTGATTCAAGGATATGATTCACGAGATATTTATAATGCGGATGAGACTGGATTGTTTTTTCGGGCATTACCCGATAAAACATTTGCATTAAAAGGTGAAAAATGCACTGGTGGAAAAATGGCTAAGGATATGCTAACGATTTTTCACTGCGTCAATATGGCTGGAGAAAAGGAACCCCTTTTTGTTATTGCGAAAGCTGCAAAACCTCGGGCGTTTCGCAATATTAATTTGAACAATTTACCAGTTACGTGGCGATCAAACAAAAAGGCTTGGATGACGTCTGATTTGATGACTGATTTTCTAGCGCAGTTCGATAGAAAAATACAACTTCAAGAACGGAACGTCCTGCTATTTTTAGACAATGCGGCCTCTCATCCTCGCGATCTTAAATTGAAAAATGTTAAAGTTATTTTTCTTTCAGCAAACACAACAGCATTTTCTCAGCCCCTGGATCAAGGCGTTATAAAAAACTTTAAGTTTTTGTACAAATCGTTATTTAAAAAAAATATTTTGCTGCAGATGGAAGACGCAAATTCTGCTTTGGATTTATTAAAATCAATAAATTTGTTAGATGTCGTTTATTTCATACACAAAGCGTGGGAGCAAGTGGGTCCCTAGACAATAAAACATTGTTTCAGGAAAGCTGGTTTTGAGAAAACAGATTTCCTAAATGACGATAGCGGTTGGACCGCAGAAGATGAGCTTCTACTATCAGCACTTCCTCAGTTTTCCAATATTATTAATCAAGTTCAGAGCCAAATCCAAATTGACGTCGAAGGCTATATTAATTTAGATAATGAAGTCTTCATTAATGATGAAGATGTGGAAAACATTAATACTGAAATGTTAATTGCTTCCCAAGAAACGCTCGCCATCTCGTTTGAAGATGAGCTAGAAAGTCAAATTGAAGACAGCGACCTTAAAGGTGCTCAATTGCTTACTGATCTTCAAATACATCCCCAAGATAATAAAATTAAAGGAAAAACGCGCCAAGCTAAAATTTCTGACTTTTTTAAATCTATTTGAATACCTTGCATAACAAATTTTGTTTTTTTTCTACTTCTCGCAAAAATGTTAATGAAAATTCTGCTTACTTTATCTAATATTTATATGTTCTTGTTTTGGAAATAAAATTGTTTAAAGATAAATATATTACAAATTATTATTTACTCTTTTTGTACTTTTCTCATAAGCGGACACTTCTCATAAGCGGACAAATTTTTCAGTCCCATGGCTGTCCCCTTAAGAGATAGTACACTGTATACACATAATTTTGTTAGTTTTGCACTAATATTAGGAAGAAGTCGGCTGTTATCTTGATTTTTTTATAATGTACGACCCAATTTTATCTTCTAAAACCAAGAAACTTTTTTAATTGTTTTTGTAAAACGTTCCTTGGCTTTCTTACTTAATTTGACTGTAGAATGATAAAAATTACTGAAAATAATACCGATATTGATCATTAAAATAATGTAAATTGAATGTGGACCCCAGACAAAATAATAATTTCTTATAATGTTTTCATTTTTCATTTGATATTCTGTTTTTTATGTAAAACTGATTTTTCAAGCAGAGATAAGCATTTTTCTTAATTTCAAACGGTTTGAGTGAATCCGCTTCGAATTTACAGTTTATGTAATAATAATCTTTTCTCAAATACAAATACAGTAAATATCGTTTATAACGACATCTGATATAACGACATATCGGTTTTTGCGACGAAATGTCAAGGTCCTGGCCAGAAACAATGCTTTCTAAACGCGAAACCTATCGGTTATAACGACATCAGATATTACGACGAAACTAATATAACGACGAAAAATAGCTTGAAATTTGGATCAAATTATCTTTTATAACGACGGACACGTCGCATACTAAGAAAACGGTGGGGAAGTTTCGAATTGGCTAGGGGAATTACAGCGTTATGAAAAGGAAAGGCGAAATGCGACAGATAAACGTATTTATTCAGTAGTTATCTAGGAATTGAAGGTACGTTGTCGACGTCGATATGGCGAAACGAAAGGCGTTTACAATTGCAGAAAAAGTATCAATTATTAGGCGCTTGCAGGCTTGAAATTCTAATATTAATATTGCTCAAGAATATAAGGTAAGTTTTGTTTGATTTCTATGAGAATAACATGCATACTAATATTATTCTTGTTTATTTAGGTGGCGCATTCAACAATCTTCACGATTTGGAAAAATCGGAATAAAATAGAGGATTTAATTAATAGATCTTCATCATTACAAACGAAAAAGATCAGATCTTGTAACGCGTATAGAGTAGACGAGGCCCTATATGAATGGTTCAAAATTCAGAGGAGCCACAACATTCCTATTAGCGGTTCGATATTGCAAGAGAAAGCAAATGATTTTGCTCGACGATTAGGGTTAGAAGATTTTAAATGCACAGTTGGGTGGATTCAACGATTCCGAAAAAGACACAATATTGTTTTTGGTAAAATATGTGGCGAAGCAATAGATGTACCTAAAGGGATTTGTGACGACTGGTTAAATACAGTGTGGCCAAATTTAAGAAAAGAATATACAGACGAAGAAATATTCAACGCAGATGAGACTGGTTTATTTTTCAGAATGATGCCAGACAAAACGATGAAATTTAAAGGGGAAAAATGTATTGGTGGTAAACTGAGTAAGGATAGATTGACTGTTCTTGTAGCAGCAAATATGACTGGATCGGAAAAAATGAAACTTGTGGTTATTGGCAAAGCTAAGCATCCTCGATGCTTTAAAAATATTAAATCTTTACCTGTTGAATATGAAAATAACCAAAGAGCATGGATGACATCAGCATTATTTGAAAAAATAATTGTACGATGGGACAATAAACTCATTCGGCAAAAAAGGAAAATCCTATTGCTTTTAGACAACTGTCCAGCTCATCCAAATATTCAAAACTTAAAAGCTATAAAACTTGCCTTCCTTCCACCAAATACCACGTCAGTTCTTCAACCGATGGCCCAGAGTGTAATAAAGTCCCTAAAGACACATTTTAGAAAACTTCAAATTATAAAGCTTTTAAAAGACATTGACGAGAATGGTGTTCCTCAAAAACTAGATATCCTGCAGGCTATTTTTCTACTTTCCAAAGCTTGGGATCGCGTTTCTCAACAGACAATAGCAAATTCCCTTGCACATGCTGGGTTTAATTTACACACAGCAGAAAACTCTTTTGATGACGATAATTTACCCTTAGCTGAGTGGTTTCGACTACAAAATGATACGGAAGAAGATAACTTACCTTTAACTGAATGAGTCCGCACTTTACCTGTAGTTAACCTGGCAACACAAGAGGGTTGGGATAATTTTTCAAATGTTGATGAAGAACTCGAAACGGAGGAAGATATGACAGAAGATGAAATTTTAGCTGGGTCCAGTGCAAACTTGGAGTTAGAAATAAACAACGATGAAGTGGAAATGGACGAAACTACGGAATTTCAACCACCTACTATAAAGGATGCATTTTCAGCAGTTGAAATGATTCAGCATTTTTTTCACATTTATTCAAAATTTGAAAGACGCTAAATCAGATTCTGCATTGCTCCATTTGGAAAAAATTATTGAAAAACACTTCTTAGAAAACAAAAAATTACAACAAACCAAAATGACAGATTTTTTTATTAAAATTTAAATATGTATGTATGTACAATGCAGTCCGTGCCTATGTATTATTATATACATATGTGTTAAATTGTTAGTAAAATAAGTTGAGAAGGAAATGTTTTTTTTATTTGTATTTTATAAAACTAGAATATTGTTTTCGTTGTTTAAGTGTATTTTCTAAGATAAATAAAATGTGTTTATATAATAATTTGGTATTTGGATATAGCGACCTACTATTATAACGACCGAATTTCGTTGGTCCCTTCAACGTCGTTATAAACGATATTTACTGTACATATTTCATTTTTTCTTGACCAAATATTATTTTAAAGAGGAACGGTGTATTATTGGACTAGACGATGACATATTGCTATGAATAGTGGGTTCGTAGTTGGATGTACCACTATTCACACCAACTCTGTCCAGCTTAGATACTCAGTCGGTTACTTTCTTTAAATGGGACTGCTTTCCTCTCCGGGTTTCCAATGGAAAACGTGGAAAAATAAATGAGTTAATACCACAGTCAGGCGCCACACAAAATTTATTTGTGAATATTGTTAGTTTTACCGAAGTTACTGTTAAGCACACAAGTTGAAGGATAATTAAAAAGATATACACATCTTTACTCAAATGAATCTTTAATTAAAAAAAATAAAAAAGAAAAAAAATTCTTTATAAAGTATAAAGAATTGTGTAATACAAACTTACACTTAGCGGTAAAAGAATTTATTGAAAATGACCGCAAAACAAATCCAAACGTCCTCTGATTACACCCGAACTAAATTAAATCTAATAAATTGCAAAGATGTTTTTAAATTTCACCCCTAATAAACAACTTCAAAAGGTAAACAACCAGAACTGACAGACCGAAGCAAATCTCTAACACATGTGCAGTCACATGTAATAAAAAATGCCCTTGACTCCAACGTGCAAAATTTAAAAGTTATAGAAATTTTAAAATACGTTCTTTGTCATTTATATATATCTAAGATAAAATATATATCAATATTACCACAATGCTAAAATACAAATCAATACATACATGAAAATAATAATAAAGATAATAAGAATAATTTCTTTTACTTACGTAAATAAAATGTTTTTTATACGAGACACCAGAGTTAGAACAACGTACAAAATTTAAAACAACTACGAGTTCAGCACACTCGTAAATAAATCGGTATGAAATAAAGCACCAAAACTAATTAATAAAAATCACGAAGCTATTAAAACTAAGATAAAAAATATCTTATAAATCACGTATTCTCAACTCTGATAACAATTAGTGTCTGTCGGAAATAGCATGGCAAATCGGCGTACTAACAACGCTAGTCAAAATAAATCAAAATAAAATCTGCATTCATAAATAATAAAATTATACACTGGCATCCAAAATAAATGTACAATATAAAATAATGTTTTTCAAAATGTTGCGGAGAAAAGTCCATAGCAATATGTTTAAAAATAAATTAAGCAAAAGAAATATATTTGTAATTATTATCGGGATAAAATAAAACAAATCTTAATAAATTTCACTAATTTTTACTTTACAAAGTAACGATCGTTTCGCTCCACAGAAGCTTCGTCAGACATATAACTTACGGATACATAAAAACACATCTTTTGTATAGTTGAAGGAATGGGTAGGTAATGAGTAGGGAATATATTTGTCCCCCTACTAAATTTTTGCGACCTTCTTATATAACTTAAAATAATTGTAAAAGCCTTAAAATCGACACAAAATATATGCGTTTTGCTTTCGCTAAAACGTGATATATGTTTTTAAATAATTCGATTTAAAACCAAATATAATACGTTGGATATTAGAGGTGAGCAATCTAAAGCTTCTCCCCCCATCCTGTACAGTATAATGTTAAACAATCACGAATACATAATTATAGGAGCATAATCGAAGTTATGTTGCAACAAGTTTCAACATGCATTTTCTTTTCCAATCATTTATCCTTAATATGGGATTTTAAATTATGTCTAACTTGTATTCGTAATAGGTTTGTTTCTGTAAGCGATATGTTTGTTTCGAACAATTTGATACGTGGCGACTGCATAAGTGGCACATACCTACATATGCAATTAATATGTATCTGTCGATGCACAACAGAGCGAATGTGGTAACCGACAGCAACTACTGCTGAAACAAAAGTAATGCTGACAAGCGAATTGTGTATCGAATTTTGAATAAAAATAATTTACAAAAAACAAAGCTCAAAACTATTTATTTTCTGTGAAACATTGAAAGTGTAAAACATTACTATGAACAACTAAAATTTGCTCAAGATGTTCCTGTGTTAAATTAGTTTTTTTAGATGTTAAAACATCTTTAAAAATAGAAAATGTCCGTTCCACATCACAACTGGTGATGGGAGCGTGATTAAAATGTTGCAAAAGTGCACCATACTTCGAATGTATAGATTTCTCAATCGGCTCTGTGCAGAAATAATATTATTTCGAAAAAGATTGTCATTAAAAAACCTTTTTCCCCGGTACTTGATATCAAAACTTCCAATAGTTTAAGTGAAATTAGTAATTTAGTAAAATAGGCAGATGTGAAAGAATTTGATTATTTTTTCTTTCATTGACGTCAGTTGCTTGTGTTTCGTCGAGTTTAATACATAAAAAATAATTAAATTTAATTTAAATTTCCTTTATTTATTACACACATTTAAAGTATAAAAGCATACTTTAAATGTGTGTATTGTGAAACGGTCGTAATGCTGATAACCTATAATTTAATCTGCCGCATGTTAATAAAATTTACGTTACTTTTTGCAAGTCCTAGACGAGATGCTGCCTTAGCTTTAGAGAGTCCAGTTTCTTTTAAGAAAATAATCCTTACTTTGTTAAAATAGGATATTGAGACCATATTAAAAATAATTCAAAAAACAAGACTTTGACAAACTTCAAAATTATATTGACATTTCTTTGGCAATGGATATAATCAATCAGGGCAAAAATCTACGCTGTGACAATTTTCTCAAATTTTGTAATAACTAGAGAACGGATACGCTTACCCCCCAGTGTAGTACTGGCGAAAGGCTGTATTTCTAAAATATTTAATTTTATTTATATAATTGGAAAACGAACGGGTGGTGATCTATGAAATTACGAAATACGTATTTATTTGTTGAAAAGTTGTATTTATAAAGTTTTTAATTTTATTTATATAATTGGAACATTTTTATTTGTTCATTTTGCTGTTCAAGTTGAGTAAAGGAGTATTAATATTGACTAGCAATAGTTTCTCAAGGTTTTCTTCTGTCAATCTTGTTCTCTTTGAATTAAGTACATCCTTATAAATAGAAAACGTCCTTTCTACATCGCAACTGATTATAGGTGCATACTGGAAATATTCTTTTATTTCTTCATATTTAGCCGTTAGATTTTGTGGAATTGTCTCCATACATAATTGCTGCAATGTAATTAAATCTGGATTTCTATTAAGAATTGCTTCAAACTTTTGCCGAAGGCCACATCCGAAGTCACTTGCAATACTTTTCAAATTATTAACAGCCACATCTAATGTGGTTAATCCGTCACTTAATTTGAGATTTCGATTTTCAAAATAAGTGATTAGTTTTGGCAATTTTCCAAAGTGTTCGTGAAGAAAGTACAACTGATTTTTTAAATTTGGGATTTGTGTGAGCTCCTTGCACTCACCAATACTTCTAGCATCCTCCTTTAGCAGTGTTACGAAATGTTTTAGACTATCGAAATTCTCAGCATAATAACTAGTAGCTTCCAGCCATGTTCCCCATCTAGTTATTACTGGAGTGGGAGGCAGTGACAGAGATGGAAATTTTTCCCTAAGAAGAGCTACTCCCAATGGTGCTTTTCTGAAAACTTTTTTAAAAGCTGATACAAGTCTATCAACTTCCGGAAAAGTGTCTCTGATATATTCGCAGATTCTGTGGAGAGCATGTGCTACACAAGTAATATGCAGCATATTAGGATATGTTTTCTTCAATAGTCTGCCTGTTTTTAACATATACGCAGCACTATCACTGACAAATAAAAGTATTTTTTCTTTGTACGTGGCGTCGGAATGAAGCATTTTTTGCATATTCTCCTTAATGGTTTCAGCAACTGTTTCCGCATCAACTCTATTTATAACACTTGTTGCTATTACATATGAGTTATAGGGAATAGTTGGATGTATAGCACCTAGAAACATAATATTTGCGTAAAGTTGATTCATCAGGAACATTTCGACCAGTATATTTTTTCAGAAATATTTTTAAAGTGGGATTGCTAAGTTTATTTAATGGAATATTAGCCGCCATAAAAGTTTTACAGAGTTCAGATGTGTTTGCGATCCTAAGTGACGAATTTTTGACGATATTTTACGGATTTTGTAATAAATTTCGGAATCACTGACAATGGACATACAATCAGCATGACCGTCAATCCAACTCGCCATTGTTTTGCAATGCCGTTCTCGACATTCTTCCATATCATGTCTGAAAACGTAACTTAAACAATGCTCTAGATCTAAATAAACAAAAACTAAAAATGTGTGCGTAAGTTATTGAAACTGAACGAAATTCAATGCACACTTACGTCGAAATAATTGGTAGAAATAGGTTCAATCATACGATATTAAACAGGATCTATCACAAAAATTACGATGTAATTAACAGTTAAAACTATGAAAACAAGAAACTTACAGCACTTTATTTATCTTACGAAGTATAAACTAATAAATAAAATACATTATAAAAACCCCGCTTCTATCTACGTTCATGAAAACACTTTAGAAAACACTATATTCTCCGAATACAATAGCTGGCTTGTCCATTGTTATCGCGGCGAGACCAGGTGTCCGAGTAAGTCAAACAAATACTTCATTGAATTACGTCGGGATGTACTGAGCGACGTTATACACAATTCCAATTGCCGATTGCGTTTTATGGAAATTGCGTCCGTTCTCTAGTAATAACATTGACTACCAAAATTAATTGCTCACAGCTGCACATTCAATTGCATAACTTTCGATACTGCGCTACTGAAAATAGTACGAGTTACTATAGCGTGAAGCGGTTTTCTGTAAAAATAAGCACCAATTCAAGCGAGCGGCAATGACAACTATTTATGATTCCTCGGTATAATAAACATCCATTTTTCCCTATATTTATCAAGGAATGGTTCTTGAAAATTATAATACAATTTAACATATTCTATGTCACAGTAATTTACATTACGTCGAGATAATTTGATAGTACATATATTAAAACACAGGTTTTATAAGGCAGCATTTTGTCGCACGAGTTCATGTTTAGAAAACGAGCTGCGACAGCAGTGAGTTTTCTAAAGAACTAAATGGACAAAAGCCCATATGAAACGAGTTTTTTATACCATTTTTTTTATTTTGCATTTTTTACATGAATAAATTGAAATTATTTAATTTGAAAGTTTAGTGGTTGATTTATTTGTATACAAAATACCTACATAGAGAAGAAAAATGCTACACAAACAACGTATTATTGTATAAAACTGACAACAAGATATGTTAGTTTCTATGTCACTCAGGTTTATAACGGGTCTTTCATTAAGCGCTTCCTATCTTTAAATTTAAATAACACAAAGTGTGTGTGAGATATCATCGAAATTCTTTATTCGTTTGAAAGACCTATTGATGCCATTATGTGTGGAATATAACATCGTTCAAATGTCCGCCACGGCTTCTCTGGGTGGAGCGCATCCGAAATGTCTAATTTTCCATGACTCTGGCGCATAAATCAGGCTGAATTTGACCGATGGCATGGGTTATGTTGGCTCTGAGGACCGCTGTGGTTTGTGGCTTATTCGCATACACCTGCGACTTAAGAAAACCCCACAAGAAAAAGTCTAACGGAGCCAAATCGCACGATC
Source organism: Melolontha melolontha (assembly GCA_935421215.2). Lineage (NCBI taxonomy): Eukaryota > Metazoa > Arthropoda > Insecta > Coleoptera > Scarabaeidae > Melolontha > Melolontha melolontha. The sequence goes on from OW285242.1 coordinate 34,092,023, forward strand.
TCGGTGGCCAGTTCACATCAACTCCACGTGAGATGGCCATGCCCTCAAATCGCTCGTGCAGAATATCCAATGTGGCATGAGCTGTGTGGCACGTAGCGCCGTCCTGTTGAAACCACATGTCGTTGGTGTCCAGATCATCCAATTTAGGCCAAAAGAAGTTGGTAATCATCGACCTATAGCACTCGCCGTTGACAGTGATGGCCTGGCCAACGTCGTTCTCAAAGAAATATGGACCGATGACGCCGCCAGCCCTAAATCCTCACCAAACAGTGACTTTTTCGGGATGCATTGGACGCTCTTGGATCTCATGTGGATTGGTATCGTCCCAAATTCGACAATTTTATTTGTTCACGTACCCATTCATCCAGAAATGGGTCTCATCGCTGAAGATGATTTTTGGATGAAAATTAGGGTCAGTTGCCAACTGCTCCAGAGCCCATTCAGCGAACACACGTCGTTGTTTATGGTCGTTTACCTTCAGTTCCTGGGTCAGTTGAATTTTGTACGGGTGCAGGCCCTAGTCACGACGCAAAATTCGCCAAATTGTAGTCTGCGAAAGGCCGAGTTCTTGTGAGCGACGCGAAATCGACTGCCTCGGATTCTCCTGCACACTCTCACGGACAGCGGCTATGTTTTCGGCAGATCTTACGTTTCGTCGACGTAAGGGTGTTGGTTGATCGTTTACTGAACCAGTGGACTCAAATTTATCCACCACATTGCGAATGGTCCTCTCGGTAGGACGATTATGGCGACCGTAAAATGGGCGAAGCGCGCGGTACGTTGCCCGAACAGAACACCCATTTTGATAAAACAATTTTATTATTTGCACGTGTTGTTGAATGCTATATCCGTCCATGGTGATTTGGCAAAACAGACTGAATAAATGACAACTAATTTGACAGATGTAGCTTCAACAAGATGACCGTTATCAACTGTCAAAGTTCGGAAGTCCCTGTTGGAAGACACTTTATTTTTAAATAAAATATCAAGTAATGCTAACGAAAATTAATAAATAATATTTCGCGAATGACAACATTTAAATTTGAAAATGTCAAGTATCAATATGACCAACTGCGTACTTGATATAGAAATAAAACTCTAAACTTTCAAATTAAATAATTTCAATTTATTAATGTAAAAACTGCAAAATAGAAAAAATATAATAAGAAACTCGTTTCATAAGGCCTTTTGTCGCACGAGTTCTAATGGTGCCTTATGAAACTTGTGTTTTAATATACTCTTTTGGAAAGGTTGTTAAAAAAAACTGTTTTCGAGATGATCAAGAGAAATCGTAAAGTGCTTTTGAATTCCATCAAAAGTAATATGAACCGATTAGATATACGAATTAGCAATATGTTTTATTAGCTACCCATTTTTCAGTTATTAGAAATTGTGATATATGTACATAGGAATCCAAATTGTGCTAAAAATGTGAGACTCTCTAACCTACAAATATTTACCTGTCTCTTTAGTTACGACAATGTTTTCCGAATTCATTTATACATTAAGTTGTCGAATTGAATTATCGAATTTTATGAAACAAAATCACATTAGACCGTGGTCGAGACTGATTGTTAATTTATCTGTTTCAACTTTTGCGGTCTTATCAATGTCTTGTATCGTCGATAGGCTTTACACTTACGAGTATTCGTATAAGATAAAACGTATACTAGTAATACCTGATATTTCCATTTGTAGCAGAGTCGTATACGATATTGTATTTTTAAAAATGACTCCAAGTAAGAAAAAGTGCGAATTTCGCTATGGTTTTATTAATAATAATGAAAGAGCGCAATGATATTTGCCATAGAAGATTCAGGAAAATTTGGGTAAAAAAAAACGCCACAAAAGAGACAAATTTTTGGAATTGAAGGTTTGCTAAAAGACTTGTTATTTGAAAATAGAGATGGACACAAAAGTTTTACGGGAGTGAACTACAATACATTTTGTCCATTGCATGATATGATAAACACACACAAAAAAGTTTATTGGGCAATAAAATAAAAAATAAAATAATTTTGACATAGTTATTCTTTTTGTCTCGTAATTACCTATATGTAGGTCGTAAATTATTTTTAATAATATAAAATATTATTAAAAATCTGGTGTGAAGAACACAAATGCAAGTTCACTATTAATATTTTTTGTGAACGTGTCCGAATATATCCTACCCCCAGAGACGTAGATACGTATTTCACCTTTCTACAGGCTCATCGGTACGCCCCTACTGGAGAAAGGATATTCCCAGACACATTCACAAAAAATAACCACATCGCCCTATCACCGTAATTATCCAGACCGGGCGCAGAAGTAAATTCGGCGCTGCCTGTTGTCAGACAGCCGAAGTACCTCGCATACCGTCCACATAATTAATGTGAAGTAACACAAAAAATATTAATAGTGAACCTGCATTTGTGCTCTTCACACCAGATTTTTAATAATATTTTATATTATTAAAAATACCTTTGTATTATACAAAACTGGTGGGGTTTACCTACTCATGTATGTTTCAATTATTCTGATACATTACACATGCGGTTAAGCCGTAGTATGAGTGAAGACGCAAACAAAATGCAGTTTTCTAGAGAGATTGGCTGTGCTACCTTTGGAAGGGCGTCGTTACTTCACATTAATTATGTGGACGGTATGCGAGGTACTTCGGCTGTCTGACAACAGGCAGCGCCGAATTTACTTCTGCGCCCGGTCTGGATAATTACGGTGATAGGGCGATATGGTTTTTTTTTGTGAATGTGTCTGGGAATATCCTTTCTCCAGCAGGGGCGTACCGATGAGCCTGTAGAAAGGTGAAATACGTATCTACGTCTCTGGGGATAGGATATATTCGGACACGTTCACAAAAAATATTAATAGTGAACCTGCATTTGTGTTCTTCACACCAGATTTTTAATAATATTTTATATTATTAAAAATACCTTTGTATTATACAAAACTGGTGGGGTTTACCTACTCATGTATGTTTCAATTATTCTGATACGTAAATTCTTTATCTTCTTCTTTACCGTATCCACTGAAATATTCATTATATCGGCAATTAATTCGTACCCTTTATTGCGAGCATTAAAGTCACGGTACTTCTTGATTTTTACATTCAATAAACTCCAAAGATTCACAAAGGTTAATAAATTCCTCCGTCTCCGTCGCTGAAAATTTTCTTTCCGCCATTTTTAATGTACTAAACTCGTACATCTAAAGTGTAAAGCAGGCTTTAGAAATCGTACCAAACAACCAAACACAGAACATACACTTAGTAAACAGTTAAACACAAATTATTGAATAAAAGATTACAAGCAAAAAATGCATATACAGATACAAATTTGTTTTTATACAGATTTGTATTATTTTGTATAAAAGATTAGAAGTTCAACAAATTATGACAAATAAATAAAACACACATAAGATGTTTTAGATTTACACTTTATTAATAAAATAATGACAGCTGTTTCGCTAACACAGTAGCTTCTTCAAATTCAACTTAAGACTCAATTAAGACTTAAGAGTCTTAAGTTGAATTTGAAGAAGCTACTGTGTTAGCGAAACAGCTCTCATTATTTTATTAATAAAGTGTAAATCTAAAGCATCTTATGTGTGTTTTATTTATTTGTGATATGGATTTACATCAAGCAAAGGTCGAAACAATTAAACAACAAATTATGCATTGAGCTCAGTAATTAATTATTTAAGAGAAAAACATTTAAAATTAAAAGCAGCATAGCGTGAGTATAATAATAACTCAAGACTTGCCAATGCTTTCTATAATTGGTGTTACGCTGTTGGAGGATGTGAAGGCATGCATTCGTATTATTATAATATAGTAAATTTATTCCATATTTATTATAAAATAATTACAATTATGTTTCAGAAAAATATTTTTTTTTATCCACAAAACTAAACTGTAATACATTGTTGCAACCAAAAGATAAGACGGATATTAACTCTCGCCATTAAATTACAATATTTTAATACGAAATGTACTATTTTGTGATAAGGCAATAATTTTGCAACATCTTCGTTCTCAATGTTTCGACGGCAATGCCAATCCTCTTCGTTGGGAATTTGTTTTTGTTACTGCTAGATATTGCACTGAAAGGCATACCGAAATATTTTTACACGACTATAGCAAGCGCCAATTAAGTTGGCGCGAGGAGGGGGTGCGCAGAAACCGTTTTTAAAAACGTCCACCCCCACTACTCAAATAATTGTCAGAATACATTTGTCATTGACGGTTGACGGAACATAATGTCTTTGCTAGGGGATCATAAAGTGATACACGCTCAGAGGTTAGAATTATCTGACATTTGATGTAAGACCAAATACAAATCTCCCCACTACTTTTAATCCTGCGCGAACTTACCCCTCCTCGCGCCAACTTAATTGGCGTTTGCTATACTAACTGCAACTTTTTTTAAAACAATTTTCCTACATATATTGTCTATTTTACAATAAAACTCGTTTATTCAAGTGGATACAAGAAAAAAAATTACATACGTGTGCATTTACATCAATTAACAACTTTTTACATAATTGCAAGGCTAATTAAAATAATTTTCAATCGATATAGGAACATATTTATCTTTCTTTTATGCCAGGAATAACACTAATAATATGAATAAATCTAAGTCGATTCTTCTTTACCTCAAGTCCATGCGCAAATAAGAACTCACATGGTTGTTTAAAAATATACTTAGTATCAAAAAACGTGATTCTCCTGTAATGTTTGCGCGATTCAATGGAAATCCAAAATAAGTATAATTTTTGTACAAATAAGAGAATAATATTTAGTATGTCCACGTTTCAATATTGATCCAGATTCAATAATAACTCAATGGATTTCTTGCGTTGTTTTGTTGTTAACGTCATAAAGTATGAGTATATATGATTTGTTTATTGCATTCTTTATGATGCGTCATCAATCAATTGTGCGTTTAAACAAACTTGGCATCGACCGTATCTATTAACACACGAGGGGAGTTTTTGATGTTATCTACCTAGCTATGAAAGAAAGAGTTAGAACACAAAAAAAAGTATTTTTCAACGTAAGAACCATTAACATTAACACACTTATTCTAACGTTTCTTTAATAACACTATGCCTAGGGTGGATATTGTAATTTCTCGAAGCCGCATTCATTAATTACTGCTTAAACAATTCGTGCCTCATGCATACTGTAGTTTGTGAATTGTGCAGAAGCAGAGTTTTCTGAGCAAATCTGTTCAAGTTCTTAATTGTGTCTTTGTAGACATTTCCCGTTATTGTAGACTATAGATGGGCGAAATCGTTCCTTTTGTGGACTCGTTCCTTCTCGTTCCATTCTGCAGATGGAACGAGTCCAGAGGATTCGTTCCCTGGAACGATTATAACAATCCTAAGACTGGTTACTAATAGAAGTCCATCCATCAGTGGTGATAGCAACATAATCCGTCAATGACAAACACTTTTTCACAATTTCATGTACTTTTGTATGCAGTTGAGGTAAAATTATATTAGAAATAGTCTTTCTTGATGGACGATTATAATTTGGATTTAGCATTTTAACAAATATTCGAAATTCAGTATCTTCTACGAATCTAAGTGGGTGGTATTCAGCAACAATCATAGAACTCAGTTGTTCATCTAGCTTGTTTTAAGTTTGTAGGGTAATAACTAGAGAACGGACATTTTTACCACATGACTAATTTCTTCGAATACAATAGCCGTTGTCCATTGTTAACGCTGCGAAAATCAGGTGTCCGAGAAAGTCAAACACAAATACTTCATTGTATTACGACGGGATGTACTCGGCGAAGTTTATAAACATTTCCAATTGCCGATTGCGTTTAATGGAATATATCCTCCTAATACAATAGCTGTGTTGTCCATTGTTATCGCAACGGACCAGATGGCCGGGTAAGACTAACAAATACTTCATTGAATTACGCCGAGTCATGTGGTAAGAATGTCCGTTCTCTAGTAATAACCTTTTTTCAAAACTTGTCAGAGTTGATTGATACACTTTCCTTTTCTTTACATGTTCCGTATTCACCTCAGTATTTGCTCTTGTTGCGACAGGTGCAATTTCTGCAGTAGCAGAAGCAACACTTTCACCGGCCTTGGATGTAGAAGATTCGTTTGGATCGGTATGCGTATGCGATGTATATTTTTCAGGTTCTTCTACTAGGGAAGATGGATGCTTCCTTTTCAAATGTCGGGTTAGATTTGCGATTGCTCCTCCTTTATGTGAAAATATTGATTAAACAGAAAATTGCATTTAGCTGAATAATCATTCACGACAGTAAAAAAAGGCCAAACTTCGCTGCGCTTTTTTTATCCATCGCGTTAATTTTTACAAACTTGATTAATAATATTAATTTGATACTACTGAAATCTAAACTGAACTATTAAAACAAAAACAATAACCCCCTACTCATTTTAGACCAATACCATTAATTGTTTGTTATATCTTTGTCTTTAAATTCTAATAAATGCAGACACTACAAAGCTATAAATTCAAAATCCAAAATATACAAACGTTACATATATTTTATTAACTTGATTAATTATTTGAAAATAAAACACTTGGCTTAGTTTCACGACTTCTTTAATTAGATATACTAACAATTGTTTCGGCTATTAGGCCATTATCAAAGAGCTATCTAAAACTGATAATGGCCTAATAGCCAAAACAATTGTTAGTATATCTAATTAAAGAAGTCGTGAAACTAAGCCAAGTGTTTTATTTTCAAATAATTAATCAAGTTATTACAAGAATGTTTCACCAAAAAATATCTGTGAAGTCAACCAATGAAATTATATTTTATTACTAGCCTTTACTATTGAAACAAGCGACAGTTGACGGAGTAGACAAGAAATAGAGAGACTCTTACATTAATGATTTGTTTGCATTATGAAAAAATACGTGGACAATACATACATTTATAATTTATGTCTTAGTAAGCAAGTATGTGGAAAGACCGACAAATGCTTGACGACGTGCCGTTCTTTCGTGGTTATAGATTGAATAATCTCGATGGAATTAAATAGAGGAACGACATACAGTTACAATTTCGTATTCATTCCAATTCACTTCACGAATGGATTCGTTCCTTTGTATGGAATCCATCCGGATCGACATATCTCTATTGTAGACCCATTGGCATATAAGTTAAGAGAATCCTCTCCGTGGCCCAGAAAACTGTGACCATCACTTTTCCCCCAGAAAATTGCGTGTTTGCCTTCTTTGGTAGTGGAGAGTCCTTATGAACTCATTGCATAGACTCTTGTTTGGTAAGAGAGTCCCAGTGGCGTGGTGTAACCAAGTTACGATTCTATTTTTAAGAAGTCTTCATCTTGAGATAAAACCGTGTCATAGATGTAAGATTAGTTATAATACATATTGCTATGAATTGTGATGTTGTACTTTGCTAATTCACAATTCACAACCAATTTGTCCAGCTTGTATACTCAGACGGTTTATCTTCAAAATGAAACTGCTTTTTCCCTCAGGGTTCCAATTGGAAAACGTGTTTTTTTTCTCTTCTACAAATTTATCAAGCGCCAGTAAAAGAGTCTTTACAAATGTTTTAATTATATTGCTTAAAGTTACTTGTAGACTTCTTGAAGTAATGTTATATAAAAAACACAATAAACTTTAAACGAAACTTTAATACAACAATAAAAAAATATATATATATATATATCTTTATGAAGTATAAAGATTAATATTGCGTCATTAAACAATATTATAAAGGTAAAAATATTATATGAAAATGACCGTAGCATATAATAAAAAACTTCCTTAGTGACAACCGAGCAAAATTAAAACTAATAAATTCCAAAGACACTTTTTAATTTCTCCCTCAATAAACAAAGTAAACAACCAGATATGACAGCCCAAAACAAACTCTAACGCATGTGCAAGCCCCATGAAAAAATGCCCTTGATATACCAACGTATAAAATTTTACAGTTAACAGAACTTTTTTTTAACTAGAAACTTTAAAAACCTTCTTTGTCATTTATTTCAAATAACTAAGATTAAAAATCAATACGAAAATAATTATACATAAAAAAATACAGTATTAACACTTTTAAATATGAAAATATCTTTTAAATAATTTACTTACGTAAATGAAAAAAATATATTTTTTTCGAGACACCTGAGTTAGAACGCCTAAAAATTAAACAATTACGAGTTCTACACACTCGTAAATAAATCGGTATTGAAATCAAACACCATCACTAATTAATCAAAAATCACGAAGCTAACTTAAAACAAAGATAAAGATTTATCTTTAGAAACACGACCTTCTAAACTCAAAGAACATTAGTGTCTGCGGATACAGCAAGGCAAAACGGCGTGCTTTAACTACACAAGTCAAAAATATATAAATCAGTTCAAGATAAATGTACATTCATAAATCATAAATAAATTTTCAAAATATTTGCGGGGAAAAGTCCATAGCAATATGTAAATGTTGGCAATGTAAGCTTAATGGATTGGTAATAAAGTTAGTTGTAAACTGGATGTGGACCTTTCAATACAACATGGAGCTGCGAAAAAGTGAAAAAAGCGAAAAATAGAAGGGAAAATTGCAAGAAAATCGAAAAAAAAACAATTACTAATTACATGCTATCAAATTACTACTATAACAAAAAAACGGATTAGGTGCAGTTCTGTTACAGAAAGGATCACCATGCGCCTATGCTTCAAGAACAATGACACCAACACAAACTAAATATGCGCAAATCGAAAAAGAGTTACTAGCTGTTTGTTTTGGAGTTGATAAATTTCATCAGTATGTGTATGGAAGAGGATTTATAGTGGAAACCGACCACAAACCTTTGGTTTTAATATTCAACAAAAAATTACATGAATACATGAATGTTATTATCACTTCAAAGATATGACATTGATTTGAAATTTAAACCAGGGAAAGAACTTATTGTTGCTGATAGTTTGTCAAGAATTCAGTTACACGATTTATACCAAGAGAAGATGGATTTGGAAGCACAAATTAGTTTAGTAATAAAAGAAATGAAAATTAGCGACGACATATTAGAAGAGATTATCGAAAAAACTAACAGAGATCAAGATTTACAGTTAATTATTAAATACATAGCAAATGGATAGCCCAAAGATAAGAAACATATTCCAGACAACATTAAACCTAATTATAATTTAAGAAATGAAATAACACAAGGTGCAGGTTTATTATTTATCAAGTATACGATACATACAGGGCATTTAGGAGTAAACAAATGTTACAAATGTATAAAACGAGCGAACACAGCTATTTATTGGCCTGGAATGGCAACAGAAATAGAACAATATGTAGATACGTAAATGTGAAGTGTGTAATAAATATGGAAAATCAAACATAAAATAACCATTGATACCACATGAAATAATTGAAATACCTTGGTACAAAGTAGGTGTAGATATTTATGAACTTTAAGGGGAATAATTATTACGCTAAGAAATAAGTAATTAAACTTCTAGTTTCAAAAATTCTTTTATTGTAAATACCACTACAATATTGTTTCGCCATACAATGGCTTCATCAGGTGGATGAAATACTGAATATGTACAATACAAGTTTGAATATTTATGTGAAAATTATTGGGGAAATGGTGGTGGAAAAATTTTTACAATCTTAAATTTAGTAGAGGGGAGTTGTTTAAATCTAGTTGGTCATTTAAAGCTAATCCTAAACTATTGTATCTATTAATTTCTAAGTTTTCTAACAGGTTAAGTTTTTTACTTTTTTCTTGAATGTGTAAAATTTTGAAATCTATATTAAATCTACGATTGATATCTATACAATGACTTACGAAAGTTGAATCTGTTTTCTTTTAATATTCGTCGTAAACTATTACTCCAAGTATTTTTAATAATATAATATATTATTAACAAAAAAATCTGGTGTGAAGAACACAAATACAGGTTCACAAAAAATATTAATAGTGAACCTGTATTTGTGTTCTTCACACCAAATTTTTAATAATATTTTTTGTACTCGCTTATCTAAACCTGTCATTTCACGTTTCGATTTGCGTGCGTAAAAAGTCACTTTAAACACGAGTGCGTAAAAGTAAAGTTGGTACTTCCTGGAACTTGATTAATTTAGTGACATTTTAAAATCAAATCCCTAACCTTAATAATATGCTACCCAGTTCGTTGTTTTTCTATGAAAATAAAAGGAAATGAAATAGAAATTGTTATATTTGGAAGGTATGTAATTCAATGTCAGAACAGCAACAAATATTATTTTTTAAATTTATAGAAAACTAAAAAAAAAATTGTCACAAGTGGGATTCGAAACCACGGCCTCAGAGTGGACCAGAATGCTCGAGAACCCTTATAACGGGCAAGATAAACCTTCAGTCTGGCGCCTTAGACCGCTCGGCCATCCTAACACATACAAGTAATATTGTTAAAACTACTTATAAATATAAAAATTTTGAAATTATATTTATATTTTATATAAATATTATTATTGTTTATAGTTCTCGTACAAAAAATATTGTACAAACTTCGTGCGTGAAACATTTCGCGAATTCGTGTCCATAAAGCGCTCGCCTGCGGCTCGCGCTTTAAACTGGTCACTCATTCGCGAAATATGATTTCACGCACTTGGTTCGCAAATAACTATTATATTATTAAAAATACCTTTGTATTATACAAAACTGGTGGGGTTTTACCTACTCATGTATGTTTCAATTATTCTGATGCATTACTCCAAGTACCCAGAAATCACGAGCTTGAATAAAGATATGTCTTCTAAAAATGTGATAACAAAACTTAAACCGATATTTTCCAGACATGGTATTCCAGCAATAATGATTACAGATAGTGGTACTCAACTAATTAGTCAAGAAATAAGGAAATTTGCACGTGAATGGAAATTCAAAATCATATTAAGTTCTTCTTATCACCAACGATGTAACGGAATGGCAGAAAGAACAATACAAACGATAAAAAAGATAGTAAAGAAAACCCTAGATGATAATGGCGATATATACTTAGCTTTACTTTCTTATCGTAATACAGCTGTTTACGATGGATCCTACACTCAGTCACAAATATTAATGGCAAGGATACCAAGAGACAACGTACCTAGAACAGAAACAAATCAGATAAACAAAGCACGATACCATAACTCTATCATTACAAGACAGAATGATTAGAAAAAAGGAACACAACGAACAAAAGAAAGAAGAGCTAATTTACACAATAAAATATATATTATCAAGACAAGCCAAGATCAACGTGGAAAAAAGGCACTATTGTGGAAAGGAAAATGATAGAACATATACAATACGAACAGAGAACAATAAACTTTTGAGAAGAAACAAACAATATTTGAAAAATATACTTGATGAATATCCCAACTTACCTGACTTACCCGGATTTGACTTTAATAATGATAATAACCAAAGTAATCGTGAAAACATTAATGTACACAAAAATTTAAAAAATATAAATCAAAATTTAGAGAATGTAAACAATCCTGTTAATTCAAATGTATATACTAGAATTGGTAGAACAGTTAGACAACCTGGTAAATTTAAAGATTATGTTTAGTTCACAAAATATTGTTGTTTATAAGTTTATATAAGGAAAGGGGATGTCATAGATGTAAGATTAGTTATAATACATATTTAGATGTTGGCAATGTAAACTTAATGGTTTGGTAATAAAGTTAGTTGTAAACTGGATGTGGACCTATACAATACAACAAACCGTCAAATTCTCTTCACAAATTTGTTGTCTACACAATTTTTGTTCGGGACTGCGCAACCTGGGAATCCATCGTGCCGACACTTTGCTCATTCTGAAACTTTTACTCGACGGTCAGTCAACACCAAATCTTCAGCTTTGTTGATGATTTCTTCAGTTCGTGCTTCCAGAGGTCTCCCACACTTTGGGTCATCATGAATGGATTGTCTACCAAATTTGAACTGCTTACACCAAAATTTGACTTGGAAATAGGACGGGCTCTTTTCTCCATACACTGCCGCCATTCTCTCATGAATATTATACGCACCACTGCCCTCTTTTGGTAAAAATTTTCTTGAAGCTTGTGTTCAAGTTTAAAACCACTCATTTGCGCTTCTTTAAACGAATGTAAAAGTAACAAATGCTAAGCGATTCGAACCAAACTTGGAGATGACACTATAAAATGTAACAGAAACTTGACGTTAGAAAATTGTCGCAATAGCATATTGTTTTCATAGCTAGGTAGATAACATAAATATCTCCCCTCGTATAACATGAATAATAGTATACAAAAAGCAAAAATGTTGTAAAAATTTAAAATTAAGTAGTGTTAATGTGAATCTGTTTCTTGTTTAAATATCGTAAATATGTGCAATAGGTCCTCTCAGTGGCGGCTCTTTAACGAGAGCAAGTGAGCAATTGCACCCCCTGGAATTATGAAACAAAACAAACCAAGCGGCGACTAACTGCGAAAGTATTTATTTATTATGTATATTATGTATTCATACTTTCATAGTTATTGACGAGGAACGTGGCACGCTAACAACGTACATACACCAATCGTCGTCACAGATATACTGAGCAAAGCCCAACTCTTGCTCTGTTAAGGCATTAACATTACATTGATGGTGGAGAGAACTGTATTTTGCCGTACTTCAATGTCGTATAATACATAGCGTTGGAGCAACTGAACCAGACTGCTCTCGGGCGTTGTTACAACAATTCCGTGTCTTTTTTAGAGAACAATGCGTTTTCGCGTTAACGTATAATGAAAAAATCGCAGTAAAAAATCTTAAACGGCCGATGCCTCAATTATGTTTAGAAAATAAACAATATGTTAAAGGTAAAGACGTTATAAGAAAATTCAAAATGAATATTTATCAAAAAAATGACTGGATTTGTGGGTGTGAAATTAAAAATACTTTGTTTTGTTTTCCATGTCTTTTCTTTGGTGGTGAACCGTCTTGGTGAAAGAACGGAATAAGAGACTTAATTCATCTTAGCGCTAAAATTATTAAACATGAAAATTCCGAAGGGCATTTGAAAAATATATTTAGTCTAAGAATGTTAGGAAAAAATAACATTCAGAATGTTTTAGATTCATCATATAGAAAAGCAATTCAACAACACAATGAAAAGGTAACAAAAAATAGGCATGTGTTAAATTTAATAATAAATTGCATTAGATTTTGTGGCGCGTTTGAACTGGCACTTCGGGGTCATGATGAACAGCAAACGTCGAATAACAAGGGCATTTTTCGGGAATTGATAAATTTTACGGCAGAATTGGATAAATCGCTCAGAGATCACATCGAAGCAGCACCGGTTTTTAAGGGATTATCAAAAACGATACAGAATGAGCTGCTTGATGCAATGTTGAACGTGTATCATGAACAAGTTGCCAGTGAAATTAAAGCAACCGACTTCATATCTGTGATAGCTGATGAAACCACAGATGTGTCCAATCAGTTTCAGTTGGTGGTTGTTTTAAGATATATTGTGAACGCGAGACCGGTCAAAAGATTTTGGAAATTTCTTCTGCCTAGTGGACATGATGCTAATTCTTTATCTGCCTCCATCCTTAACGAAATTAGTTTGCTTATTGATTACCCAGAAAAACTGATTGCACAGAGCTATGATGGGGCAGCAGTCATGAGTGGTGCTATTAACGGCGTGCAAAGACATGTCCAAGACCAGTATCCAAGGGCTAATTTTGTACATTGTTATGCACATCAGACAAATCTAATTATGTCACATGCTACACCGAGCAGTAGTAATTGCAGAATTTTTTTGCCAATCTGACGGGTTTATGTACATTTTTCTCCACTTCACCACAACGAGCTGCAAGATTGGAAGAATTCCTTCAGAGAAAAAGGTTACCTCGTTCTTCAAAAATAAGATGGAACTTCAATTCTAGGACAATGAATACAATATACGAGCACCGAGAAAAAATAATTGAAGCTCTAGAACAAATCGAGGGAGAAGCTAGTTTACAAACTACCATTCATCAAGCTAGTGCCAATTTGCGAATTTTAGAGGAGGAAAATTTTATCTATTGGTTAACTTTCTTTCATAAAATTATGCCACATGTGGACATATTGCTTAATCAATTACAAAATGTCAATACAGATGCATTAAAAATCAAGAATAATTTAGATAATTTTGAACGCGCTATTGGAAAAATTCGAACCGAAATCGCTGACACAGATAATCAGTTGGTTAAACAAAATGACCCAGAACTGACTCCTCGACCATCAAAGCGGCGAAGAGTAACTGATGGTAGCCAAAGAAGGAGGGAAACTATTGAAGTGTGCGATATTATTTTGCTAGAAATAAAAACTAGATTTCGGTATACAGGGCACTTAATATTAGCAAACTTAATTTCCTTTAAACAGTTCTCCTCCTTTCAAAAAACATTTCCGGAAGATTGCCTTAAAGAAGCAGTATAATTTTATCCATGCCTCAATGAAAGCAAACTACGAAAACAATTCTAGAGAAGAATTTAGGCAAAATATAGAAGTAGGTGCTGTAGGTCTGCTAGGTCTTCTGCTGGATGGATTTAGCGACACCTTTAATGAAGTTGTTACGCTTTTAAAAATTGTCATTACAATCCCAATGACAACGTTCGAAGCGGAACGCCAGTTTTCACGGCCGAAGAGAATAAAAACTTTCCTGAGAAATACAATGAAAGAAGAGAGATTAAATGCCCTTACTATGTTATCTTGTGAAAAAGAATGTATAAATGATTTCCCAAACTTTAATGAAAAAGTGATAGAACTGTTCTGCAAGTCAAAGACACGTAAAATGGACTTCGTTTATCGTCAGATGTAATTAAACTGTGTAGTGTAATATTTACTATTCCCTCAAAACAAACTCTACAATGAACAGTACCTGTCTGGAACAGTACGTCGGTGAAATTTATAAGGATTGGGTAAGCGTTTTTGTATTACACTTTTTAATTTTGAAATTATGCACTCCCTATGTGAACCACCCCGAGCCGCCACTGGGTCCTCTATCAAAATTAGTCTTAGGTTTATTTTCCCAACTGCAAAATCTGACTTTGGGAACGTCAAATTCTACAAGCGAATAATAAAAACTATAACCATTGCTTTCATTAAATAATATTTTCAAACCTTGTATAAAAGTTGAAATAATATTAATAAAAATTTTGGTTAACAGTTTAAAGTAAATATTTAGTTATTTCTAATGTTAAAATCGTGTTTCTCATTTTACGCAATGCCAAATTGGGATGTATTTACAAAAGTTTATTTAAAAATTTAGCACCGTCAGGCTGTTCGACAGGTGTACGAAAACTAAAGTGACAATGTCAATGCTAATAATCGAAAAGCGGCAAATATTTATAATGACAACACGAATTTTGGACAAAGCTTAAAAGTGTTGAATTCTTAAAACAAATACTTAAATATTTTATAGTTATGTTAGCATGTACTGCTTGTAATTTGTATAAGCAACAGGCCATTATATTAATTAAATTTTGTATCAAATTAATAATCGCCTGCTTTTTGAGACGACTTATTGAATAATTAATTATTAGATCTGGAGTAGTGGAGTTACTACATTTATTGGTACTATACAAAAGCCACTCAATTATCTGAACTAATTAAAATCTTACCTGTTCACAGAAGCGAAATGTTCACTCAATCGAATGTGCAGTTTAAATCGTTTATTTATATATTCAGTAACATTAAAAAGAACTTATAAATGAAAAATATACCGTATATGTTAAATATCATTAGGCATAGAGAATCAACGTATGAGTACATACAATGTATACGTACATGAGAAAGCCAGTCCAATGCCAGCGAAGACCGCGACGACTGACGATTGTCTCCGATACCGATGGACTGGAAATTTTGCATTCAGTCTAGCTGCGGCCGTTACAGCTTGAAAGAGTACAATAAAATTAATGTATAATGGCTCTTTATACACCCACTGAAAAGCTTCAGTTAGTAAAATGGTTTTATGCTGGCAAGTCTGCAATGGAGTGCATGAATTTGTTTGCGCCGACTTTTGCAGACCGTTGTGTACCTTGCAGACAAACAATTTATAGCATTATAAATAAATTTGAAACTTGTTTCTGTCTCAATAACTGTACGAAATGCAAACCAAGAGAGGTATCACCTAAAAAAATTGAGGAAAGAGGATGTATTAATTTGTAGTATCGTGGAAATTGATAACAGGAGATCTACTAGAAGTGCTGCCGAGGAATTGGGTACAACTAACACAACTATTTCACGTATTTGGAAACGTAATGGTTTAAAATGTATCAAATATTCGAAAACTCAAGAAATATTTCCCGATGACAATTTCCGGAGAATGGAGTTTTGTCAAGACGTTATGGAAAAGATACATCGAGATGAAAATTTCTTTAAAAATATTCTCTTCACCGATGAATCAACTTTTCCATTACACGGAAAGCACAATCCCTCTGTTCTTCGATATTGGGCTTCGGAAAATCAACACCGGCATTTTGCAAATCGCACTCAGTATCCTCAAAAGCTAAACGTTTGGGCAGGTATTTTAGGCGACCATTCTATAGGCCCCTATTTGATTGATGGTATATTAAATGCCGACAAGTATCTCGAATTACTGAAAAATCAAATACTTCCCGCCATTCAAAACATTTTAATAAATCAGGAAATCTTTTGGTTTCAACATGATGGCTGTCCAGCACATAATGCAGTAAGGGTAAAGGAATTTCTAGGAAATACTTTTCCTGACCGTCTTATTACTGGAACAGGAAACACTAAATGGCCCCCGAGATCTCCTGATCTATCTCCAAATGATTTCTTTTTGTGGGGATATCTAAAAAATATTGTTTATACTCATGAAGCTGGTAGAGCAGAAAATCTAGTTGCCTTGAGAGAAAAAGTAACTGAGGCTGCGAATTCATTAACTGCCGACATGTTAGCAAATGTAAGAGCTAATTTCTACGACCGCCTAGGACAATGTCTTGCTGTGCAAGGAGGAATTTTTGAACCTCTTGTATAATTTATTATAATTTTTAGAATCCTTTTTTATTTATTTTATTAAGATTATTCTTTAGTTTTATTAGTATTACGCTTTTGTTTATGCGACGCACTGCAGCTTAAAAATTTCCTGAATCTACTGAAAGAAATAAGAAAAGCAAATCCCTTGCAATTCGTAAATGTTATTTTAGAACGCATTACAAGTACCTATGTCAATGGTCAAATGATTACTGCTAACTTGTATTTGCGAAACAATCGGTGACAATCGTTGCCGGCCGTCGCGGTCTTCGCCGGCATTGGATCGGCTTTTCCATATACAATACATCATATGTACTCATAGGTATTCCATATTCCTAATGATATTTGAATTTGACACATGCGGTATATTACATACATACATGAATAAGGTAATGATTTAAAGAAGTCATTTTTGTTTGATAAAGTAACTTTGTCTATTAAGCATCTTTCATCTGCGATTTCTTTTATTCTTCGCAAAGTTAGATCTTCAGAATTTAGCATGTTTGTTCGGCCCAATAAATCACTATATTAAGACCTTGTAAAGCTTCCTTGGTGGGAATGTTAGTTGTGTGAGTGTGTGAGTGTAGTGTAGGAATTGGCTCATCATCCATTATTTCTTCCACATCTTCAATTTCAATTACAAGAAGGCAAAAACCGCTCAATATGGCAAAAATGCAATTTTCTGCGGGAAAAGTGATGGCCACAGTTTTTTGGGACGCGGAGGGGATTCTCCTAATTGAGTAGGTATATGCCAAATGAGATACACTAACGGAAAATGTCTACAAAGACACAATCAACAACTTGAACACGACTAAATGCGAAAAAAGACCACACAATTTTGCTCAGAAAACTCTGCTTCTGCACGACTACTGCTGGGTGCATAAGGCACGATTCGAAGACGTGCAAGTCATCAACAGAATTTTCGGAATCACCAACATAAATATAATAAACGAAGTATAATATTTATATCAACATCACTGCAAATACATATTCATGTTGGTGCGAATGTTCAGTATTGAAACATATTCTTCTGCCATGTTTTACGTCTGTTTACTCTTGGTTTGCAATGCCGAAAGTATTTTGCAAGTAATGTAAGCGACTTGCGACAGCAAACTGTGAAACAGAGCGCGATAATGATGGACCGTTGCTGCCTTTATCAGCTGTGAAAGAAATAAAATCGTATTTGTATTTTGCTGTAATTTCGTATTACATATTGCACTTATAACCTAAATATTGCAAGTTTAACTTAAGAGTGTACTACTTTAACCTAAAATGTAAACAAAACGACTTTGCTAATAGATTTTGCAAATGATTTTGCAACATTGTTTTGACATTATCGATGACGTCCACGTCTTCGAATCGTGAACGGCGTGCAAATAAAATTTTGTATGCACCACGGGAATTATTAGACGTTTAAAGCCCTCGGGCGACTTCATAATACCCAGAATTTAAACATTATAGAAAATGAATGCTGTTTGCTAATGAAGTACATTTAAAACCAACACGTTCGAACTCGAAATAAAAATGAACTATTGGAAATCGTGAATACAGCATAGGAAGAAATATCAAACGATTATATTGACAGACTATATGAATCTGAACCGCATAGACCGAGGTTAGTTATTGCTGGAAATGGAGGTACACCAAGACCTCGCTTAGCACTGTCCCGCTTAGCGATATTTCGGTTTAACGCGGTTTTATTGGAATAGTGTTATTCCTCTAAAATTACACGCAACCAACGTTGGGCTTCCCCGACATACAAACTATGTAAATGTGATAGACTTGCTTCATCCTTGCGCGTATTTTTATATGTGGTTTTAAGAATTTGTTTATTTGTTACCATAATTGTATAAAATCAAGAATTTTAAATAAATTGATAATTCATAATTGTAAGTACATATATATTTATGTAATATAAGGATTCATACATTGATAAATAAATAATTTTTAAAAATTTAAAAAAGGTATATAACCCCTTACCACAATTATTAGTCGTATCCTAAATACGTATTTCGACAACTAAGTTGTCATCATCAGTAGGTAAAAACTACTAATTAAAAGTCGCACATGGGGCACAGTAAAGTAAGAAAAACGCTTCCGCACAACTACTATACACTGCATCCCCGTAAAGACTAAATTTTAACATGCCAATCTAAAACTACGAGACAAACACTTGCCTCTTAAGGAAAAGGTCTACACATGTGTTAAATTGTCGAACAAAGGAACGGCAGACATTCATCTCTAAGGGAGGCGCCACTAAATTCGATTTTTAAAAACTACGATGACCCACTATTAAACTTAAATGAAACACCTTATATTTACACAAAACAATAGTATATTTAACTATATGTATATTTCATGTGCATTGCACACATCAGTAGTTATTATTTAAGCGTATTATCTCGAGCACATGCATAGTAAAAACATCTATTTTGGGTAGGGGTGTAAAAATTTTTCAATTACAAATGGTTAAAAAGTATGGAAATACTTTTCAAATTATTAACAGCCACATCTAATGTGGTTAATCCGTCATTTAATTTGAGATTTCGATTTTCAAAATAAGTGATTAGTTTTGGCAATTTTCCAAAGTGTTCGTGAAGAAAGTACAACTGATTTTTTAAATTTGGGATTTGTGTGAGCTCCCTGCACTCACCAATACTTCTAGCATCCTCCTTTAGCAGTGTTACGAAATGTTTTAGACTATCGAAATTCTCAGCATAATAACTAGTAGCTTCCAGCCATGTTCCCCATCTAGTTATTACTGGAGTGGGAGGCAGTGACAGAGATGGAAATTTTTCCCTGAAAAGAGCTACTCTCAATGGTGCTTTTCTGAAAACTTTTTTAAAAGCTGATACAAGTCTATCAACTTCCGGAAAAGTGTCTCTGATATATTCACAGATACTGTGGAGAGCATGTGCTACACAAGTAATATGCAGCATATTAGGATATGTTTTCTTCAATAGTCTGCCTGTTTTTAACATATACGCAGCACTATCACTGACAAATAAAAGTATTTTTTCTTTGTACGTGGCGTCCGAATGAAGCATTTTTTGCATATTCTCCTTAATGGTTTCAGCAACTGTTTCCGCATAAACTCTATTTATAACACTTGTTTCTATTACATATGAGTTATAGGGAATAGTTGGATGTAGTACACCAGCTACAACATTTACCACACAGCGTCCTAACATATTCACCGTTTCGTCGGCGCTTATCCATATGTATTGATTTAAAAGATGGCTTCTAATGCGTTCTACTGTTCTCGTATAGCACCTAGAAACATAATATTTGCGTAAAGTTGATTCATCAGGAACATTTCGATCAGTATATTTTTTCAGAAATGTCTTCAAAATTGGATTGTTCAATTTAAATAATGGATTATTAGCTGCCATAAAAGTTTCACAGAGTTCTTCGTTAAAATTGTCAGATTCCAACGGGTTCAATTTTTTTCGTGCTTTAACGATCCTACGTGACGTTTTACGGTTGATTTATTGCAATTTTTCAATAACGTTTCACACACTTCACAATAAATTTCGGAATCACTGGCAATGTACATACAATCAGTATGGCCCTCAATCCAACTCGCCATTGTTTCACGATGCAAAAGTAAGAATATTCTAGATTCAAATAAACAAAATTAAATAACGAAATTTTATGCACACTTACGTGAAAATAATTGGAAGATATTGCTTAAATGAAAAGAAAAGGAATGTACGTGCTATTTCTCTTACGAAATACGATAAACTTATTTATTTTATTTACGTACACGACACCACTGTAAAAACACTATATTCTCCGAATACAATAGCTGGGTTGTCCATTGTTATCGCTGCGAGACCAGGTGGCCGAGTAAGTCAAACAAATACTTCATTGAATTACGCCGGGATGTACTGACCGACGTTATACGCAATTCCAATTGCCGATTGCGTTTTATGGAAATTGCATCCGTTCTCTAACTATAACGTTCAAAAATAAGTAAAAAAAATCTATAGTTTCAAATATTTATTGTAACCACCACAATATTGTTTCGCCATATAATAGTTTCATCTTAGATTTACCAAAATTCTTGATTTTATAATTATTTTTTTAAAGAACTTCTACCTAAATTACTACAACCCACAAGAAATTTAAAAAAGCCAGTAAAATTCATTCCTAATATAATTAAGCTATAACAATACATAGAATTATAGTTAGTACACATTTATATGATTATCTAGAAAAATAGCACCTGAATAAATAATTTAAAAAATATTACTTAGAATTTCTTTTATATTATGGTATACCGGCATTACATAACCTCTAATATGCAAACATAACTTATATAAATGACTAATTCCGCATAAAAAACAATTTACCTCGACATGATAACTTTTCTTTATTTTCATTTTTAATAGAGCTATAAATTAAAATTCAAGGAAAGATGAGGACCCGACATTTCTAGATCTACTCTTGAAAACAGTAATTTAAATATTTAATTTAGACCTTGTTTGCCTCCGAACGTAAATGAACGTGCATCAAAATTTATTGATTGTTTATCTTACT
Organism: Melolontha melolontha; assembly: GCA_935421215.2. NCBI lineage: Eukaryota > Metazoa > Arthropoda > Insecta > Coleoptera > Scarabaeidae > Melolontha > Melolontha melolontha. The sequence continues at coordinate 34,113,568 of OW285242.1, forward strand.
TTGTTGTACCGAAAGGATGATAATATTTAAGCAACCCGATGTGCGCAATCACCTCTCTCAAATATCGTATAATATGTTGCCAAATAAACGCATCCAATGCACACTTCGAATTGGTCAAGTGACGCAATTAAGAAACAAAACATTGTATTAAACAAATATTTTACTACATGACCTCTAACATAGATATTATAAATTAAGAAAATAATTTTCTGTAAATTTACCTTGCGTATGATCTCGCCCTGAAAAAAGATTTTCTAAGTTGGAAGAGTTATGAAGAGTTTGTTATTAAAATTATACAAAATTAAAAGGGTATGCGTATCGAAAAAAAAATACATAAATTAAATAGAAATTAATTGACTTTCAGGGAATCAAACTTAAACCAAAGCTAAAGCTATAAAATATAATAAAAAGTTTTTTTGCATGTTTAAGCAAAAGAGGTTAGTTTTTGCATCGAAGTTTTTATCGTAAAATTTATATTAAACTGTTGTCTACATTTGTAATAGATTTGGAGTTATATTTTTTTCTGTTATTTGTTTAATATAACGGGTGTTCAGAAACATTCGAAGTCAAAGTAGTCCTTGAAAATATGAAGTCATGTCTGATATAGATTGATATATTTACTTAATACAATTTTATAGGTTATCAATGTTATCATAAACGCAAATGTCAGTTTATGTCGAAATATACTACTTTAATATGCCATATTAATTAATATAAACTAGTCAAGTAATGATTTTAGAAGGTAACAGTAATTAATTTGCAAATTTCAAATTAAGTATTTTAATATTTTAGAGAATTCTTGCTGAACAATAGCACCTCTTCATGCGATAACTGGAAAAAATTACATAATCCAATTAATATGCTATTCATTCTTGTGTAATAAAAGACAATGCAGAATTAAGAGGAAATAACTTTACAAGTAAAGGTTTTATTCATCTTATAGCGACAATAGTATCTAGTTATCGTACTAGTTTAATATATTAACATTCAATAAATTATTGTAAGCAATGGCTTAAAATAAATTTGAAACAAATAAATTGTTTGTAGAGTCCTTAGATTACAACCTTATAATAAATATCATAAATTGTAGTTGTATAAATTACCAACAATAATGACCATAATTATAAAAGATGTTGAAAATGTCCACCACCTTCTTCAAAGCATTTTACGCACCTCCTCCGAATGCTACTAAATACATTTTGCACTATGGGACTATTTCTAATTTCACTAATTTTATTTATAATTCTGTCTTGGAGATCTATATAATCTAGCACTGGTACTTGATAAATTGAATTTTTTAAAAAAGGCCATAAATAGTAATCACACGGTGTAAGAACACAAGATCTTGGAGGAAATTCATGATCGCTGTTCAAACTAATTAAACGATTTCCAAACACTTCTTGTAACATATTCATTGTTTCCCCCGCTGTGTGAGCTCTAGCACCATCTTGTTCAAAGTATCCCAAAGCTAGTTCATCATCGCGAAGTTGATTAAAGAAAGGCAATAGTATTTCCTGTCGATATCTTTCTGCAGTCAAGGTACCATTAAAAAAATTGAACCACTAATCCTTCTTCTACTTATAGCGCACCAAACACCAACTTTCTGAGGATGTAAAGGAGCTTCAACATAAAAATTATTGGGCTTTGTATCACTCCACATTCTCATGTTTTGCGAGTTAACATATCCACTAACATGAAACCATGCTTCGTCTGAAAAGAAAGTTTTGTCTAGGACATCATCATTAAAATTATTTGTAAACTATTCGCAAAATACTACTCGTCGCGGATAATCAATATCGAGGATTTCTTGCAAACAAGTTATACGATATGGGAATAACTGTAAATCTTCTTTTAAAACTTTATGGCAAGAACCAACTGACAACCCGGTTTGTTGAGCAAGAGTTTTTACTGAAGTTTTAGGGGCACAGTCATTATTTCTCTAACATTCCTAATCACTTCTTCTGTCCGGACTTTTGGTCGCCCACCACCCTCTTGGCGTCCCACACTACCAGTTTGTCGAAAAACTGGAACAATTCTGATTAGTGTACACTGAAAAGTATTATAATCAAAAGCAAGGTTGGGAAATTCATCTCGAAATTCTTCCAAACAAGCTTGAATTGAATACTTCCACTGGCCATCGATCTTTTGACCATTTCGAAAATATGCTTCAACCATGAATGCTTTGTGTACGTTAGTAAATACCATTTTCAAAATTAAAAAATATAAATTAGTATCTTCGATATAAGATTCTGACAATTTTTGACAGACAACAGTTGACATTTAATAATTATCACAAATCAGATATAGCAAGCGCCAATTAAGTTGGCGTGACGAGGGGGTGCGCAGAAGCCGTTTTTAAAAACGTCCACCCCCACTACTCAAGTAATTGTCAGAATACATTTGTCATTGACGTTTGACGGAACATAATGCTTTGCTAGGGGATCATAAAGTGATACACTCTCAGAGGTTAGAATTATCTGACATTTGATGTAAAACCAAATACAAATCTCCTCACTACTTCTAATCCTGCGCGAACTTACCCCTCCTCGCGCCAACTTAATTGGCGTTTGCTATACTTAAGTGAAGATATACGATTTTTTGTTCAGAGCCCACTTGACTTCGAATGTTTCTGAACACCCGTTAGAAAGAAACGTACCTATACACTGCGGTATAAAAAGAAAGTAACTGTTCGTATCCTAAAAGCTTAGGATATTTATAGACGATTTGCAATTAGAATTCTTTTTAAATTGTTGTTGAGCATTAGAACAAAATTCTTAAGCAATAGTATGCAGGCCGTAATTTCGTAAAAACAATCATTTTGATAGATGTAAAAAATCTTTTTCCTAGATACTATTGTTTATTCTGTAAAACTTACTTTAAAACACCGTTATCGCAATATAGCTTTAAATCCCGAATACATTTCGACAACTAAGTTGCCATCGTCATCACCAGAAAAAGTATTTAACCTGCAGCCCTAACACACACTTTACACAAGAAAACCACGTCACTATATCACCGACATATTGGTACATCGGTATTTAAGGGCAGTAGGTACTTTCTCAAATTAATTATATGGCAACTCGTAATATACCTACTACTCTTCCAATCTGAATCACACCAAATACATAACAACACTTCTAAGATGAGAAATTGAGTTATTCAAATGATTTCTATTCCTTACTACTTTTATACAAAGGGGTATTGATACATATATTCTTAGCCTATTATTGGAGCAATTTAAAGTTGGGACATAGCCTCCTCTTAAATTAATACACTTAATACAGCGACTGTGCAACGCCTTCAATCCTTCTAAAGAAATATTCTTCTTGGTCTGCAAACCAGTCCTTCGCGGCTTCTATTACCTTTTCTTTACACAAAAATTAACGTCCTTTTAAACTTTTTTCAATCGAGGGAACAGATAATAAGTCTGAGGGGGCTAAAACTGGGGAATAGGGCAGGTGTTCCAGTAATTCGTACCCTATATCTTAAATTGTATTCATGATAATGCGCGATTTGTGTGCAGGGCCATTGTCCTGCAAACACAACACACCTTTCGCTAATATGCTACTTCTTGTTTCCTTAATTTTCTCTCTTAGTAGTTAGTAATTTAGAATAAGAATCTCCAGTGATGGTCTGATCCTTTTTTAGGTAATCGATCATAATTATTCCACGGATATCCCAAAAAACTGAATTCTAGCAGATTTTTGAACTCGAAACTTTTTAGGCCTTGAAGAATCATGATGCTTCCACTCCATCGATTGCTGTTTAGTTTCTTGGTCGTAAAAGTGGACCCATGTTTCATCCATAGTCACAAGACAGTTCAAAAATATGGATCTCCTTCAAAAGTGCACAGATTGACTGTGATGCTTTCACTCTTACTCGTTTATGTTCGGCGTTCGAGCATTTAGGAATCCACTTTGCAGAAATTATTTTCATGTCTAAATCGACGTGAACTATATGATAGATGTGTTCATATGAAATCTTTATATGTCATGAACTGCGTCAATATTTTCGGGGGTAGACATCGAAATCGATCTTCCTGGTCGCTTCTCATCTTCAACGGAAAGTTTTCCGCTTTCAAATGACGCAATCCAATTTTTGACAGTCGCATATGATGGGCATTGATCGCCAAGTGTGTTAAGTATATCGTCGTAAATTTCCTTACCACTTAGCCTCTTCAAATACAAGTTTTTGATGATGCGCCGATACTTCAATTTCTCAATTTCATATTTGCATTCGAAATGCCTTCTTTCAAAAGTTTCTGCACGGTAATACTTCAACTTCTTGACGTATGATTTTACAGTGACACTTTTAAAATGTCATCATTTCATGCCATTATAACAAGATTTTGTTTTGTTCAAGGAAAATAGCCTAGGCTAACTAGATATCAATACCCCCTCGTATATATTATAATCATGGTTAATGGTATGGAATCACTGGAGTTAAATGTTATAGATATGAACGAATGTCTTAACTTACATAAATCCTGTAGAAGCACAGATTACAGAATTGAATCTTATGATGCGTATTTCATATAAAATTTTATAAAAATTTGAATTCAGTTATTCTTTCTATTTTGTTGCAACATATATTTTTTTCATTATTTTCTCAAATGTTATTGATATAATAAACATCGTCGACCAGATTATTAATAAGGAGCAAGACAATTTCAGAACGAGAAGGAACTGCTGTGACTAAGTCTTGGCGTTAACGACGCACATTAAAACAGGTTTTTAGAACGGCCCGAAACATCCGCTGCTTTTGTCGATCTCTCCAGTGCCTATGACATAGTCTGAAAGAATGGAATGATTTTCAAATTCCCAAAACTAATTCCATGTGCTAAATTAGGCAAACGGAGCAAACCCATCCAGAATATTCTGAGCAATGGCCGAATCGTAGTCTGGCCAAACAATGACAAAACCTTGAAAAATGGCCTTCCTCAAGGATCAGTTCTAGCTCCTCTAATGTTCAACATTTCCACCAATGATTTTCCACCTACAAAATCGCCAAAATTTCCAGATGTAGATGACTTGGCTCTATGCTCCCCAACCAAGAATTTAGAGGATGGAGAATTACAACTTGCTGAAGATCGGCAAGCTTTAGACGAATATTATAAGAAATGGCACTTGCAACTAAACCCTTCAAAATATGAATCGTGTGTCTTTCATTGATGTAAAAGGAAGCTAACAGAGCTCAATGTTGAATTTGGTGGTAGTCGGATCAACTACAACCCCTACCCTAAATATCTGGGCGTAACGTTAGACCGGTCTCTGACATTCAAACAGCATCTCTATAAAACTAGTTAAAAGGTGAAGACCCGCAATAATATAATACATAAACTTGTCAGCAATTCATGGGGAGCGAATGGAGAGACCTTGCCAACGATAGCAATTGCTCTAGCTTACTCTCCTGCTAAATAATGTGCTGCTGTCTGGTATCGAAGCTCTCATACCAAGCTAATAGATATTCAACCTAACGATGCTATAAGGATCGCCACAGGTACTGTTAGATCTACTCCTAGTCTCTAGTTACCGATTCTTTCTAACATTGCACCGCTGGATATCAGACGTCTCGCGAAAGCACAGAATAAATGGGCTAAGATTATCAACAACATTGATCTTCCCATACATTATTATTTGGTGAACGTGCCCAGCACCCGACTGAAATCTAGGAGACCAATTTGGCAGGATACGGAATTTCAGCATTAATGTGAATGATTGCTGAATAGTCCTTCTCGAACAACATCCTGAATTGAGGAACAGATTTAATTTATAATCCTTCAGAACCTCTGCCGGACGTAAGCCTCCCACAGGCAACGGAAGATGCAACTCAATGCTGTACAAATGGAAACTAGCAGATACTAGCTTCTGCAACTGCGGAAATGTAGAACAAATTATGGCCCACATAATAAATTACTATCTCAGAAGTTTCCCTGGTGGCATCCACCAGGCAACCTGGCACGGCAATTCCTATTTCTATTATTAATTTGACTTAAATAAGAAACAAAGGTGCACAAATTTACAATTTATTTGCGGTTAAATAGGTTCATCTTCTGAATTTTTAAATTGTAGAATTTTATTTAGTACGGTGTATTTCCACCTCTGCTTCTAATTACGGCATTACAACATCTTTGTATACCATCAATGTCTTCTTGCGTTATTTAATCCCATATACGTAGGAGATATTGTTGGAGTTGATTTAGGTCCAATGGTGATGGGTGCTGCTGTCTAATTTTTCTTCCCATCATGTCATAGACATGTTCGATTGGATTCATGTCTGGACTACATGCTGGCCAGTCCATAGCTCGAATACCTACGTCATACAGATAATCGTTTACTATGCGTGCAGCATGTGGTCTAGCATTATCGTGCATTAAGAAGAACCCATCTCCGATATAGGGCGCAAAAGGGACTACATATCGTTCTAGAATATCTGTAATGTATCGCGCAGCAGTTAAACGACCACCAACAACAATTCACAGTTCTATCCGTGCTCCTAAAGATATACCACCCCAAATCATTACCGAACCTCCCCCATACAATGTCGTTTGCCGAATGTTACAAGCTGCGTATCTTTCATTTGGTCTACGGTACACTCTTAGACGACGATCGGAACTGTACACCACAAAATCTGGATTCATCCGTAAAGAGTACCTACCTTCTGCCAATTTCCAATTTGCCAGTGTAGGTGTTCCCTAGTGAAAGCTAATCTTGACCTGCGGTGTCTTACAGATAATCTAGGACCAGTTGCCGGCATTCGCTGGTAATAATTTTGCTCAACTAATCGCCGTCTAATAGTGTCTGCACTGACTCTGGTCCCGTGGACATCAGCAAGTTACATTTAGAGACTTCTTGCCGTAGTGAATCGTTTCCGAACAGCTCGCAACAATACAAAACGATCCTCCACAGCATTGGTAGCACGTTTTCTGCCTTGCCTTCTTCTGTGATCATTAGTTTCGTTAAAACGTTGCATAACTCTAGAAATAGTCATATGAGCCACTCCAAATCTTCTCCACAGAAAGCGGTGGGAATATTCTTCACCAAATAACGTAACAATTTGTACACACTCATCTCGTGTCAAATTACGTCCACCACGCTCCATTGTTGTTCAAATATTGTCAGTTACTTCACACTTCCAAAACATGCTAAAAAACGGCTTACCAAGATATTTAATTCAGGCAAATAGACCTGAAGCGCAATATATGTATAATGCAAAAACTACACAGTTAAGTGAATTGTTTCCAAATCGAATGTAAAAAAATGCAAATTTAACAAATAGAGTTGTATGTACATACACTGGTCCTTCTTAAAATATGAATAGAGTTGAATATAATTTATTGCTAACAAAACTAAAACCAAAAAATGTAGTGGTACAGGCTAGTGTATAATGCCAATTAATTTTTTTCTTCAAAATATCTAAATAGGTTACGAAACTCTCTTAAGCGTTCGTTAAACCCTCAACGTTGGTGACCACAGAGATAATCGAGCTTAAATTTTAAACCTACTATGTACCCAACTGTCATTAAAATAAGTGCCGCTAGAGGTTAGGGCGTTGGTAAACTCGAATTGTACAATCTACCCTAAGTGTGCCTTGCGCCTTGTCTCGTATTCGCACTCCTTGCATTTATTATCCTTTTGTTTCAGATGCATTGCCTTTATGTGTCTAAATTTGACTTACAATGTGTCTTGAATTCACACTTCTTGCATTTATAATCCTTTTGTTTCAGATGTACTCATATTACTTTTATGTGTTTTTCTAAGCATGACTTGTAACTTGTCTCGTATTCGCACTCCATGCATTTATAATCCTTTTGTTTCCTTTATATGACTTTCTAAGTGTGACTTGCGACTTGTCTCGTATTCGCACTCCATGCATTTATAATCACTTAGTTTAAGATGTTTTGCTTTTATGTGTCGTTCTAAATATGACCTAAAATTTGTCTTGAATTCACAGTCCTTGCATTTATAGTCCCTTTGTTTCAGATGTATTGCTTTTATGTGTGTTTCTAAGTATGTCTTTGAATATGTCTTGTAGTCACACTCCATGCATTTATAATCTTTTTGTTTCAAATGTACTGCTTTTATGTGTATTTTTAAGACGGACTTGTAAATTGCCCTGTATTCGCACTCCATGCATTTATAATCCTTTTGTTTCAGATGTCTTGCTTTTATGTGTGTTTCTAAGTTTGACTTGTAACTTGTCTCGTATTCGCACACCATGCATTTCTAATTCTTTTGTTTCAGACGTTTTGTCTTTACATGACTTTCTAAATGTGACTTGCGACTTGTCTCGAATTCACACTCCATGCGTTTATAATTACATTCCGTGAGATGTTTTATTTCCATATGCGTTTTTAAATAAGTGCTGTAATAGGTATGTCTTAAACTCGCAATCTGAGCACTTATATTTGCCTCTTTTCAGACGTTTTATTTTTACAAGTGGTCTTAGAGAACATTTGTCCCCTGTTTCAAGCTTGAATTTCGAGCATTGACAATGTTTGCCACCATGATGTTGTGAGTGTCGAGACTTCTCCTTAATATTTTTAATAGTAGCTTTGAAAGAGTCATGCGTAAAGTATGTTTGAACATCTCTTCCCGCAATGCCAGCATGAATTTTTACCATGAAATTTGTTCTTGAATAATCGAAGAAACTTTTTTTAAAAATTTTATTTATTTAAAATTATAACAATTTTATTATTTGGTACAATAATTATAATATTCAATGATATTATTCGTTTCAGTATGTGAGTACAACTGCTATAATATTAGAGTCTTTGTATAAAGTAAAAGTAAAGTATTGTCGATAATAAATCGCTTGTGTTTGTTGTTTCTTCGGTCGGGTGGCCCACTTGACAGACGTTGGTCTGTACATCGACATTCCTTATACAGAGTGTGACATAATTCCTCCCCACCAAGATTCAACTTATGCAGTAAGGCGAGGAAGTTGAACTTCTTGTAGTTTTAAAATTTTTTTTTTTTCGCAAATATAGATTCGAGGAAGTGTGTGTTTGCAAGTGTTACTTTTAAATGAAAAGTAAAATTCATTCTTTACCAGATATCTGTTATTAGGAATTATAACTTGAAACTGAGTTGCATTGTAGATAGGAATTGAATATAATTGGTGATAGTAATTAAAAATGATCGGAATATACTATCGCAAATTTTTTTTCAAATAAGTAATTTTATTGTTTAAAATATATTCAATTTTTTTAGAAGTGATTCAATTAGTAATTGATTTGAATTTCGGTTTGCAACTTTTGTAGTTCATTGTATAAGCTTGTCGATTTCGTTATGCTTGGATGCATTACTTGAAATTTCGAAAATGTAATGGAATTCTCAATGTCTTGTATAATTGAGTTAATGATTTCGTAAATATTTATCAACTGATTTAGAGTATCGGTGATTAGTATCAATTTTGAGAGTATGTGATATTTGTTTGACAGTCTTTTCAAATTTGTTAATCATACTCGCTGAAATAAATTTTTGTATTATAATATTTGAAGTTTCAATAGAATAATTGTAATAAATATTGATTGTACTCAATAATTGAATTTTAATTAAATTTAGATCGAAAAAAATGAATAAAGGTGAAATTAATATACTAATATTACTAAAAACTATAAGGATGCTTTAATGGACGTTTTAAATTATCCATATGTATTTTTTCAGCATCTTCTGTGCTAACAGTTTTTCCTTCGTAATTAACCTCTTTTATCTCAGTGGATTTATTAAACTTATTTGCGTTCTTTTGTCTAATATATTTCTTTTTGAATACCTTTTGTTCGGGTACGAATATTTCGGGATCGTCGCGATTTTTATTTAATTTGTGTATCACATTTTCTTTACTGTCTAAAAGTTTTTCGTTAATTTTTGAGTATTTGAGTATTATAGTATTTTCGTTCTCTCTTTGTGATCATTGACGTAATCGTTTGTGAGAATTTTGTCAATTTCTATATTAAAAGGATCATCAATATTAATGTGTCCGTTAATGATATCTATAGGTTTTAATTTCGTGACGGAATGGATTGAGCTAATATCGCGTAAGGCATTTTGATTGAAATTGGTGTTTTCAAGAAACCTTGTGTATTAAGAAGTCGAACGTGTTCAATTAACGTTGAATGTAACCTTTCTACGGGTGCATTTGATTGGGGGTGATTTGGTGAACAAAAGTGAATTTTGATTTTATGTAATTCCAATAGTTCTTTAACTACGGAGTTTTTAAATTCAGTTCCATTATCGACTATCATTTGTTTGGGTATACCGTGATGTGAAAAGAAGGTTATTAGTTTGTTCACTATTTGTGTTGCTTCGGCTGAAGATATTGTATACACTTGTGCGTATTTTGAAAAAGTATCAATCAATGTTAAAAATTTACATTTTTCTAAGGTGAATGTGTCTAAATGAATTATTTCAAAGGGTTTAGTTGCAGTTGGTGTGATATTCATTTTCATTTTAACAGGGTTTCGCTCGTATTTACTTTGTTGACATATTTCACAATCATTTATATAAGTTTGTATTGATTGTTTCATATTGGGCCAATAATATAATTTTTTTATTTTTTGGTCCGTCTCTTCAATGCCTCTGTGATTTGACTTACTTTCATGATAATTTTGAATAATTTCTTTCATATCGTTATTGTTTATCACATCAATTAATTTAGTGTTACATTTTTTTAATTTTAGCGAAGGCCATTTGAAATTTTTGCGAACTACTTCACAGAATGGTTCGTAAATTTCGGGTGTTTCGAAATACAAGTGATATTGAACTTTAGGTACAACAAAAGTCCTAATAAAATTTATTATATCTTGTTCGAAATTATTTTGAGAGAGTTGTATGTTAAATCTCTGTTTGTTACCGAATAATTTAATTATTTTTGGTTTCATAGGTGTATGAAAAACGGAACTAATGATTATTTGGTTTTGGCCATGATTAACCGGTGTTTCGATAATAGGTATTTCTACAATGGGATTTTGTTCATCGTTTCTATGTCTAATAATATTTTGGTCCAATATTTTTTGTAATTGTTTTTGAACTTCTTGTTTGTGAATGAAAGGATACCTGTACGTTTTAGTATATGCTGGTATTTCGTCTGTTGTTTTAATACGATGTTTAATTTGATTTGTAAAAGTAAGGGGGGTGTTTTCTATGTAGAATATATCAGAATATTCTTTGCATAAATTTTCGATTAATTATTTTTCTTCAGAATTTAAGTGATCTGTACGCAATTTTGAAATGTCAAAATGTTGATTGTGAGAATCGTCTAAATTATTTAATACAAAGGTATTTTTAATAATATAAAATATTATTAAAAATCTGGTGTGAAGAACACAAATGCAGGTTCACTATTAATATTTTCTGTGAACGTGTCCGAATATATCCTATCCCCAGAGACGTAGATACGTATTTCGCTTTTCTACAAGCTCATCGGTACGGCCCTGCTGGAGAAAGGATATTTCCAGACACATTCACAGAAAAAAACCACCTCGCCCTATCACCGTAATTATCCAGACCGAGCGCAGAAGTAAATTCGGCGCTACCTGTTGTCAGACAGCCGAAGTACCTCGCATACCGTCCACATAATTAATGTGAAGTAACGACGCCCTTCCAAAGAGGTTAGCACAGCCAACTCTCTAGAAAACTGCATTTTGTTTGTGCCTTCACTCATACTACGGCTTAACCGCATGTGTAATGTATCAGAATAATTGAAACATACATGAGTAGGTAAACCCCACCAGTTTTGTATAATACAAAGGTATTTTTAATAATATTTTATATTATTAAAAATACCTTTGTATTATACAAAACTGGTGGGGTTTACCTACTCATGTATGTTTCAATTATTCTGATACATTACATAATACAAAGGTATTTTTAATAATATTTTATATTATTAAAAATACCTTTGTAATATACAAAACTGGTGGGGTTTACCTACTCATGTATGTTTCAATTATTCTGATAAATTATTTAAATTAATTTCTTGTAATGAAATATTATCTAATTTTTCTACTAGTATTGGTTCAGAGAAGTCTAATGTAATTGATTATGTCGTATTATTTAGTAATGTTGTCAGGGCTTCGCCATTTTTTGCAATAGTGAGTGACTCCGGGATTTCACAATTATGAATTTTGTGATGTGGAATTATTATTTCACCGTTTTGTGTCGAGGTTCTTAGTTTGATTACTTTTTCTACTCTTGGTTCGATAGTAATTAAATTAAGTTGTTTCTTTACGCTGTGATAACGTAATTTCATTGTTGCATGTGGTGTTACTAACAATCCTTTATCGAAATCAAGGTTTGCTTGAAGTAATTTTATATTATCTAATCCTATTAAACCATGAAAAATGTCGTGAAACTTAAACAAATAAAATTTTAAATTCAAGGGGTTCTGTAATTTAAATATTTTTGGTGTAGGTATAGATGTACTAAATCTATGCGCTGATTTTTGGAAAACAGTGGAAACTATAAATGGATCGTTTTTTATTGAACGTGAATAAATTTTTTCAGCAATAGTTGGGTCTATGAATGATTTTGTCGCACCTGTATCTATTAAGAATTTTAATTTGTGTTCGGGAAATATAATGTACGGTAGTTCATTTGTTTCGTTAGTATTAATGGCTATAATAGGTGGTTCTATGTTTGGGGCTTTTGTGTACGAGTCTATAGGAAAATTTACATTTGAATCTTCGGTTATATTGTCATAAGATTCGTAGTTTTCATAATTATCGATTTCAGGTTGATAATTATTTTGTTGATTCTCTGAGGTAAAGGTAGAACATGAAGATGTTTCTTCGTATTCAGGCTCTTGTTCTAATTCGTTTGTTTCGACATTAAATAATTCTTCGGAATTTATTTGTCTCTGTGGTGTTTGTTGGTAGTAAGAGGGTTGATTAAAATTAGGTTGACTAGGACCGGGTTTAGAAGTTAATCTAGTAGTTACACTCATAGGAGTTGGCTTTGGAAATTGTTTAGTTTGATTTGGTCGAAATACATTTTGATTTTGAGATGGTGTTTTAAAAACTTGGGAGTTATTAAAATATCTCGGAGATGAGTTATTCGGTCTAGGGCGAATATTTATCGGTTGTGAAGGGAACCTATTTTGTGTGTGCTGAAATTGATTATTAAATTGTAGTGGATTAAATCGTGACTGAAATGTATTAACAGATTGTGGAAATTGAAAATTTGGTGTGTTTCTATAATAATTATGTTGTTGTGTATAATTTTTTGTAGGAGTATTAGTTTGTACTTTGTTCGTAAATCTTTGATAGTAATGTATATTTTCTTCTTCTATAATATATTGTAACGCTTCTTTTAAAGTTTTAGGACGCATACAACGTATTGTAGTGCCTAAAGGTTCTCTTAGACCTGCTAAAAATGATTTTAATGTTAATTTACTATATAATTCGCGTTTTAACTGTTTAGCATCGTCATCGTCTTCATTTATGTCGATATATGAACATAATAAATTTAATAGTTGTAAGCATTTGTCGTAAAATTGATGAGCGTTTTCGTTTGCGCTTTGTTTAAGTAAAACTAAATCCCTATTTAAACAAGCTTCATCGCGTTGGTCGGCAAAATTTCTATGTAATGTTTCTTTTAATTCTTGCCAAGTTTGAATATTTTGAATATTTGCAATAATTTTAGCATTGCCAGTTAGCTTACCTAATAAAGACTGTAACAAATATTTATTTATAAAATTGTCAGGTTCATTGTGTTTATAAAATTCGTTTATTAAACTCTCACAGCTAGATAAATATCTACTTAAATCATTTGGATTTCCATCGAATTGTGGAACACAACTTAGATATTCGGGTCTGAATTGTGCCATTTTATTTAAATTTCTATCTGAATTAATTGAATTAATATTTGAATTATTTGTTTCGTTTTCTGTGCTTATACTCAGTTTGTCAAATTCCGTAAACAAATTTTCTAATGATAAAGACATGAATTGTACTCACATTAAAAGTATGCTTTTGTTTTTCCTTGCTTATACTATAAGATGCGGTGTTTGGTTCGGCGATTTCTTTCCTCTTCCAAAAACTGCCTCTTGCGAAATAGGACAATGTAGTTCCTCTTTCCGTGATCTGCTCTCGTCGATATTCTGAGTGTCTGCAATCCTCGATGTGTGTAGGGTTACTCGCATAAAATACTTTGGAGACTTTTTTTCACAAGTTCGTATTGCCAATTAATCGTTGAAACGAAAATTAATTGTTCGATACAATTTAATTTTGACAATTCCAATCTGACTGCGCCAAATTTGTTCTTGAATAATCGAAGAAACTTTTTTTAAAAATTTTATTTATTTAAAATTATAACAATTTTATTATTTGGTACAATAATTATAATATTCAATGATATTATTCGTTTCAGTATGTGAGTACAACTGCTATAATATTAGAGTCTTTGTATAAAGTAAAAGTAAAGTATTGTCGATAATAAATCGCTTGTGTTTGTTGTTTCTTCGGTCGGGTGGCCCACTTGACAGACGTTGGTCTGTACATCGACATTCCTTATACAGAGTGTGACATAATTCATGTGTGTCTCAAGAGATTTCCTCGCCTTGTATCTTCTGCGACAAATTCCACATTTGTACATTTTCACCTCGTAATGCTCGTTAGTGTGGTGCCTAAAGTCGGCGTTGTACATTGTTCTGAACTTGCATTGCGTACATTTGTACATTCTACGCGTCCATCTTTTAACTTTGCTTCGTAGGGAGGAACGCTTTACTTCTAATTCGTGAAACTCCTGTGCAGGAAGTACGCTGTATCTGAAAACAAATGAATTCGAATTAATTTCAAATCCATTTACATACAATAACATGATCAAACGTTCTTTTTATTCCAACTGCAACTAATAAGATTTACCTACTTATAAATTAGTCATTCATTAAGTTTATATTTTATTAAAGTTCGCCTAGCAAACATAGCCACAAAAGCAATTCTGTTATAAACGAAAAAGCTTTATATTTATTACATCATTTCCATAAATTCATACAATTTCCTTATACTCAAAATTAAATACTTCCCATATATACGTATATTGCATTTCTGTATATGTGTTACGTACTTATCAAAAGACAATGTTATGTTATGTTTTGGGGGTGTGTATTGGGTTGCACACTCATACAAGTGCAAGAGTTGACAATTGCAGTCCAGATATTGAATATATTGTAAAGCACTTTTTTTTCTGGTTCGTTTAAATAAAACTAACGGCAATTAAAAACACTATATTGATAATAACACACTAAACAATACTTAATAACTAATAAAAGAATAGTTCATAACGTGATTCAAATCAGTACTGCAGACTGCAGTCAAATAAAGTCAATATTCAATCGCAGAAATAACTGTTTGACATCATAAAATATAAACATCATGTTTTGCAATATTAGGTGTGTTTTATTTGTCTTTAGGATCACTTTAGAATCAGTTTTCTCTAAAGTAATGACGTCACATAGATTTTCAACTGAAATTATTCTGACCCAACTGCTCTTGCCTGTCGAAAGCGTCACGTCACCTGAGGAAATAAAGTAAACAGCCAATCAGAAGCAGCAAATTTCAGAGATTTGTTTTGATGTTTGTCAAGTACAGCTTGCTTTTTGACATAGCATCTTTTGATATTTTTAAAAAGTGTGCACATTGTCGTATTTTTCAAACACTTTATATTTATTTTCGATATTTATTGTATAATAGTCATATCAGGTTTAGAAGTAAATAACGTTTACATTTAATATAAGGTTATCATTGTAAAATCTAAACAAATAATGGATAAATTAAGGGTAGATATTCTTGTTAGTATTGCTTTTAAGAATAATTTATACGATTATCCTTTTTTTTTTTTGTTTTTAAATATGAATATCTTGTCGCTCTCAATTCTACACAAACGTTAAGTTAAATGTTGCTTCGAACATAAGCAGTTTAAAGTGATCACAAAGACAAATAAAACACATCTATTGTCAAAATGTTAGTATGTTACTTGCAATATAAACCAAAGAAAGCATATACATAACCTACATGTCAAAATAATAATAATGAGTAAAGTAGGAAGATGAATAGTTCACAAGTATTGTTTCTTTTCTAGTTTTGTATAAATATATTCTATCCAAGAAAACTATGCGGAAATTATTACTTTAATTTTCGAACAAATTATTTTAAATGTTATTTACAATTACAATTATATACAGATATTGAAAAAGATCTTTAGTGTTAAAAAATGTTTGCATTATTAAGAATGACATTCTTACTGAAATATTTTTTTCTATTTTGCGTTCGAAATGAACTCATTATGAAACCCAAAACAGTATCGAAATGAGCTTCATTTCGATACGCCTTTTTTCATTTTTCAATGTTGGCGTTGTTCGAATACAGAAATAAATATCATTGCTGTCATTTGATTTTAAGAATTTATGTACATTTGACAGATATGATATATGTCCGTATTTTACACAAACAACGTATGTTGTATACAATTAACAACAACATATATATGTTTTTATGTCACTCATGTTTATATTTTTAAATGAAGTATCAAGTAATGTTAACGAAAATTAATAAATAATATGTAATATAATATACTTCGCGGATAGCAAAATTTAAATTTGAAAATGTCAAGTATCAATGTGACCAACTGCATGCTTTATATAAAAATTAAACTCTGAACTTTCAAATTAAATAATTCCAATTTAAGCAATTTATTAATGTAAAAAACGCAAAATAGAAAAAATAGTATAAAAAACTCGTTTCATAAGGCCTTTTGCCGCACTCGCTGTTTAGAAAACTCGCCGCTATCGCGGCTCGTTTTCTAAACTGATCTCGTGCGGCAAAATGGTGCCTTATGAAACTTGTTTTTTAATATACTATTTTCTATTTTGCGTTCGAAATGAACTCATTATGAAACCCAAAACAGTATCGAAATGAGCTTCATTTCGATACGCTTTTTTTCATTTTTCAATGTTGGCGTTGTTCGAATACAGAAATAAATATCATTGCTGTCATTTGATTTTAAGAATTTATGTACATTTGACAGATATGATATATGTCCGTATTTTACACAAAAAACGTATGTTGTATACAATTGACAACAACATATATATGTTTCTATGTCACTCATGTTTATATTTTTAAATGAAATATCAAGTAATGTTAACGAAAATTAATAAATAATATATAATATAATATACTTCGCGGATAGCAAGATTTAAATTTGAAAATGTCAAGTATCAATGTGACCAACTGCATGCTTTATATAAAAATTAAACTCTGATCTTTCAAATTAAATAATTCCAATTTAAGCAATTTATTAATGTAAAAAACGCAAAATAGAAATATAGTATAAAAAACTCGTTTCATACGGCCTTTTGCCGCACTCGCTCTTTAGAAAACTCGCCGCTATCGCGGCTCGTTTTCTAAACTGATCTCGTGCGGCAAAATAGTGCCTTAAGAAACTTGTTTTTTAATATACTATTCTTGCACTATATATGGGCTAAGAAGATTGGGAATGTATGAATTCAATGTATAATTTAGATTTCTACTTAATTTATATATTGCTTATATTTTAAATAAGTTTTAATATATTGGAAAAGAATGTAAAATTTATGTTTGTAACTCCTTGGAAAAGAATTAAAACCTTTTGAGAGCTGTCAATATATGTTTTCAAATTACATTTAAAATTATACATACAAGAAATCATTTATATAGTCTACATTTAATATTTTATTGTTTCTTAAGAAAATAATGGTATAATAATTCGTCTTGCAGATAATACAATCCAAATTCATATTATCCATTATTAGATGAAGATAATATTTAATAAGCACATGAGGATTTTCTGATAACTACAAGGTGGCGCAAAATTAATCATCCAATTTTGTTTTTAAATAACTTTTTTAGTAAATAAAAAAAAAAATTTTTGAGTGGTGAAAATCTTTATTTGGACCTTTACAATTTTTTCTGTTAATTGGAAAATATGATATCCGCCAAGTGGCTGCCGCCAGTATTGATACACATTTGTGCCCGTTTTATCGCATCTTCCATAACTTTCCGCACGATTTCTGGTGATAACTGTTCGCATTCCTGTCGAATATTCTCCTTAAGGGCTGCGATTGTCTGAGGCTTGTTGGCATAAACCCGCGACTTCAAGAAGCCCCAAAGAAAGAAGTCTGAGATGGTTAAATCGGGCGATCTTGCTGGCCATGCCAAATCGCCAAAACGGGAGATTACGCGACCAGGAAATGCTTCCTTCACAATATCCATTGTGGCTCTTGCTGTGTGTGCGGTTGCGCCGTCTTGTTGAAACCACATGTTCACCAAGCCCCGCTCATTCAATTCTGGCAGTAAGAAGTCGTTTATTATGGCCCTGTAGCGTTCGCCATTAACAGGAACTGTATTACCGATGGCGTCCTCAAAAAAATACGGTCCAATCACTCCTCCCGCGTGAACACCGCACCACACAGTAGCCTTGAGTGGATGTAACGGCTTTTCGTGCATCACACGCGGATTTTGAGTGCCCCAGAAACGAAGATTTTGCTTATTGACGTAACCGCTTAAATGAAAATGCGCCTCGTCGCTCATGATGATTTTCGACTGAAAATCGTTCACTTCGTTCTTGAGATTGAGGATGGCTCTACAGTAATTCACACGCGACTGAAGGTCAGCAGGCATTAACTGATGCACTGTTTGCACTTTGTATGGGAACATGTGTAAGTCTTTCACTAAAATTCGCTGTGTGGTCCGTCTACTGACGCCCAATTGCGTGGCACGTCGTCTGGTTGATGTTTTTTCGTTCTCAGCAACATCAGCAGCCACAGCCGCGATATTCTCGACAGAACGACCAGTCCGGTGGCGGCCACGCCCTGGAAGATCTCTTGTGGTTCCAGTCTGTTCGAGTCGAGCAGCTAAGCGGCGTAATGTTTGTCCAGTTGGCGCGACACGATTAGGAAATCGACGACGAAATTCACGCTGCGCTAACACCACCGACCGATTATTGGTAAAAAAAATTGACACAATTATTCCACGCTCTTGCGGAGTATAGCGCTCCATTGTTTGTCTGTTTGTATTCTGCAGCTGTCTAGTTCACAAATGTCAAATATGGTTGACGTTCGACGCCATTTGCAAAAGTTATAACATCTTCCGACAGGGTGATTAATTTTGCGCCACCTAATACATTTCATAATTTTGCAAGTTAGTGCACGCCAATAACACAAACAAACTTCATTCTAATGAAACGTCTTGACAGTGTTGTTCCGTCTACCGATTTTTCGGTAGATCTACCGATTTTTCTACACTTCTACCGATCTACCGATGAAGCCATCATCTACCGATTTTTAAACGAATGAGAAAAAAAAATAAAATTGTGCTAAAACTGTTTATATTCATGTAAATAATACGTGTTAATGTAAATATTTATAGGGGTATTTTTTTTAATGTATAATAAATAATAAAAATACAATATAATAAATTACTACTATAATGGCATTCATCTTTAATCTATGACTATAATAAATAGAAAATTAAAACAGGCAAGCAATTTTATGAGTAGGGACAGTAATAAAAGCTATGGATTGTAGTCGATATAATGCTTGAATTCAAAGGCAACAATTACACAGGCCTGCATAAAATTTGTGATGACGTAATTTTTGTTTGTTAAGCTCAGTTTTTATATAGCAATAACTAATTAAAATACAGTTGGTCTCTACCACCCATAGATTTTTTTTGCACAAAAGAAAAAGAAAAAAATATAAAAAAAATCTTATAATAGGCGTTTTAATACATTTTAAAATGAATGTATTACTTCAAATTCTAGGTATTAACCCAAAAATGATTTTCTGTTGTAGTTTTAAAGAAATTTGTTAAATAGGCTCTCATTACCTGATGTAAATCTTTTATTACATGTATTAATTTTGGACAAGATTTCCGGGAATTTTTACCTGCTAAATCCTATTTATTATGCTTTCACTTTATTAGTACTGCGAAGAAGGATTTCAAGTTTATCACTCCACACAAAATGTATATTTTAATGTCATTTACTTCATTATAGCTCTGAGTGTCGATCAGTAAACAAGTAAAATGAATTTGTCTTTAGTGTTGTGCGTGGTAGGTATTTGATAAATAAACATTGCTTAAAAATATGTCTAGCCGATGTTGCAAAAACAAACCAGATGATTTCTGTTATATTTGTGGATATTTCGTCTTGAAAAAGTTTAAGAGACCAATTGGTGAATTTGTGAAAAATGCATATTATGCTTATTTCAAAATCAAATTAGGAGATCAAGATAAAGATTGGGCACCGCACGTTGTTTGTAAGGTATGTGAAGAAGGTTTAAGACATTGGACTAAAGGGAATAGAAAAAGCCTTCCTTTTGGAATACCGATGGTTTGGAGAGAACCGCAAAATCATCATGAAGATTGCTACTTTTGTCTTTGTGATATTAAGGGGCATAATAGAAAAACTTTGAAACATATTTTGAACCCAAACAATATTAAATCAGCTATCAGACCAGTTCCTCACAGTGATCATGTACCTATACCTATACCCCCCCAAAATACTACAAGAAGATATTGAAACCTCTTCAACTTCCGGCTCCGTACAGATGGATAGTGATTTTGAACTATCAACCTCAGGTCAAAACCAACCTCAGCTATTTTCACAAGCCGAACTGAATGATTTAGTAAGAGATTTGGGACTTTCAAAAGATCTTTCTGAAGTACTGGGGTCTAGGTTGAAACAAAAAAATTTGCTTGCCCCAGAAACTACCTTCAGATCTTCCTTTAGCTGAATATGACAGAAAAACAACCAAACGAAGCTTTTCTGAAAAACGAAAACGTTTTTTTAAGAAGCATAAAGAATAAATAACTATTTCTAATAGTTTCTATGTGTATATTTTTGTATTTTTTTTAATATAATATAAAACTAGCTTATAAATTATAAATGAAATAAATCGTGTTTTTCTATATTTTTTGATTTTACTGGTTTGATAAATAACCTTACGTGATACAAAAAAAAATAAAAGCAGATTTGAAATCAGCGCTACCCAATTACTAGAAAACAGTTAAAATTTTTAAATCAACATTCAAAGAGTTGAAAAATGCAGGCCTGTGTTATGTATGTCGGTAGGTATTTATTTGCACGCTTCTCAAGCGCTCTTTATTCTAAATAAAGGGACTATTCTGGTTAAAAATTATCTTAAAGAAACATAGTTTTTCAAATAAAAATACTTATTCCCCCGAAAATAATTATTTCAAAATACTACAACAATGAAATAATCCTTTTCATTCGAACAAATGAATGAATGAAATAAATACAACATATCATTCAATAATGAATAAAAGCGATATCTATTTGGTTATTTGCTTATTTCTATGAGTTTAAAACAGTGGGGCATCTTGAGTGAAGGGTTTGTTTCTGTTTTTGCATTTAAAATTTGAAATCAGTATCCTATATCGGTTCTAGAAGAACACATACATAGGTGTCACTTGATTTTTTTTTTAAATTAATATACCTAGTGTTAAAATATGGGTAGTGACAGTGATTGTGAACAAGCTGGCCCAAGTAATATAGCAAAAAAAATAAAATATTCCCAAAATTATAAGGAAGATTGGGAAAAGCTGGAAGATTTTGAGAGATGGCTTTCTAGAAGTAAAAAGTGAAAAAATTTTGCAAGATGTAAGATCCGCAGTAAAGACATTAATATTTCTAGCGGAAAAGATTCTCTAATGAAACACAGTCTTTCGATAATTCATAAACATACAGCAAGGATGATACGCAAACAGCCGCGTTTAGCCGAATTTTCAGCAGGTATGGCAGAATCGGCGCAAATAAAGAATAATATTGCCGAAGGTATGATTA
This sequence comes from Melolontha melolontha, assembly GCA_935421215.2. Classification (NCBI taxonomy): domain Eukaryota; kingdom Metazoa; phylum Arthropoda; class Insecta; order Coleoptera; family Scarabaeidae; genus Melolontha; species Melolontha melolontha. Next base: position 34,135,410 of record OW285242.1, read on the forward strand.
TTTAAATTATTTCATGTTTACAATAATTTTAATTATCTTGGTTTTAGCCGAGATCCGCTTGTCTGCATTTATTGCAGAACATAATTTGCCATTTTTGGTAATGGATCATTTGCCAAAATTAATAGCTAACATTTGTCCCGATTCAAAGATTGCTCAAGGCATATCGTGCGCCAGAAAGAAAACCACAGCTATTGTTCGAAATGTCATAGGTGCTGAATGTTTCGAAAATATATGTGAGGATATTAAATATAATAAATTTTCCCTTATTATAGACGAGTCTACAGATCGCTCAACGATAAAACATCTTTGTCTCGTCGCAGGTATGCAAAAGACAATTTAATCAGAGACTGTTTTTTTGCTCTTGTGAAATTAGATAGTGCGATTGCGGAAACTTTATATAATCATGTTATAAATACATTTGTCTCAAATTCTGTTCCTTATAAAGATAATATGATTGGCTTTGCTTCTGATGGAGCAAACGTAATGATGGGAAGACATCATTACGTTACAACATTACTAAAAAAAGATATACCGAATTTATTTGTCATGAAGTGCATCTGCCACTCATTTCACTTAGTTGCTTCATACGCATGCGAAAAATTGCCAAATTTCCTTGAAAATTTAACAAAAAATATTTTTAATTACTTCAACTGTAGTCCAAAAAGAATCAGCGAATTCCAAGAGTATCAATTATTTTGCAATGTTAAAATCCACAAAATTTTACACTCGTCCCAAACCAGATGGTTATCGGCTGATTCAGCTATTAAACGAATTCTAGAACAATACAATCCGCTCAGATTATATTTTACAACTGCTGTTGCAGATGGCGATGTCTCAACAGCTGAAAACATACTCGATCATTTAAATAATCCGCTAACCAAAGTCTTTCTATTATTTCTAGATTATGTTTTGCCACTCTTTAATAGTCTAAATCGTGAAATGCAATCAGAATCGCCAAAACTTTACACTTTATATAATAGTGTATCCAATATTTTTCGAACAATTTGTGACTGTTTCCTAAAACGTAACTATTTATTATCTACAGCATTAGAAAACATTGAATTTAAAAATCCACATAATTATCAAGCATTAGAAGATCTGTATTTAGGCGCAAATGTTAGAATTTATCTACAAGAAGGTAAATTGAGTTCAGAACAAATAAAATATTTGCGACTACGTTGTTTGGATTTTTACGTTGAAAGTTGTTCACAAATCACGACTAGATTTCCACTAAAAAACAACCTACTTAAAAAATTTAATTTCATTGACCCCCGAGATAGTAAAAAGCGGATCTATAAGTTCAATAGCAGATATAGCTTTACTTTTTCCGAATTTAATACCACAAAACGAACTTGAAAATTTAGATAGCGAATGGAGGCAATTACGAAATTAAACAGAACGCCAAAATTTCAGCACAGATATGTTGGAATTCTGGGCTAGTGTCAGGGCAATAAAACGTGGTGAATCGAATGTCTTTCCATTATTATGTAATTTTATTCAAAATTTGTTGTGTTTACCACATTCTTCCGCAAATGTGGAACGAATTTTTTCCTCCATCAATTTAATGAAAACTAAACAACGTACTAAATTAAGCACGGAAACAGTCACAGGACTTCTTCATAGTAAGACATACATAAATAAAAATAGCTGTTTCGATTTTAAAATAGACAAAAAATTGATATCGAAAATAAATGAAGAAACATTAAAAAATATACCTGATGACGAGTAGAGTTTATTAACTATTATTATCATTAACGTCATTAGTTTTATAAAACATCATGTATATAATAATATAAGTTATTGTTAGTGTGCTTCATATATATTTACATTTTTATTATATTTACTAGTTATATGATACTATTAATTAATAACTATTATTATATGTATTTTAGAAATTAAAATTGTTTTCATATAATTGTTTGATTTTAAACTAAGGATAAAAAAATCTACCGAATTCTACCGAATTTTCACGAACCATTCTATCGATTATCTCAACAGCAGTGTTGTCGTTTTAGTACAAATGTACTAAATTTAGTACCTTTTTATTAGAAAAGTACATAAGTATAGCAAACGCCAATTAAGTTGGCGCGAGGAGGGGTAAGTTCGCGCAGGATTAAAAGTAGTGGGGAGATTTGTATTTGGTTTTACATCAAATGTCAGATAATTCTAACCTCTGAGCGTGTATCACTTTATGATCCCCTAGCAAAGACATTATGTTCTGTCAAACGTCAATGACAAATGTATTCTGACAATTACTTGAGTAGTAGGGGTGGACGTTTTTAATAACGGCTTCTGCGCACCTCCTCCTCGCACCAACTTAATTGGTGCTTGCTATACATTTTATTCGGAAATGACTCTAATTTAGTACATTTTATGTTGCACTTGCAGTGGCATCTATGGATAAAATTGGGAAGTAATACTTCTTTGTTATACTCTATTTTTAAAGTAGAGAGACGAATTTCTGAACAGACCACTTTGACAGTGAAATCTCATTGGTTGAAAGCAATTTGGCCTTGCTTTCAACCAATGAGATTTCACTGTCAAAGTGGTCTGTTCAGAAATTCGTCTCTCTACTTTAAAAATAGAGTATAGTAGGTTTCTGCACAGTTTGCTATTATATATTATAATATATTATTTTATAATATATTATATTATATATTATATTTTAGTTTTCACTGTTATTTTATGTCGTTACTAGGTGGACAGTACATAGAGGTGTATTTCTTCAAAATTAGGGATTTTACAGAGATTGCTTCTTAATCTTCTTATATATAGAAATTGAGGTAAGCAAATATCAGGCCTAGGAAAGAAGATAGGAAATTCCAATGAAATTCCTAAAAAAAATTTTTGGTTAATTTGGCATGCATCCACCAAGGGGCGTGCAACTACAAACTTCAGGTATTTTCCCGCCATTTTAGTTATTTTTGTGTTGGGTTTTGTTCTGTTGTTTCATTGTATTTGGTCATGATTTGGTCACAGAATTTGGTTGAGTATTGTTCTATTCAAGTGTTTTCAGTTTATGATTGTTTAAACAGCGTTATTATATATACGTAAATATTTTTTTTATGTTGCAATGTGTGAAACTGTTATTAGATAAGATCTTATTTGTTTCACTTTATTTTAAATTAATATAAGTTTATAAAAATGTCCAAGCATATAAGACGCTGTTGTGTTCATTCTTGTGAAGATAACATGTCTTCACGGCATCGGTTTCCCTTAGGAGATGAGGAAATTTTTGAAAGGTGGATTAGTGTTGTTAACAATCCATTATTAAATAATCTAACGCCAGAACAAATATATAGAAGTCATTATGTTTGTAACAAACATTTTGATGAAAATGACAGAAAATTCTTTCTTTGGAGACTGTAGTTAAGTAAAAGACTTAAAAAAGGTATATAACCCCTTACCACAATTATTAATCGTATCCTAAATACGTATTTCGACAACTAAGTTGTCATCATCAGTAGGTAAAACCACTAATTAAAAAGTCGCACACGGGACACAGTAAAGGTAGAAAAACCGCTCAGGCACCAACTATTATTCACCGCGTCCACGTATAGACTGGCCCCGTTACTGTGTCCCGTGTGCGACTTTTTAATTAGTGGTTTTACCTACTGATGATGACAACTTAGTTGTCGAAATACGTATTTAGGATACGATTAATAATTGTGGTAAGGGGTTATATACCTTTTTTAAGAAAATGACAGAGTCGCTGGAACAAAACGAGGTTTGAAAAGGAAAGCAGTACCAATGTTGTTTTTATCAAGTATCATCTTATATAATTTTTTTGAGTTTAGTTGTATATTGTTTCTTGTTTTAGCAACAAATATTGATGATGCTGCTAGAAGTATCGAAAGAAAATCTTTTGAAAAAAGATTAATATTTTCCTCTTTTGAAGGTAAATTGTAATTTAACCTAAAATGAGGTGAAAACTATTAATATATATGTATTTATCTAGAATCACTTCGGAATGTGGCATGTGCACAATCTTCTTCATCAGAGTTTATACACCTGCCAGATGCTTCTTACGATAAAGGTACTTTTATCTATATTTACTTTGAAATTATTAATGTTTTATTATGGCGTAAATATTATTGGAAGTGTGCTTGTAAATTTGTACTAATTACGAGTATATTTCAGAGAATATTTGTCCTGCTGTAAGTCCATCATTTGTTCTTAGAAATGAAGAAATATCCCGCCCATCTTTAAATATACCTTTAAGTGATAGAGGTAGAAATTGTAAAATTATATTACCAGCAGCTACTTGTATTTTTCAATTTTAGAAAATATACCAGCATTTGAAAAGTAATTCTACCTTCGTGTTCAGATACACGAGACGCAGCCGCAATAGGAAAGGTACACAATACTGGCTTGTATAAAAGTGAAGGTGAAATACATTTTATTATTATACACACAAATACAAATTTAAACAATTTTTTAAAGGAATTAAAAAGCGAAGTATCCTACAAAGGCTAAGTGTTACTAGACAAGCTTGATTAACACTGAAAGAACGTCTTTTATATAAGCAAGTTTCCAAATGGGCCACTAAAGCATCCTTGGCAAGTAGAAAATGTTCTGATTTAAAAAAATGTTTGGCTAGTGCAGAAAGAGTAGCAGAATCAAAATATTTTAGCAAATTAATGAAGCAAGTCAACGAAGCTACCTATACATTTATTATGGGGCAAATAAGATGTCAAAATTTACCCCTGAAAGGAAGGCGGTACAGTCTAGAAGAGAAAATACTGGCTTTGACATTTATGAAATCTAGTGGTAGAGGGTATAGAATGCTTTCAAAAATATTTGCATTACCAAGTAGAAAAACATAACAAACTTATTAAATCATCTTCCATTAAATCCAGGATATAATGAAGTGATATTTGCTAGTTTGAGGGGATGTGTTGAAAATATGAAACTGAAAGAGAAATGCTGTGTTCTTGTTTTTGATGAAATGGCACTAGATACAAATATTCAATATAATAGAAAACAAGATGTAATAGAAGGACTTCAAGATGATGGTGTAACAAGGAAAAATCGATTAGCAAATTATGTTAATGTATTTATGTTGAAAGGAGTGTTTACAGCATGGAAGCAACCTATTTACTTTGCATTTAGTGGTGGACCTGCTACTTCAGATAGTATATCTGGGATGTTGAAAGAAACTATTAGCAAATGTTGTGAAATAGGATTAACTATCGTTGCCCTAGTATGTGATCAGGGCTGTGCAAACTGTGCAGCAATAAATAAGTTAAAGAAAGAAACTGCACAACAACAATTACACATGCAAGCTGAAGACAGAAGCTTTGGTATCGTTTTGAATAATTCTGAAATTAAACCACTTTACGATGTTCCTTGTCTATTCAAGGGGCTCAGGAATAATCTACTAAATAAAGACTTGCATTTTGTAATTGAAGGAAAGAAGATGATCGCTAAATGGAGTCATATAGTAGATTTCTATTATTTAGATAGGTCAGATAATACAAGGATGTGTACTAAATTGACTGATAGCCATGTTTTGAAAGACAAAATATTAAAAATGAAAGTTTCTGCTTGCACCCAAGTATTCAGTTATCAAGTTGGGTCTTTGATGAAGAGAATCGCCAGGTGGGGTAAGCTATACTAATATATTCCATATATTATTTTGTAACATTGGTTTCTTTAGAAATAAATGATGAAAATAAATTGAGCAAAGAAGCGGAAGACACAGCCGAGCTTATTCACTTTTTGGATAAGCTTTTTGACAGTTTAAATGGCAGCGCTAAAGTCGGACCAAAAAGAAAACCTTTAAAAGGAGTACTAGAAAAAAATTCACCACATGAGCAGTTTTGGAGAACATCAGTGAAGATTTTAAATATAATGAAATTTTTTTGCAATAAAAAAAAGCAATTTGTTAATACACCATCACTAAACAATCTAAAATATACAATTCAAGCATTTCTGTATTTAAAGAATATGTTATTAGAAAAACATAAATTTAGTTATGTCTTAACTAGAAATTTCAATCAGGACTGTTTAGAAAATTTTTTCGGCTCCATTAGAAGTCATGGTGTTCGAAATATTATGTCAAATTGCACTAATTTCAATTCGTCATTTAAAACGCTGATAATTAACAATTTTCTGCCAACTCGTTCTCCAGGATTTAATTGTGAGGAAGACTTTTCAGGGAAGCCATTAAGTAATTTAAGAAAGTTTTTAGTTAATGGTAAAAGTGCAGCCAGATTTGATGAACCTATTGTTGCACCCAATATTCCTAAAAATATTTCTTTGACAAGTGGTAAAAAAATAAGAAGGTGTGTGTCAGGTTATTTAATAAAAAAGTTAGACCATTAATTGTCAACTGATGTTTGTAAAAAATATTTTTGTGGTACTAATGATAGTGATTTAGATTTTATAGAAGCTAGACAATATGAAAAACACACATGAAAAAAACCCTCTTCATACATTACATATATTGTAAATCTATGTTTAAATCAGATTTTCTACCTCCTGCCAAGATTTTTAAAATTAAGAAACATTCACTATTTTTGAACAATGCACTACTAAAAAATTTTGATGTAATTCATATTACTTGTAAAGACCACATGCATGTGTCACATTTTTTTATAAAAAATTAGTAGAATATATGTTATACTATTATTGTAAAAGAGTTAATTTAATATTTAAGGGAAAAGATTCCAAATTTAAAGAATGTGTAGAATTATGTAAAGATAAATCAAACATCGATGAAATTAAAATGCAGGCTTAATTAGGCAGAAATTAAAATAGATGTGAAAGTAGAAAAAGATATAGAAATAAAGTATAGTAAATAATTTTTTTGTTTTATTCTCTAAATGACACTTTTTTCATATTTCAGAAATTAAATTATATGTTTGATTCTATTAGTGTGTTCTTTGGGTATTTTTCTATTTAATATTCAGTACATTCAAATTAATTTTATTAGTATGTATATATACCGATAGGTCCAACTCGCTACGGGCCATACGCAACAATATACGTATGGAACGTAATGCGATGTGGCAACGTATGTACGATGCCACTCCGCGTGCGCATACATAAGTCCGATGATCGAGAGCAATAGATTGCCCGTCATTCGTATCTAGCTGTGCAAACGTAAAGGTTGCAACAGTTCAACTGTTTAGAATTTTCGAGACAATAACCCCTAGAAATCTCGAGGGAGTGAGGCGGGAGTTTTACAATAGGCTCGGCTATTGTTTGGGGCGAGAGGGCGGTATTTTCGAATCCTATATTTAGTGACTTTCTTAGAATTAAAATTTATTTTGCAGAATTATTGATTTTTTTACTTTTATCTTTTAGAAAACGTTATTGTTTTTTTATTACTTAAAATTACTTTTCCGTAGCAGCTAAGAATACAATAATAATAACTTGGAGATATAACGACCTTATTATATCTGAAACAAATGGGCAAATTACGTATACAGAACGAATATGCAAACGACTATATCCTTGCGCGGTTTAAGTCTTACTAAATTCATAACTCTGCAATGTATGGTAATGTAAGCTACTGCGCGTAGAGGGGATTCGCTGTTGCCACTTATTGCTGGGTATGGCCCGTTGAGAGCTGGTCCTATCGGTATACTCATGTGTTCTTTAAATGTTACCGCTACATTAGAAAAAAATAGAAAAATACACAGAGAACACATTAAGAGATTCAATCAATTACATGTTTTACTAGTTGTTTATTGTGCTATTTATTATTAATATTCGTTAAAGATAGTTCTTTATAGAGACTATAAAGTGAAAACATTTTCTAAAAAATATTTTATCACTCATTAATTTATTTCATTTATTTAATCGCAATCGTTTTAGAGCATGGATGACGCCGCTTTATCAGGTCCATAAAATAATCGTAAAGGAAAATATATAAAAAGTGGACAGAGGCAGATGGCTTACAATGTGTATTTTAAGAACAAAGCTAATAGTCCAAAACAGCTGCTGTTCGTCAAACTTCAAGGGAAGTAGGGATTGGTAGGAATACTATGTTTGACATTATTAAGGAAATTGAAATGTCTGGAGTTACACATTGTCCTTTAAGAAAACGAAGTTACCGAGATGCTTACAATAAATTAGATTAAGTATCAAAAAGTACGATTAGAAGGCACGTGCATTAATTTTTGTTTAAAAATGGATTATCAACTTGAACAAAAATATGTGAAGCTATTAAAGGGGATGCCAGTTTACATCCTTTAAAACGGACATCACTTTGGAGAATCCTAAAGAAACCGGGATTCAAGTGGGAAAAGCCCACACGAAATAACATATTAATTGAACGAAATGATATTATCGTATGGAGACGTCGTTATTTGACAAGTATAAGAAAGTTTCGTGCACAAGGGAGAAAAATCTATTATTTAGATGAAACTAGGGTGAATGCAAGTTACACAAAACCAAAAATATGGAACGATACAACGGTACTTAATCCAAGGCAAGCATTTGTTGAAGGTCTTTCTACTGGTTTAAAAGATCCATCTGGCAAAGGAAAGCGACTAATTGTGCTTCACACTGGCAGCGAAACTGGTTTTATGAATGGGGGTTTGTTATTATTTGAATCCAAGAAAACTGCAGATTACCATGAAGATATGAATAGTGAGGTGTTCATCGCATGGATGCAAACTATATTACCTTCTCTTGAGCCGACTAGTGTTATAGTAATGGATAATGCGCCTTATCATTCTACTAAAACAGAAAAGTCACCTACTTTATCATGGAAAAAGGAGGCACTCATTGAATGGCTTTTAACCAAAGGAATTTTAGCTGATAATTCTATGCTAAAGATTGAATTGTTTGAGTTTGTAAAAAATTACACATCCTGTCATCCAGTTTCATACGTGGTCGATGAAAGTGGCCGTACAGTTTTACGTTTACCTCCATATCACTGTAATCTTAACCCCATTGAACTTATATGGGCTCAAGTCAACCATCATGTTGCGGCCAATAATAAGACATTTAAATTGGATGAAGTAAGAAATTTATTATTAGAAGGATTAGACATGGTTGATGCTGACGCATGGAAAAATAGCATTCATCACGTTATAATAGAAGAAAACAAAATGTATGATTTAGATAATATTGTTGAAAATGTATTAGAAAATTTGACTTTTACTGTAAATACTGGGTCATCCTCAGAATTTTCATTAGATTCAGGTTCTGATCTTGAAGATGAGTAGTTTTCAATATACAGTGGACCCCGCTTATTGTGATCACTTTGGTACCCAAAGATTTTGATAACATTAACCGAATGATGTCAATATCCAGTAAGAAAAGAAATTGCTCAAAATATATATTTTTTATTCTTTAAATCACATTAACAATATGAATAAACAAACAAGTAAAAACTAAATAAATTCTTTGAAATACATAACTAAATAATTTTGTAACACTTAAAAATAATTGTTCTATGGTAAAAATATATAAAATAAAAAATTGCAACATTATTTCTTAAAATATTCCTCAAGGGTGGTTTGCCTTGATAACCCTTGACGAAGGAGATCATCTATAAATTTTTCATATTCATATTGAATTCTAAATTTCTCTGCCCTACATTGAACGCCGCATCGCAATATTGCTAATGCACTTCGCATTTCGTTTTCAGTCGGTGGTTTGATAAGCTCTTCTGTGTTCTCATCTTCGAAATCATCGGATAACTGACAAGAATCTCTCTGAACAATATCCTCTTCTGTAGTTGGAGCTGTTACATCAATATTGTTATCAATGTTAAGCCACTCTTCAAATTCAGCAGTTGGTATATCAGAAGGAAAAACCATTTCTTCTTCTGCTTGCATTTCTGGGTGGGTATTCGAGAAACCACCACGATTAAAACAGTTTTGAATTGTGGTTTTTGTTACGTTTTGCCAGGACTTGGCTATCATATGTATTGCATCCAATAATGATAATTTTCTCGCCAAATCATTCGCACTAAATTGCGTCATATCTTCCATATTTTCTAAAATACGGGCTCTCATTTCCTTGCGATAATAAAATTTTAAATTTCGTATAATTCCTTGATCACAGGGCTGTATTAGGGAAGTTGTATTCGCAGGTAAGAATACAACATTTATGTGCTTTAAATTTGAGTTAACAGCATGCGCGGTGCAGTTGTCAACAAGTAAAACAATTTTACGATTTAATTTATTGTCCCATTTTAATAACCATTCATTAAAAATAATAGATGTCGTCCATGCGTTTGAGTTTGAATGGTAATCGACAGGCAAATTTTTAACACCTTTAAAGCACCGTGGCCTTTTACTTTTCCCAATAACTAAAAGCCTCTCTTTCTCACCAATCATATTTACACAGCACAAAACTGAGATACGCTCTTTTGCGATTTTACAACCTTTAGCACTTTCATCTTTGAAAAGATACGTGTGTTCTGGCAGTGCGCGATAGTAAAGTCCCGTTTCATCTGCGTTGTAAATGTCATTAGGGGAATACTCGCCAATAATTTTAGGCCACTCGTTTGCAATCCATTCTTCTGCTGCTCCAAAATCAGCATCCTTTTCTTCCCCATACGTGCGCTTGTAACTGATATTCTGCCGTTTGGTCCATCGATAAAACCAACCTTTTGTTGCAACAAAATTTTCTTTCCCCATTTTCTTCGCAAGAATTTCCGCTTTCTCCATCATTAGCGGTCCATCAACACGCGCATCTTTTTTCCGGACACTGGTAAACCATAATTTTAAAGCTTCTTCTACTTTTGCATCTTTTCCCGTTCGATTTCGCTTTAAATTCACATTTTCATTTTTTTTCATAGAAATTATTGTTTCTCTATTTTTTAAAATTTTGCACAATAATGGCTGCGAAATTTTTAACTGAGCAGCTGCATTTCTTTGACTCATGCTGGGCAATCGGTCATATTTTTCTAAAATGCTCATTTTTTCCTTTGTGCTTAGATCTTTGCGCTTTGCGGACATGATGCGGATCGTTTCTTGTCTTAGTAAAACTGAATGAAATCAATGTGGCTTGTGGTGGAGTTGAACTGCTGACGTATTGTAAGTACAAATGTACATATTTATTGTATTACATCATCCCCCAACGAAGCGAATGTGATAACAGTAACCGGACCCGTGATAACACTAAGCGTAAATATTTATATGCGTTATTACATAGAATTGCCCATACTTGACAGAAACGATAACAATAAGCGCGTGATAACTAGAGAACGGACATTCTTACCACATGACTAAGTTCTCCGAATCAATAGCCGTTGTCCATTGTTAACGCTGCGAAAATCAGGTGTCCGAGAAAATCAAACACAAATACTTCATTGTATTACGCCGGGATGTACTGAGCGAAGTTTATAAACATTTCCAATTGCGGATTGCGTTTAATGGAATATATCCTCCGAATACAATCGCTGTATTGTCCATTGTAATCGCAACGGATCAGATGGCCGCGTAAGACTAACAAATACTTCATTGAATTACGCCGAGTCATGTGGTAAGAATGTCCGTTCTCTAGTGATAACATTAGCCGCGACCACATTAAGCGGGGTCCACTGTATATATATATATATATATATATTCATGAACAATAGGCAACATAATGAACTGTGGTGTGTTAAATTTAGTTGGTGTGCGATGTTCTTGATTTAGATTCGTGTGTGTATGTGATGTGTTACATATATTTTTTTACACTTTTAAATTGTATAGTTTGGTAAATATAGTGAATAAAATGCAAAGCAAATATAATTATATAATAATGTTTACCATATACAATCATGAGATTGTAAGTTGTTTCAGGTCCTCAGAAATTGTTCGACGTCCTGGGTCTCAAGTAACTACCAGATATTGTGATAATCGCGGAATATTAATAAAATTTCTAAGTAGGAAATTATTATATAATTTTTTTAATGTAATTATGTAAGTGTAAGTAAAAGATTTCATGTATATTATGCTAATAAAAGAGGGTTTTACACTCATTGTGTTCAGACATTTATGAAAAAAATTGTTTTTACTGAACACACGGAGTTTCCCATGAAAGCAATTTCTCTTTTTATTTATTCTTATTTTTTTTTTTTCAATTACATTGAAATCTGAAACTGTAATCAAACCATATTTCTGCTAAAAGCAAAAAAAATCATTGTACGATAGTAACAATTTATCAATTTAATGTAAGTATTAATCAGAAATAACTTGAAATAAAGAAATGAACACATGTTTAACCAGATACTGAAACTGGAAAAATGCTTACGTTTTACCTATCTTTTGGTGCAAAATTGCTGTTTTATCGTTTTTAATATGTACTTACTTACTTTTGTAAAATGAAAATATTTTTAAATACCTTTTTTAGATGTATAAAAATTTTTATCATAATTATGTGAAATGATGTGCAGGTAAATGAATTTCCTCATTGTTCTCTCATTATAGATACTATTAAAATAACTGTATTTTGTAAAATGCTATATTTTTTAAGCTAAACGATACACAAATATTATGATAATTATACACTGTCACCATCAATCCTTTAAATTTATTAGTTTCACATTTACACAAAAGTTTTGTTCTCTAATAAAATCAAAGATGTAAATATTTTTCCTGTAGTAATTTTAACACATTCTCACTGTATTTACGCACAAATTTATTGTAGATGCAACACCTTCAAACAATAAATAACAGATTAAAAGATTTTGATTGAAATATTTTATACCGGTAGGTTCAGCTCGGAACGGGCCATAGTCGGCAATAAGTGGCAACAGTGAATCCCCTCTACGCGCAGTAGCTTCAATTGCACCACATTGCAATTAAGAATTTAGTAAGACTTAAACCGCGCAAGGATATAGTCGTTTGCATATTCGTTCTGTATACGTAATTTGCCGATTTGTTTCAGACATAATAAGGTCCAATTTATTTTTGTATTCTTAGCTGCTACGGAAAAGTAATTTTAAGTAATAAAAAAACAATAACGTTTTCTAAAAGATAAGAGTAAAAAAGCAATTCTGCAAAATAAATTTAAATTTAAAATTAATTTTAATTTCGTCTGCAATTTGCCGTGTACACTTAAGGTCGCCCATTTCAACTAACGAACAAACCCTCACGTCTCTCTCCTCCCGATCGGCAAGTATTAGAGGGATATGAGCCTGTTCGTCAATTTGTTGGCATTTGCGGCAATTTCCGACGACACAGCCATATTTCCTAAACGCATTTACGATCCTTTCAATCATCGAATGCGAAGGAATAGGCCGATTTACGTACTCTACAGCAAATAAATGCGTTACGTTCCATACGTATATTGTTGCGTATGGCCCGTAGCGGGCTGAACCTATCGGTATAAGTCTAATACCTTGCATTGGTATATATTTGCCGCTTCTTGCTTGAATAAAACTTTTAAAGTCTAAGTTTTCTTAATAATAAATATGTTAATAAACAAACGTCAAAAATAATCTTTTGTATAAGTTAGTAAGTACATAACCTCACATACAAATTATCTATTTTTTGAAATTCCTGTGTAAATTATACTCAGATTGCCGCGCCATCTGGTCCTTTCTTAAATGGAATGCAATATAGGTGAGAAATTTGTTTGTTTACCTTTACCTTGTTTATCTTCAAAAACCATTCTCTTCGAATAGCGTTTAAATCATGTAATTAAATGAATTTAAATAAATTATCTATTTTTCAATAAAATATATTTTTTCTATTTTGCGTTCGAAATGAACTCATTATGACACCCAAAACAGTATCGAAATGAGCTTCATTTCGATACGCTTTTTTTCATTTTTCAATGTTGGCGTTGTTCGAATACAGAAATAAATATCATTGCTGTCATTTGATTTTAAGAATTTATGTACATTTGACAGATATGATATATATCCTTATTTTACACAAACAACGTATTGCTATAGATTTTTCCTTGGACAAGAAAGGAAAAATGTTTGAATAATATTGAACTCTGTTAGGTAGTACATTTATAAAAATTATCTATTTCAATTGTATGTTTATTTATTTCAGACGGGGATCGTTATAAATATATTTTATTTTATAAGTGAAAATTTTTATAATGTTTGAAATTATGATTAACCCTCGTATATTTAGGTTGATCAGAGGATTGAAGTTGCCGCTTTTCCGGATATTGTATTTATTAAAATGTGTATTGTCTGTATATTTTTGATTTTATAGTTGGTAGGGATATCCAGGCGGATGTTAAAATTTCATTTTGAGTTAGAGATATCTTGACGTCTGAAGTGATCGGATTATTAAAGAATAAAATACTCAATTTTATTCTTTGTTTTATAAAATCGGGTTGTATTTTGTTTATGCATTTGTGTGAAGTGCATGTAAATCTTAATTCGATTTTTGCGAGTGTTTTGATGTTTATAAAATGTTCTTATGAATAAGATATCTCTCACGCATTTGGTTAATGGTGCATAGATCTATGTAAGTTTGATAAAATATTTTGTTTATATATTTGATATCACGATTATTTTCATTATTATAATTTTATGTATTTTTGTAATAATTTATATTTGAAAGTAGTATATGGGTATTAGAGAAACTTGTCATGTTTTTTGTAAGGGAAGTTTTTTTTTAAAAATTAATATTCGAGAACATTTTGAATTCAAGGTTGGAGTTTTCTTTAGTGTGGATTGACCTTGTTGTGTTATTTTTGCGCACGACAAAAATTCAATTTTCGCGGGTTTCGAAAACTTAGTTGTTTTTGACATTTGTTTGCAGGGGTTAAAGTAGAGGTCAAACTTGACAAATTTCACTAGTATTTATTAGTTTTATGTTTGATCGAGTGTCACAAGGGGTTTTTCTCTGTGTGCGAGTCATTATTCACAAAGAGTGTTTCCCCATTGCTACTGTTTGATGATGCTTTAGCACCCTATACACTCTGTAGAGGGATTTTTTTTGACTTTTTTTTTTAAATAAACTGCGAAATTAACAAATAAGATCTTTTATTTATGTTTATTGTTTTATTTTCAAATTAAAACTTGGACCCGATCCGCGAGGAACGATTCATGAGATGGGAGTTCGTGGATTCTACTAGACTGAATAGCCGGCAATATAAGCTGTAGTGTGAATAAAAATTAATAAGCAATTTCAAAGCAAATTCCACTGCACAATTTTGGCTAACCCAACGTGGTGCGAGAATAAATAATTTAATAATTGGACTGCACAATTATGGCGGCCCAACGTGTCGGCGTATGAAGAAAAGCAAATACAAAATTTACAATTATATAACCCAACGTGGTGTGAGAATATATATAATAATTGGACTGCACAATTTTGGCGAGGCCAACGTATAATTGGTAGAAACAGAAATAAAACAATATAATTCAAAGATGGAAAATATAATGGAAAATTTGAAACAAAGAATGGGTAATGCTGGTTACATACATGAAGGAGGACACAATGGAGAAAGCAGTCAACAGATAATGGACATGGTGCACACAATGATGAAAGATATGGAAAGAAAGATAGGCATATTGAATGGTCAACTTTTAGAAGAAAAGGAGAAAAGAGAATGGCAGGAACAAAAGGTGACGTACTTGCAGAAACAAATCGATCAAATGAAGAAGGAAAAAAACGAAGCGAATGTGCCTGTGTTCATCCCTGTACCAGTACAAAATGAACCATTGCCGAAATTTTATGGTATGGCAAATACAAATCCCATGGATTTTCTAAAAAAATTAAAGGAAAGTCTAGAGGATGTGCCAGGGGACCAAAAGAAGCTCCAGAAAATAGGGAACTGTTTCAAGGACGATGCGATGACCTGGTGGGACATGATCTCGGATGAGGTGAAGACAATGGAGGAGTTCGAGGTCAGATTTACCAGTCAATTCTGGGGAACAACAAGACAAACGAGGGTAAGAAATGATTTATTAGTTGGTAGATATAATAATAGTAATGAGTCACGAGCGTCGTATGTTATGAGGAGACGTTCAATTTTGAAATATTTGCAACCAAAAATTACTGATAGAGATCTAATATGCCAATTAAGTACTCACTTTGATGCACAAATTAGTCAGGCAGTAGCCATTCAAAATATAAGTGACATGCAACAATTTATTGAACTTTTGAAAAGATTAGACGATATGGAATATGGTAAAAGATATCAGAGTAATTATATAGATCGAAATGTTAATAGATCGTCATATGCTAAAATGGAAAATAATAACAATAATAGTAATTATTCAAGTCCTCAACGAGCAAATAATTATGGTAAGAGAAAGAATAGAATGGCTTCACCAGGTAGGATAGAATATAATAAAAAGAATATAAGAAGGGAAACGTTACCAGAGACAATAAGCAATAATAGTAAAGATATTAGATGCAATTATAATTTAGAAAGAATAGATAGCAATAATTATCATGAAGAAAGTAGTAAAGAAAGTATGGTAGATAATAAAAAGTATAAAGGTAATAGATACAAAAGTATTAAACTTATAGGTAATCACAAGTGGACTAGATTTAAAGGTCCTCGACCTGAGTTTAATAAAAAAATTAATGTAACGAGAAAAATAAATAAAAACTTATTTACTGTCGGATATTTTAAATAGGCCCAACTTAATGAGAAATTTCGTTGTAAACTATTTAGATGAATATGCGAGATATAAGGATTTTTGCTTTTGATTTAATTAACTGGAATGTGATGTACTAAAGGATATAAATAAAATTTGGAAAAGTAAATAGGATTTGATATATGATACTGAAATGAATTTAACGTAAAAGATAATTAGGATTAGATTATTAGTATAAGAAGAGGATGTAGAAGTAAAATAAAAAGGTGTTTACTGAATTTCGTCGTGATAAAAAGTTATATGATATTGAATATGAAAAAATTTTCGTCGCTAATATATGAAATAAATATATGAAATATTTATATGAAAATGAAAGTGTATTTATAAAAAAAAAATTTTCGTCGGTATATTTAAATAGAATTTCGTCGTTGATATATGAAAAAAGTTATTATGATAATAGAGATATATATATATATATTGTTGAAATAAAATTATGGTATTTGTGAATTTAGAAAAAAGAATTATTGGCATGTTAAAAAAGGTTAATGAATAAAAATATTTGAATAGGATGGTATACGATGTGCTGATTTAATTGACCTGGTATTGAATTGGATAGAGTAAATGGATATATACAGGATGAGTTATGATAAAAAAATTATTGTTGATATAATTAATTAATTAGAATTATCTGCGTATAAAAAAATTGTTGATTATGGGAATTGCGTTGAAAAGAAAAAAATTAAAATTATATAAATATAGGAAGAAGAAATTAAGCTTAGGATATGATTATTATTATTATTATTATTGTTATTGCTTGGGAATTAATGGTGTTATGAATTTGTTTATTATGATGATTTGATATATGAGATGTTGATGCTATGTTTTTCTTTTATCTATGAAAATTCGTTGGAGATGTTCATGTCCATGAGATCGAGAGAGTGCTCGAATATTCGACGGGGATGACTGTTACTTCGGCGTGTTCCTTCGTCTATGATGTGTGTAACGAAGCCCATTCGAAAATGTCTAGTCAAAAATGACATTAAATAAATTATGTCAAGTAATACGACATAAAGGATAAAATGTCTTAAATAAAATAAGACATGTATATTCATAAAAATTATATACAGAATGTATATGGAGATGTTGAAACCGTTTACCACACTACAGCATCAGAACGAGGATGATCCTGTTCGACAACAATGCAACAAGTTAGTGCGGGGAACAAAGACAGGGTGCGTTACTGTCTCGAGTGCTGTGCTGAAGTTTATCCTTGAAAAAAGCTCAGGGATGTTCTGACTTTGTTCTCGGATAAATTCGGGGAATCATGCTATAGATTTTTCCTTGGACAAGAAAGGAAAAATGTTTGAATAATATTGAACTCTGTTAGGTAGTACATTTATAAAAATTATCTATTTCAATTGTATGTTTATTTATTTCAGACGGGGATCGTTATAAATATATTTTATTTTATAAGTGAAAATTTTTATAATGTTTGAAATTATGATTAACCCTCGTATATTTAGGTTGATCAGAGGATTGAAGTTGCCGCTTTTCCGGATATTGTATTTATTAAAATGTGTATTGTCTGTATATTTTTGATTTTATAGTTGGTAGGGATATCCAGGCGGATGTTAAAATTTCATTTTGAGTTAGAGATATCTTGACGTCTGAAGTGATCGGATTATTGAAGAATAAAATACTCAATTTTATTCTTTGTTTTATAAAATCGGGTTGTATTTTGTTTATGCATTTGTGTGAAGTGCATGTAAATCTTAATTCGATTTTTGCGAGTGTTTTGATGTTTATAAAATGTTCTTATGAATAAGATATCTCTCACGCATTTGGTTAATGGTGCATAGATCTATGTAAGTTTGATAAAATATTTTGTTTATATATTTGATATCACGATTATTTTCATTATTATAATTTTATGTATTTTTGTAATAATTTATATTTGAAAGTAGTATATGGGTATTAGAGAAACTTGTCATGTTTTTTGTAAGGGAAGTTTTTTTTTAAAAATTAATATTCGAGAACATTTTGAATTCAAGGTTGGAGTTTTCTTTAGTGTGGATTGACCTTGTTGTGTTATTTTTGCGCACGACAAAAATTCAATTTTCGCGGGTTTCGAAAACTTAGTTGTTTTTGACATTTGTTTGCAGGGGTTAAAGTAGAGGTCAAACTTGACAAATTTCACTAGTATTTATTAGTTTTATGTTTGATCGAGTGTCACAAGGGGTTTTTCTCTGTGTGCGAGTCATTATTCACAAAGAGTGTTTCCCCATTGCTACTGTTTGATGATGCTTTAGCACCCTATACACTCTGTAGAGGGATTTTTTTTGACTTTTTTTTTAAATAAACTGCGAAATTAACAAATAAGATCTTTTATTTATGTTTATTGTTTTATTTTCAAATTAAAACTTGGACCCGATCCGCGAGGAACGATTCATGAGATGGGAGTTCGTGGATTCTACTAGACTGAATAGCCGGCAATATAAGCTGTAGTGTGAATAAAAATTAATAAGCAATTTCAAAGCAAATTCCACTGCAGTATGTTGTATACAATTGACAACAACATATACATATATGTTTCTATGTCACTCATGTTTATATTTTTAAATGAAATATCAAGTAATGTTAACGAATATTAATAAATAATATGTAATATAATATACTTCGTGGATAGCAAGATTTAAATTTGAAAATGTCAAGTATCAATGTGACCAACTGCATGCTTTATATAAAAATTAAACTCTAAACTTTCAAATTAAATAATTACAATTTAAGCAATTTATTAATGTAAAAAACGCAAAATAGAAAAAATAGTATAAAAAACTCGTTTCATAAGGCCTTTTGCCGCACTCGCTCTTTAGAAAACTGATCTCGTGCGGCAAAATGGTGCCTTATGAAACTTGTTTTTTAATATACTATTTTCTATTTTGCGTTCGAAATGAACTCATTATGACACCCAAAACAGTATCGAAATGAGCTTCATTTCGATACGCTTTTTTTCATTTTTCAATGTTGGCGTTGTTCGAACACAGAAATAAATATCATTGCTGTCATTTGATTTTAAGAATTTAAGTACATTTGACAGATATGATATATGCTCGCACTCTACACAAACAACGTATAGCAAACGCCAATTAAGTTGGCGCGAGGAGGGGTAAGTTCGCGCAGGATTAAAAGTAGTGGGGAGATTTGTATTTGGTTTTACATCAAATGTCAGATAATTCTAACCTCTGAGCGTGTATCACTTTATGATCCCCTAGCAAAGACATTATGTTCCGTCAAACGTCAATGACAAATGTATCTGACAATTACTTGAGTAGTGGGGGTGGACGTTTCTAAAAACGGCTTCTGCGCACCCCCTCCTCCCGCCAACTTAATTGGCGTTTGCTATACAATTGACAAGAAGATATATTAGTTTCTGTCACTAATGTTTATATTTTATTTAAATAAAATATCAAGGAATGTAACGAAAATTAATAAATAATATGTAATATAATATACTTTGCGGATAGCAAGATTTAAATTTGAAAATGTCAAGTATCAATGTGACCAACTGCATGCTTTATATAAAAATAAAACTCTGAACTTTCAAATTAAATAATTCCAATTTATAAATGCAAAATAGAAAAAATAGTATAAAATACTCTTTCATAAGGCCTAAGGCCTAAGGCATAAGGCATAAGAAAACGAGCCGCTATCGCGGCTCGTTTTCTAAACTGATCTCGTGCGGCAAAATGTGCCTTATGAAACTTGTTTTTTTAATATACTATAATTTAAGATTTTTGTAACGAATACAAATTGAGAAATATGACAATTGCAATCTATTTAAGAATTGTAAGAATTGTTGGCTATTGTAAGGTCTATTCAAAAGTCTACAATTGTACTTGCGGGGAACAGAGTTCCACTTGGGTCGATGGGACTCGCACTATAGTTCGTACAATTGTTTTTTTAGAACGGGATCAGATGTTTTGTCTGGGTATGTTTTTCTAAATTTGACTTTTGACTTGCCTCGTATTCACTCCGTGTATTTATAATCTTTTTGTTCAGATGTACTGCTTTAATGTGTCCTTCGAAGTATGACTTATTGCTTGTCATGTATCCACAGTTCATGCATTTATATTTCTTTTATTTCAGATGTACTTCTTTTATGTGTTTTTTTAAGGTTGACTTGTAACCTGACTCGTATTCGCACTCCATGCATTTATAATCCTTTTGTTTCAGATGTACTACTTTTATGTGTGCTTGTAAGTTTGCCTTCTGACTTGCCTCGTATTCGCACTCCATGCATTTATAATCCTTTTGTTTCAGATGTACTACTTTTATGTGTGCTTGTAAGTTTGCCTTCTGAGTTGCCTCGTATTCGCACTCCATGCATTTATAATCCTTTTGTTTCAGATGTATTACTTTTATGTGTTCTTGTAAGTTTGCCTTGCGATTTGCCTCGTATTTGCACTCCATGCATTTATAATCCTTTTGTTTCAGATGTATCGCTTTTATGTGCTTTTCTAAAGTTGACTTGTGACTTGTCTCGTATTCGCACTCCATGCATTTATAATCCTTTTGTTTCAGATGTTTTACTTTTATGTGTTTTTGCAAGTTTGCCTTGCATCTTGCCTCGTATTTGCACTCCATGCATTTATAGCATTTATATTTATAATCCTGTAGTGCTCTTATGTATACTTCTAAGTATGTCTTGCAACTTGTCTTGAATTCACACTCTGTAGGTTTATTCACATGTTTTGTCTTTATGTGTGTTTCTAAGTGTAACTTGGAAATTGTCCCAAATTCACACTCCATGCATTTATAATTAGATTCCGCGAAATGTTTCATTTGCATATGCATTTTTAAATAAGTGCTGTAATATGTCTTAAACTCGCAATTTGCGCACTTATATTTGCCTCTTTTTAGACGTTTTATTTTTACAAGTGGTCTTAGGGAA
Source organism: Melolontha melolontha (assembly GCA_935421215.2). NCBI lineage: Eukaryota > Metazoa > Arthropoda > Insecta > Coleoptera > Scarabaeidae > Melolontha > Melolontha melolontha. The sequence continues at coordinate 34,156,832 of OW285242.1, forward strand.
CATTTGTCCCCTGTTTCAAGATTGCATTTCGAGGATTGACAATGTTTGCCACCATGATGTTGTGTGTGTCGAGACTTCTTTATATTTTTAATAGTAGCTTTGAAATAGTCGCACCTAGAGTATTTATGTATATCTGTTCCTGCATTGCCAGCATGATTTTTTACCATGTGCGTCTCAAGAGATTCTGTCGTCTTGTATCTTCTGCGACAAATGTCACATTTGTACATTTTCACCTCGTAGTGCACATTAGTGTGGTGTCTGAAGTCTGCATTGTACATTGTTCTGAACTTGCAAAGCGTACATTTGTATATTCTTCGCTTCTGTCTTTTAACCTTGCTTCGTAGGGAACGCCTTTCTACTTCTAGTTCTTTAAACTTCGGTGCAGGATGTACGCTGTATCTGAAAACAAATGAACCCGAATTTAATTCCAAATCCTTTCACATGCAAATGTTATTTTTATTGCAACTGTTGCTAATAAGATTTGCTTATACATTAAAAGTTGATTATATCGACGACCAAGGGACCGACAATTTTCGTCGTTATATAAGGACGTCGTTATATGCATTTTTTCTAATATGTAATAAGGTACAACACACAAGTATCTGAATGCATTTTATTATAAATGAAGATAATTGTATTATAGCACATAGTTATAAATAACAAAAAACAATTACATACATATGAACAAATTATTTTCCAAAAAAGTCAGTAATTTTTGTTTGATTACTGGATTGCAAAAAATAGTTCACTTCTAAGGCCCTTTCCAATATTTTGACATTCTTAATGTAAACTTCATTCAACTTGTCATTAAATGAAATGTGGTTTCGCACTATTTTCAAAGCTTTAATGGCCTCCAATGTTGATGATGGTTCGAATTCCATCCCAGGGTCATCTTGATCTTCATCGATCTCGTATGCTTCTTCTTCTGTTTGTAAACCTTTTAAATTCATAACTAAATCTTCATCATTTAGCTCTCCCCATGTTGCCAAGTCTTTATCAACGTCAACAAAGTCATCAAATGTAACATTTGAATCAGTGTCCACGACGTACGCTTCTCGAATCAGTTGTGCCAAGGGAATGTTATCCTCGTCTTCAAAATGATCCTCTTCTTGAATAGCCACTGAGGGGAGAAATCCAGCATGTCGAAAACAATTAACAATTGTATTTTGTGAAACTGCATCCCATGCTGTGGATATCATCATGACGGTATCTAGAATATTAATTTTTATTTCATTGTTTTCATCTGCATTCTCTATCATTTTCATAACTAAAGCCTTTCGGAAATGCACTTTGAGGTTCCTTATTATGCCTTGATCAAGAGGCTGTAGAACGGAAGTTGTATTTGGTGGGAGAAAACACAAATTTATGGCCTTCAAATTCTAAACATTAGTATGAGCGCTGCAATTATCCACCAACAACAAAATTTTCTTCTTTGCCGCACATAGCGCCTTATCCCAGTCTCGTAAAAACGTCTCGAATATTTCGGACACCATCCAGGCACGTCTGTTGGATCTGTAATCGACAGGAAGTCTCTTCATGCTTTTAAAACACCTGGGATTGTTTGATTTTCCAATCACAAGCAGCTTTTTTTTAATGGTGCCGGTCATATTGGCGACCACCAATACCGTGACCCTGCCTTTTGACATTTTACCCCCAGAGCATTTCTCTCCTTTAAATTTTAGGGTCTTGTTAGGAGTCATTTTGAAGAATAATTCGGTTTCATCCGCGTTAAATATCTGTTCATCCGTGTAGTTTTTACGTATCTCTGCAAAAACATTTTTCAACCATTCATCAGTTGTACTTTCGGATACAGATAGATGCAGATTCACCAGAGACAGTGCCACCCACAATATTGTGGCGGTTTCGGAATCGTTTGATCCAACTTTCTGAGCATTCAAAGTTTTCCAGTCATAAAAGTTTGCCGAAATCATTGGCTTTGGCTTGTAAGATGGGCCCTGTTATTGGAATACCCTGGCTTCGTTTCTCTTTGAACCATCTAAAGAGTGTCTTATCTATGTCATCATATTGAGAGCATCTTAACTTCTTATTCGTTTGAACATTATTTTTGAAGGCGTCTTCAAATTTTGTTCGATTTTTCCAAATCGTAGATACAGTGGAATGCGATAGACCAAAGCTTTTTGCAACCTCCACATTAGCCTCACCATTTTTTATGCGTGTAATTATTGCAAATTTGTCACTTATTGATAAGGCTTTTCTCTTTTTTGCAGGTGTCATTCTGTTTTGACACACATACATACATGTAACAAATAACGTAATTTGAACAACACCGGTCGCTTACAAATATGTATGTATATAATAATTGGTATGTATTGCTGCATCAAAACTGTCGGGAATTAGGGGAATCACAGAAACGGGACCAATCGGAACAACAACACTCGGCACGGGGCTTTTTTCTCCTACGTACGTCGTTACATCCGGCCTGACTTAGAACTCACGAAAGACGTTACAAGCGACTTCGTCGCTAATAGCGACGACGTTATACACGACTATGGTAGACATTGTCGCATATAGAAATTCAACCAATTCTCTACAGGTCGGTCGTTATAAGCAACTTGTTGTTATAAGCGACGTCGTTATAAATGACTTTCACTGTATATATATATTATATTGACTTCTTAACTTGCTGCGTATTCGCCAAGCGCTATTATTGAAGGAAAGATGTAGCGTGATCTATGGCCCATTCCAAATAAGAATGGACCGTTGGGAAAGATAGGGCCTAAAATAAAAGCTTGTGGTTGGTTAAAAGGGAGGCCTAATTTACGCAAAATCAAGTTTATTTAATTAAATCAAATTCTCTTTTACTGTCAGTACTGGAATTGCGTGTTCTATTAGTTGTTTATCTTGCTATTTATTATTAATATTCGCTAAAAATAGATATTTATAGGGATTAAAAAGTGAAATACTGATATACTACTACTGTTTTCCGAAGATATTTTATTACTTTGATTGATTTTTTTATGTATATAATCGCAAACGTTTTAGAGTATGGATGACGTACCTTTGCCTGGTCGATCAAAAATCCTAAAGGGAAATATGTAAAAAGTGGACAGAGGCAAATGGCCTATAATATGTATTTTTAGAACATATGTTCAAGACAGCTGCTGTTCGTCAAACATCAAGGGAAGTAGGGATTAGCAGGTATACTGAGTTTGACATTATCAAAGAAATTGATTTGTCTGGAGTTTCACAATCTCCTTTAAGAAAACGAAATTGCCAGAATGCTTACAACGAATAGGAAGTAAAAAATTTAAAAAAATGAGTTTACCAACTTATACAAAAATATTTTAGGCTATTGGAGAGGATGTCAGTCTATCTCCTGTAAAACGTTTCTGGAAGTACACAGACATTTTCGGGAATGCGGTCTGCGTAATTATTAGAGACCGGACACATCGGGCTGAAATGGACGTCATTACGACGGACGATATAAATAGTCTACAACATCTGTAAGTATATCACGCAGTTGTTGAATAGCACTATTCATTCGGTTAACTGCACATCTATTTTTTGTGTGCGGTTAACCGAATGAATAGTGCTATCCAATAACTGCGTGATGTACTTACAGATGTTGTAGACTATTTATATCGTCCATCAAATGTGTCTGGTTTCTTGTTATAATATTTACTGCTTAGATTTTTTTTATCATTTCAGTTGTTAATTGAATATTTAAAACAAGAGCGCTTCTTAATCTCAGGCTATGTGGTAGGTTGTAAATACCCAAACAGTTCACAAACATACATAAAACAAAATCGATTTCACAGAGTAAAAAAATAAATATAATTAAAACAATTATTAATTTCTTTTTCTACAAGATACAAACATGCACTTAAAATACTATGTCAAAAGCATTAAACGATATTGGGTTGCTTATTTACCCCCTTTTATTAATTATATCTGGTTGCCTACACAATAATCATATGGCTCGAAAAGTAATCAAATAACAAAATTAAGGTTATATTTGAAGTGACTATACTGACAATGATATACTATGAATATATGTTGTTTGAAAATGATATTTTGCCCCAAGATAACGTGAGTTTAATGATATTTAATAATATGATTTAACAAATGAGGTACTATCTTTTAGAAAATAAGCATATCTATTTCCTAGGAGTTCAGGAAGTACCAAGCTGGTTCTGGAAAGGTTGGTTGATGTGGCACTCTTTACGTAGGGCTGGAGAATTTCCTTTACATAATGCTGCTTTCGCAATAAGTTCTTGAAGTAATGAACCCGGTTTAATTAATTTCACACGTTTAGATGGTTCTTGGTGTTCTGAATGTGGTTTATGTAATGGGTAACAACACAACTTTTTATTTTTTGTTAAAAACTATATTATCTTAAACTACATATCAAAATATAATTATACACAAAATTTTACGGTTTAAAACCTATTAGTTTTTAAAAAATTAAACAAATAAAATCTCGTGACGTCACAAGGCTCTCGTACGCTAAAATCACTATGTGACAACACCGTCGTCATACTTATGAATGGAATCGATCGGTGTTTCCGCTTTTTATTTGTTTACTTAATTAGTGAGGTTAAGTTGTAATAAATATTATTTCTAATTTGCAACATGAATCCTGGGTTTGAAGATGCAAATTCAAATAATTTACCCGTTGTAGATTATTCTATGATTGATGAATATTACAATAATACATTAAGTTTTATTAGTAGTGAAACTCGTGGAGCAAAAAACAAAGTAATAATTTTTTCTGTAGACTAATTGGATGTTCTGTATTAAAAAAGCGTATTTTAAGGTCAAGTAGAGAAGTATATGGGGATAATGCTGTAGGTTTTGTACAATTGAAAAGAGAAAATAATGTATGTAAGATACAAGCCAAAATTACACCCGAACATAAAGTTACATGTAAACCTTATACAGTTATGGCCGAAATTGATGAAACTGAACAAACTATTGTGAAATCTGAATGTCTGGACTGTGCAGGTAAGATATAATGATATTTAAATATTAAAATAAAATATCACAATAAATAAAATATATCAGTATATAACAGTAATAATTTATATTTACTGTTTTCCAGGTGGTTGTAAAATTAACTCGTCAACAGTCTGATGAGCCTTTGTGGCATGAGCTGAGGTATGCTCGTATTACTGCTTCTAAAATATATGAAGCATCAAAATGTATTACTATGGATGGAACATTAACAGAATTGATATTGGGAGGCACTAAATTGCCAGCAACAGCAGCTATGGAAAGAGGTAGAAAACTAGAATCAGAAGTTTTTAAGGAAGTGTGTAGACGTTTCGAAATAATATTTGAAAAAAGTGGCTTGTACATAGATTTAAGAAATCCGATTATTGCAGCATCTCCAGATGGAATTAGCATGGTATACTGTTTAGAGATTAAATGTCCAACCAAAGAAAAAAATATTGAAAATTACTTACTTGATGAAAAGACCATTGCACCAAAATATTATGCTCAGCTTCAAATTCAACTTCATGTTACTAAAAGGGATTATGGGCTGTTTGTTGTAGCTTGCCCAAACATTGAAACAACAAGACAATTTAAATATTTAAGTTGTAAGTATGATCCAAATTATTGCAATCAAATAATTAAAGAGGCAATAGAATTTTGGAAAAAGGCAATCTTTCCACATATTCAAAACATAAAATTTTAATTAAAATGTTATTTTGTTTTTTAAAAGAATTATTTAGTTTATTATATAAATAAAAACATGATTATTATTTTATTTGAGCATTTATATTTATCTACTAACTTTTCTAACTGCATATTTTGTGCAGTTGCATTGTTTTCTTCCATTTATGTTTATCTTTTAATTAATAAAATTTTATTCTGTATAATAATATAAGTTATTTAATTATATTTCTGTATTGCTTTGTATCAAAAACTTAATACTTACACCTACCTATGTATCTATCTTATGAATGTATTGTTATACAATAAATAAAAAAATAGTTAAAGTATGTTTGTCTTAATGTTTTATTAGTGTACATTGCATATTTATAACAGCACAAGCAATTACAGCTATAAAATCAAGTAAGTTAATAAGATTTTTATCTACGGTTGCATGAGGAGTTAGCATTGTAAACTCTCTAATCCGACTTATGACTCTCTCTATATGAACGCGAACAGCAGCAACTCGCTTGCTCATTCTGACTTCTTCTTTCGTTAGCCCTGTTCCTTGAATAACGCTTGGTGGCCGGACCAAATAGCATTTCTTTTTTGATAGATCAGCTGCAATGTTTTTAAAACCTCGGGCAGCTAATACACCACATTCTGCTGGCAATATATCCAAGTAACCACAATCAGAAACAATAACTGCATCTGTTGCACGGCCTCCATAACCATGTGATATAAAATTGACACAGCCATGTGGTGTACAAGAAATTAAATATTTAATTGTATTGCATGATTTGTATGCTGACCATGTCAATGCTTGATGTTCTGGGTTTGAGGGCTTCTCTATTTCTATTTCAAAAAAGTCTATAATTGACTGCACATTGCTAAATCTTTTTCTAAATGCAATTGGCAATAGTTTTATAATTATTTCTTTTGATGGCCATATTATTAACTGCTTCATTATAGCAGCCATTACTGGAACAGCTTTCCTAAAGGCTGTTTGAACATATGATGGACTCACACCAAAATCTATTGACAATCGAAGAAATGGGTCATTCAATCTTATTTTTTTCAATGACAATAAAACATCTAAATATTTTAGCGCAATATGTTGTTTACATAAGAATTTGACAAGAAAATAAATTTCCTAAATAAAATCTTGAGTTACTTTCTATTATTACAAAAATCCTCTTTTTTCTCAACTCCTTAATGTAATCAGTTTGATCAAGTTCATCAGTGGAAGTAGTTTCAGACAAATAATCTGATGACTTTTCTTTTGAGGATGACGATTCCACAGAAGTTGAGGATTCAGTTTTATGTATAGGAATGTTACTTGTTAACTCTTCTCCACCATCAAACCGCAACTTTTTCTTTGTACCTGTTGGTATATATTTTTGTGATTTGAATTCTTGTTGTCTTTTCTTTCCAGAATCTGTTAATTGTGAGGAGGTGACCATTTTCAGAAATATATGTGGGACAACATCAGGTTTTAAAATTATTCTACATCCTGTAAGCTTGTGTTTCATCCAATTTTCACAATCAATGGGAAGCTACATAGACATTAACTTTTAATAATTTTTTACTATATTATTTTATGTGGCTACTCACATTGAAATGATCTTCGCAGCAATACAGTTGTGACTTTGTTATGGTTGATTCATTGTTTGCTGCTTTTTATATATTTGTGTATCCATAATTTACAAATACGTTTATTAGAACTTGCAACGAATTAAAATACACTAACCTCAAAACCAAACAAATGTCAACGTGTTTATGATACAATCGCTGACAGAAAACACAACGACGTGAATTCTGGGTGAACCATTCTTCTACACAGTGTTGCCACATACTACGAAGAACGAGTTTTATGAATGAAAGTGTAGTGACGTCACAAGCATTTTATTTATTTAATTACAAGCGAGAAAGTTGATTATTTAAAAAATGATCAATTAAACTTGCCTTTTTTAAAGACGATTTATCGAAATATGTAATAAAAAAAAAGTCAAATTGTTCCCCATTGTTTTAAGCCAATGCTTCCAATATTAACTTTACTATATTTTTAAAGCGACATTTATAATTAAATTAGGTATATAAATTGGTTTTTAATCAATTTTAAAAATGATGCGTCGAAAAAACGTCGTTTCTATCACAAGTCGAGCAAAAATCTCCTCGTAAACAACTTTTGTTTTGTTGTCATAACTACCACAGGAAGTTAGTGATAATTAATTATATTTTTCTAAAATTCTGCTATAACTCCAAATAATATAAATAAAGTACTTTTGTCAATTTTAATAAATTAATTTTCCGGATATTTCTGTGTGCTTCTTGTTTGTATGTCAACATTGGTTATTTGTATAAGAGCCTATTTTTATTCTACTATAATACCCTCACGTGATCACAGTTACATACTTTTTACAAGGTTCAGCCGAAAGTCAAATTAAGAATGATGTTCAAAATTATTTGTACATAAATATTTTAATCATAATTAACATTAAAATTCTTGATTGCACGCGATATTAGGTTATGATAAATTAATAACTGACCAAATAAAATAAATAAGCAAATAAAAATAATAATAATAAGTTCGGCATCATGATTAAAAAAACTAATTTTGATCTTACATCTTGTTTACATATCATTTACTTAATCATTAACGTTTTCATTACCATTATTTCTTAGATATTACATCCTTGGGACAATATAAACTAACTCAATTGTTTATATACCGTGGGTATGAGCTGTACTATAACAATATACATGTATAACAGCATCTAAACACGAGAATATACTTTGGAAATTAGCGGATATAATTTTTTAAGCGATTATTTCAACAAAGTCTAACCAAATAATATATAAATGTATATTCCGTCTTACACGCCACTGTTGAATTGAATTCACGAAAGAATAGACACAATGTACTATTCATAGCGACAGAAATAACAACACATGCTCGAGGAATGCAATCGAGCAAGCAAATAGTGGAGCTATTATAACATGCATACTATACTTGAGACCGCCACAATGTTTTGTCGGGGCAATTGGTCATTCGATCGCTTCAGTCCGCTCTCTGTTAATTACTAACCGATCGTGAGTAAAATAGTATACAAACCTCAGTGGACAATTTTACAAAAAATATTGTACAATACACATGTTCAAACGATATTTTATTTTTCTCCTAAGTTACTTCACTCGCTACGCTATCGTTCGTTCCTCAAACTTCTAACTCGAAAAATAAAATCGCATTTTTAAACACTTGTATCGTAAACGGCTATTATTGCAATGATTTTTAGTAACAGAAAATCAATATAAAATGTTTACAGATACATCGTATCTGTAATATTAATGGAAATACTAATACATATATTTGTGTCGGTTTTCCTACTAAAATAAATCTTTAGAAATGTTTTCCTTAACTTTTCACTAAGTATATGGTAAAAACGTAAAAAAACTAATCTTACCTGCCATTTGTCTCACAACAGTAATCCATGTGATGCTCAAAGTATTCATTCGCTTCCAAATATATTTTGCAAAATGGGCATTGGACAAGTTCTAAAATTAGACAGATTATTCTACCACTGTTTACTTATCGTATGGCGTCTACGGAGATAATTAATCATTAACAATATAGCACAAAACATATATACAATGGACACTACAATATTCAAAGTCGTAGCTTTAAATTTTGATACTACGCTACAGGATTCTAGAGGATATCTGTTACAATTCAATATCTAATGAGTTCAACCAATCAACTGGTTCAGGTGTTGCTGCCAAGAGATCAGTCCATGCCTCCTGAAATTTTTTGTGAGGACACTCAGTTACTATGTGCCACACAGTTTCCTTTAGACCACGACAGTCACATTAAGTACTTTCAGTCATAGTGAAATGATAAAAACGGATGTGGTGAACGGCATTATCAAAAATTTTTGTGAAGAGAAATATTCACTGCAGAATTGCTTGGTGGTCGTGGTTGCTATTCCCTATAACAGCATTTTGCTAGTCCTTTGTAAAGGTAGATGACCACCAAACATTACATCCAAGAAATTCTACAATCTGCCGCTTTATGAATGCCAAAAACGATATCCTGCCATATGAACTAAGATCTCCTGATTTTTCCTTATTAAAAGACATCCCCTTAAGCTTTGGCAGCACTTCTTGCAATAGTGACCAGGATCTCCTGTTTTTCTCTTATTTAACATGTAGCAGACATCCCCTTAAGCTTTGGCAGACTTCATCGCGAAATGCAATAACTACATACAAACTAACAGGCATCTTAATGTTATTACAATTACTATAGCTCCAATGGAATTACTAAATGAAAAACTAACGTGCATCCTGATATTATTGCATCGTGCAATCTAACACCATGCAAGAAATGAGGTATAAAAGAGGAAACTACAGAACCACATCTTGATACAAAACTATTATTTCAAAAAATAAATGGTACATCCTACCTTCTATAGTAAACATTTCATTAATTTCACTATGGTAGGCAGCTTTGTGTTCAGCTAAATATTCCTTTGAACTGAATCCCAAGCAACAGAAAGTGCAAGCAAATATGTTTTCAACATCCTTTTTTGTGATGGGCACAAAATCCATTTCCACATTTTTAAGATTATCTTCGTATTCATCTCCAAAATATATTAATAGCTCTTCACCCTCTAGGATTATATGTGTGCTACAATAATACAACTTGTCTTCATATTGAAATGGGAATAAATTTTGTTCAGAAATATATCTGGCCAGATTGACAAACTGCATCCAATTCAGAAGCTCCAATTTATCATCGCTAACCACAAACCTTCCTCCTTTTATTCTCAAAGACAGTTCTGTTGAATTAAGTCCAGTGAAAGGACCAAATCTTACACCTTCTGGTATAACTTTTAAAGAAAATATTCCCAAATGTCCAAATGACTCTCTAGTTTCTAACATATATTTTGGTAATTCTCTTATTCTGTTATATGTATTACGAGAAAGGTTTTCGTTCAAAATATATACAACCACTCTGCATTTGGTGCAATAATCTTGATACACTTCATGGCAATGGCTACAAACTGTTAAAAGAAATTCATTCAAACAATGTTACAAGGCATTTCAAATTTAGAGAAGAAAATGTTTGGCAGTACTTCAAAATTTGTTTGAAAAAGTTTATGATCAATCTTTTTTTTATATAAGAAATGAGCTTTTGAATTATTAAAGACATAAACATTGCTGGTAAATTAGAATCTGTTCCGTTTGGCTTGAAAATAATCTTGACAAATCTTTTAAAACCAATTATTTTGTCTTATCTTACGATAGCATTTTTCTTAACAAACAAAAATTTATATTACAGTAAGGCATTATGATATTCATAATAAATATATGTATTCAAGCTTAATCTATGTGCAAAGTATCTATAATCACAAATAATGAACTTAAATATGGGTACATTGGAAGAAATAAGTTTTATAAATGTCATAATATAATTACTGTTATAGAAAGAACACAAATGTACTTACACAGCAGTTCATTATCAAATTTAATTTGTATATCAGAAGGGCAAATTCCATCTTCTATTTTGACCTTGTTGCTTACTGTCATTACTGTATCATTTACTTCAGATAGTGGTAAGTCTGTTTTGATACGATCTAGATCAGTATCTGTGTTAGTAGCTTCAGAGACACATACTTTATTATCTGCATAATATTCATCTTGGAATTCTTCTTTTACATCACTTGAATTTTCCGAAGATATTGCGTTATTCACACCTAATTTAACAACTTGTCCAGACATTTTAGGTTTTAAAGAAACGTTATAATTATTAAAGAAGTATCTTCAAAAAAAATTCTTATTTGGAGTAGTGTAGTAAGTGTCCAATAAAATATAAAAAAAAAAAAAACAGGTCAGCATCACACAATCCACACGTTATGGGAAATTACTTCTTTAATTTCTTAAGGTTTCATACAAACTATACACATGAGGCCAGCAACTTGTATTCAAAATTTACAGTTCATAAAATAAAGTTTTCAGTTCGTACTGCCCAAGTGTGAACCGCAAATTGTACTATATCTCTTTCTATAGTCTATTTTTAAAATAGAGAGACGAATTTCTGAATGTACGCCTGGTCCAAAGTACATGCACGAAAATCTTGAAAACAATTTGACGCGGCAAAATTCAAATAATTTTTGCATTTGTGACACGCATATATTAAGTATAGACCTATGCAGAAATCAACAACAGGAATTTATCTAGGATGACAGAAGAGGAAAGAAATTAAGTAAATATTAGAAAGTGCAAACGGAGAATAGATAAGATACAAATAACATTTATTTATTATAATACAAAATATACATTAATAATACATTTATTGTAGACTTACTGGTTCAGCAAAAATTACATTCAAATATTTATTTATAGAAATTCAAATGTAATAAAAATATTTATCATAAACTTATGAGCTGCTCATAACTATTATACTCTATTTTTAAAGTAGAGAGACGAATTTCTGAACAGACCACTTTGACAGTGAAATCTCATTGGTTGAAAGCAAGGCCAAATTGCTTTCAACCAATGAGATTTCACTGTCAAAGTGGTCTGTTCAGAAATTCGTCTCTCTACTTTAAAAATAGAGTATAGAAGTAAATTAATATATCTCTAAATTATGATGATATCGAACTACAATCAAAATCTTCACTGTCACTATCCTCTTCAACTCTAATGATGAATGGTGCATCAAGATCTTTCATACGGGATTCTTCTTTTATAACATGGTTTATGCATTTTAGCCAAGTAGTAGCTGTTACATTTCCCAAGGCGTCAAGTAATAATTGTCTCACTTCAGATAATTTAAAGGTTTTGTTTTTGGCAGCCACTTCATTCTTTATTTGGGCCCAAACAAGCTCGATAGGGTTCAGTTCGCAGTGGTAAGGAGGTAATCGTAACACAGTTTTATTTTGTGATTTTGCTAGTTCATCAATAACATAGGAATTATAAATATTCTTATGAATTTTAACCAAGCTTAACAGTTCAGCTCTGACCATATCCTCATCATATTGTATTTCCTTACTTGTTAGCCAATTTTGAATATCCACCTTTCTCTATGATGATGATGGTGGCTTTTCTATTTTACGACTATGATATGATGCATTATCTATAACTATAACAGCATTGTCAGGTAAATAGTTTAATATTCGAGAGAACCATTCTTCAAAAACAGTGGCATTCATTTCATCGTGGTAATCAGTGGTTTTCTTTCCTTCAAATAATAATAAGCCATCTTTTACAAAGCCATTACAACTTCCAATGTGCAACAAAATAAGACGACGTCCCTTTCCTGCTGGATTTTTTAATCCAGTTGTAAGCCCTTCGATAAAGGCTTGTCTATGACTGTGAATACTTGTGTCAGTCCACACTTTCTGTACTGTATGACCCTCATTCACCCAAGTTTCAACCAAATAGAAAATTGATCTGTCCTGAGCTCTATATTGTGAAATATCTCTGAGATATTGTCACCTTCATCTTACAATGTCATCTCTTTCAGTCAAAATACTATTTCTGCTCCTTTTTAAGTATCTAGAGGACATAGCACAATTATATACATGTATTTCTATATAATAAATATTTCTTACTTAAAATTCATTTGCTTTATTAGCAAATACAATGTTGAGCGACTCATGTTTGGCAAATCTTCGTCATTTCTTACTTGCACCAGCACCTTATCTAATGTCGGAGGTTCATTTTGTCGAAACATATTGTGAACTATTTGGTGTATAGCAGTTTTCACAGTCTCATTAAAGGATTTCAGTAAAGAAGGCCTACCACTAATCTTTTTAGGATCTGCACATTTTCCAGAGGCTTTATACTCCTTAACCACCCGATACACTGTTGCTCTTGAAATTCCTGTAAGCATACTCTGTAAAATATAGATCATATGTAATAAATTGTATTCACTTGCCTACTAAGTCAGAAATTTGTTTTATCATGTCAAGTTTCTTGATATTGGGTGTATCGGCTATAATTTTCTTGTAAGCATTGATCAGGGTCTGCTTTTCGGTACTACGCAAATGATTCGTATTTTCACGCTTTTTCGGAGGAGAACAAGCATGTTCACGGCCAGCGGCACTTGTACTTGGTTGTGCATCCATATTGGAGACCAACTATAAAACTCTTTTAATTGTATTTATTTCAATATATTCGAACTCCGAAAAGAACTGGTAAAGTATATAATGAAATAACGGAGAAATAATAGAAACAAGGCTTAATTATAAACAATGTCAGTTGATCAGAATCTGAGCAAGATTTGTACGGTGTCATTTGGCCTTGCTTTCAACCAATGAGATTTCACTGTCAAAGTGGTCTGTTCAGAAATTCGTCTCTCTACTTTAAAAATAGAGTATAACACACATGAATACGCGCTGTAATTCTACCATGGGGTGGAATCTTATATGGCCGAAAGTGTTACAATGTATATATATGTTTTGCTTACTTGGCCAACATCTCAATAGATGCAACCTGAATTTTAACAGCGAACTGTAGATTGTAATTGTAGTAAATTTTACCAGTTTTGATTGGTCACCTGTTTAATTCTTTATTGTTGTTTATGTACGTTTATGCATAGATAATTATAACAAGTATAGAATGAAAGCTTAATATCCCTAAGTGGAACTGTCATGGCGTCTAAACTGAGTTCTCCTTAAACACAAGATGACTCTCTTCTCATTAATTACAGAAATCTAGCGGATACTTTAATTATGTGACACATGATCGACTTCCCCCCTTGCGAATAACCTCAAATATTCGATTTGGTAACAAATTGAACAAAGTGTTTAAATATCCTTGGGGTATGGCGTTCCAAGCAGTTTTTATTGCATTGCTTAGTTGTACAGTGTTATACAGTTGACCATCACCATATAATCGTCTCGTAAGCCATCCCCAGATATTTTCAATAATATTTAAATCGGGTGATACACTAGGCTACTCTGGGACTTCTATATTTTGGTCTTCAAACCAGGTACTAATAATCCGTGCTGTGTGAATCGCAGCGTGATTATGTTGAAAAATCCTTTGTAAACCTCCCATGGTCCTGTTTATATTGGGTTTCACTCTTATTAATAGGTCTCTGTACGTTCGGGCATTTTGAATACCATTTAAAATTTCTAGATGCATCACACCGTTATAAGAAATAGCACCCCATACCAACACCCTGGGCTTGCCTGTTATGATATCGAGTCGCAAACTTTTCTTCTTTTCGCAAGTCAAGAAAATAATACAATATTCGTCGGAACCATCCAAAAGAATCGTTTTTCGTCCGTGAAAATAAAGGTTCGTCACTGATCAATCTAGCCCATATGGTTTCTCGCAAAATTTAGTCTATTTCCTTTATGTCTTTGCGTTAAAACCGGCTTTTTATGTAATTTACGCCACTTTAGACGTGCACACTACTTAATTATTCTTTGTACAGTCCTCAAGCTCGCCACAGATTGCACGGCTTGCTTGATTTTTCTGGCAGTACAATAGAAATTATAAGCTTCCCGTAGAATATTTCTTCTTTCCCTCTCGGTGTTGCAGTTTGAATGCCGCCTCTGTAATTTTTTCCATAGTTTCCCATATTTCGTACAAAATTATTTACAACTCGCGAACTATTGATTCAACGAGCAATTTTTCGATTGGAGTAATCTTCTTCGTGCAATGCTTTAATTCTACCTACTTCTTCCACACCCAACCTTCTACCGCGTCCCATCGTATTTCACCGACTTCGAAAATTATTGTAACTTGACTATTTATTGTTTTTAAAACAATTTATTTAAAAATAAAGTTTTTACTGGCGAGGCTAAAACATTGTCGGGGCTTAGTCAAATAGCATTGTTATTATTAATACTCCCTGTCTTATGGGGAAGGACGATATCAACATTTTCAAAATGTATTGCTAGTTATCCGGTGATTTGGTCGTTCTCTATATAACTACAGTTGACACTGTCTATAGTGAAACTCTACAACAATATTTATTTTGAACGTTTGTCTCATAAAACATAAACAATACATAAAGTTTTGGATCGTTCCTGTATATAAATTGTAATGGGGGGGGGGCGTGTGTGGGGCGCGGGGGGTATATAGTGAAAAACTCTTTATCGTGAAATTTTTTCAAGCCCTAGAATATTTTAATAAAATTTCATGTAAAAAGCCCTGCATATAGTGAATCTGTAAAATAGTAACACTCTATATAATAAAATATTTACCGGAATTTCATGTATAAATTTGTATGTATTTATTGAGATTTTGGCCACTTCGGGTTTACCATTTCTACCTAACATTAGCACGAACTCCATTTTTATGACGCACTGTTTTGAAAAGGTTCTAACGCGTTCATAACGCTAAATCAGGTACAATAGATTTCTGTGAGAATCCCGGGGAAAACTCATTTTATATGTATGTAGTCGAGGCCTAGATTAGATATGTAATTCGCAAACAGGTTCAGTTTGTTTTTGTTTAAGAATCAGTTAAGATGTCCAAGCGAGTGTGTTTAAGTTTAGCTGAGAAAATTAAAGTTTTGGAGGAAGTTGATAAAGGCTGCAAAAAAATTGATGTTGCTGCAATGGTTTTAAGTGGCCCGTACGCATCAAAACGTACCAATATCGGGAAATTTAATAAAGCATAAGGCTCTACAATTTGCTAAAGAATTTAACTGCGTTAATTTTCAAGCTAGTGAAGGGTGGTTGAGTGCCTGGAAGACTCGCAATGCAATTGTTTTCAAGACGGTGTCCGGCGAGAGTGCAAGCGTTAGTCAGGAGGACTGTGACAAAAAACGTTTTCAATTCTGATGGTTTATTTTTTAAATGTTTGCCAAACAAAACTTTTGCTTTTAAAAGTGATAAATATTTTGGTGTTAAAACAAGTAAAGAAACGGTGGGTGACACTGATGGTTGGAGCAAACATCAATGTCTCAGAAAAATTGAAATTACTGCTGATAGGTAAAAGCAAAAATCCCCGTTGTTTAAAAGGAGTTAAATTTCTGGAGTTAGATTACGCCAGTAATAACAAGGCATGAATGACTTCTGAGATTTTCGAAAGATTGATCAAAAAACTGAAATGAACGAACGAAAATGAAAAGCCAAAAGCGAAAGTTTGCGATGTTTATAGACAATTGTCCTGCACAACAAAATTAACGAATATTGAACTGACCTTTTTTCCACCAAACACGACCTCCAAATTGCAACCTATGGACCAGGGTATTATAAAAAAACATAAAACATCATTACCGAAACAGAATTGTCCACAAAATTGTTAACGCGATTGATAACAACCTTCCAGTCCAAAAATTGATTACCCTTAAAGAGTGTATAACCGAAGTCGCTAAAGTATGGGGGGAAAATGTTTCTCAGAAAACAATCAAAAACTGCTATTCTAAAGCAGGTTTTACTGAAAAAATTGACGAATGGGAAGAAGAAGACGAAATGGATGTCGCTACCCTAAGAAAACAATGGGGTATTCTACAAAAAACTGCTACCGTCAACGTAGATTTTTTTCTTGAAGATTTTTTAGAAATCGACAATGATGTTGGCACGACAGATCTCCCAACTGACCAAGACATAATTGACGATATAAAAAATATAGAAGATCATGAAGAAGAAACTGAAACCGGGGAATGTCCTGCTAAATTAAGTGAAAATAAAATAAGAAATGCATTTGACATTGTGCGAGCTACTCTCAGGGGCCAGGAAAGTGTACCTGATCAAATCTTTATGCATTTGAATAAATGCGAGAATTTTGTTGAGCAACAATTATTTTTCAGAGGTAATGTTGAAAAGAAAATAACTGATTATTTTTCCTAGTACATAATATGTATGTACCTACATACATGTGTTATTTAGCAATTTCACACTACACAAATTTTAAATATACATACATACATATTGCTATGAATAATGGGTTGATAATTTAGCACGCTACCATCCACAACTAGTTTTCCCAACTAGGTCTTCTCAGCCGGCGAATTTTCAAATTTGAGACCTCTAACTTCTCGGGTTCCACTTAGGAAAGACGTGTCTAAAATATGTAGTTGAGCGCCAGTGAAATGTTCACAAAAATTTATTTACTTATTTTATATAAATTGATTCCAAACTAATTTCTCTTTAAGTTTCTTTTAAATATATTCTCTTATATAGGTATAATATACTTAACAAAATTGTTGTGAGTAAATAAAACAAACGCAGGTTAAAAGGTGAAATAAAAATATACTATATTTAATACAATAATAAAAAAATATATCTTTACAAAGTATAAAGATCCTGTATCATATAACAAAGATACTTGAGGTAAAAACATTCATTGAAAATTGACCGCTAAATGAATGGAAAACATCCTCCTTAATGACTCCGAACAAAACTTATCTAAAAATAATCAAGTTTACTATTAAATTCTCCCCAGAAAACCACACTGTATATTTAGATACTGATACGCGAACAAAAACTACACATGTGTCTTGCCATGCACAAAAAACCCTGACTCCACTCGAACAAACTTTTCATATATAATTTTAACAAAGAATTTTTAATACTAAACTGTATTATCTGTACATAAGAAATTAGATAGTTGATGATGCCAGAAAGAAACGAAACGTCGTATAAAAATTTAGAGTACACCACTGGATAGAGGTTTGGAAATGGCCACAAGGATGTGTTTTTATTTTTTCTCTACAAGGCCAAATGTCGGTGCTACAGGTAAAAGAAGAAAATGGGGTTTTCGCGTTTTTTTTTTTAAATAACGAAGGTCATTTGTTACAGGTCTATTTTCTTTACGGATTTATAACAGACACAAAATTTAACAACTTTGCCAAATTTAAACCTATACTCTATCTCCAATAATAAGAGAGATCCCCATGGTGAGGGCCGAAAATGAATCAGCCTGTATATATATTTAAAGATATCTTATTAATTTAAAAGATTTGAATATTGTATTTAAATTGTATTAACTTTGTTATTTAAGAGATTTAGTCTTAATTAATTGAAATAGATGACAACGAGGATTTTTAAAATTTCTAAGTAAAAAATTTTATACGTTTGGATTCAAGGGCTGTTTTTTTGTGACATGTGTGTGCGCATGTAGTAGATTGTTGATCGAGCTGTCAAGTTTGTGTTTATTTTTATTTTGTTCTCTGGGGAGAAATTAAAAATAGTCTTTGTGTTTTATTTAATTTGGTCGGTAGTCATAGAGGTTTTTGAATGCACGTAGCGGTCATTTACGTGTGTTATTTTTTACCTCTGGTTGTAATTAATTATATTACACAATCTTTATACTTTATAAAGATTTCTTTTTTTGATTTTTTTTTGTATTAAACGTTCATTTAAATTTTATACTGTGCTCATCATTTAATTAACCTTTCACCAAGAACATAACAAGTAACTTAAAGATATATTATTTTAACATTTCTCAAAAAAATTTTGAGTGGCGCCTAATATACGTTTTTTATTCCACGTTTCCGATTGGAACCCTGAGAAGAAAGCAGTCCCATTTTTGGAAATAAACCGACTGAATATCCTAGTTGGGTAGATTTGTCGTGAACGGTGGTATAGTAAATATAAAAACCACAGTTCATAGCAATATGTAATGTGTACAGTATGTATAGCAAGCGCCAATTAAGTTGGCGCGAGGAGGGGGTGCGCAGAAGCCGTTTTTAAAAACGTCCACCCCCACTACCCAAGTAATTGTCAGAATACATTTGTCATTGACGTTTGACGGAACATAATGTCTTTGCTAGGGGATCATAAAGTGATACACGCTCAGAGGTTAGAATTATCTGACATTTGATGTAAAACCAAATACAAATCTCCCCACTACTTTTAATTCTGCGCGAACTTACCCCTCCTCGCGCCAACTTAATTGGCGTTTGCTATACATGCTATGTATTTAAACTTTCAAATGTTTAATAAAATCTTTTCTAATAATTCAATTTTGTGATTTTTTTTCTCTTTATATAGTGAAAAACTCTTTATAGTGAAATTTCGGTCAACATTTTGGTATATAGACTGTCGACTGTATATAATTAAATCATTAATTATTTAATATACACTAGCCCTCAAAATTAACACACCACTTGCAAATTTAACAATTTTTTGAGATAAATCAAAACAATCGTAATTTTTTGAAGTAGGAGGACAAGTATGGCTAGTAAGACGCATATTCCAGTACAAACATCTTTGCAATACTGAACTGGTCGAAGAATTTAGGTTATAAAAGTGATTTATCACTAATATCTAATTTTCGATTTCGCCTCTCATATGAAATAAATACATAAATGTAACCAAATTGTTTAAAGTAAATGATTTTCTGTGATTTTGAATAACATTTTATATAGCGGACGTAAGGACTTCCTGAACACGCGTTATTCGAAAGTATTCTAGGATTGTTTTCATCAGAAAAACCGACATGATACAAGTAAATTATAACACAAACTAAAAACATTGTTTATTAACTTTTAATATAAATAATGTTTATAACATAGTATTGCATTAACTCCATCTATAATGAGCATACGCCCTATTTGCTTCACACTGTATATGCAAATCTTGCTTCCTTTTCACTGCCTTTCCTGTGTTATTAGAAGCATCAATCAATTCGGCTGCTAATTTTTCTGGAAAATGTACTGATCTTTCTTTATCTTTGGCAACTTCAATCAACCATTTCATTGATATAAATTGTGATCTTTTTTCTGTGATAGGAACTGGCACCTCAAAAAAAATATATGAATTTTTATTTAATGTACAATACTGTAAACAAAATTTCTCTTACTTGATATCTTACGCCGCCTCGTTTAATAGGTGTTAATTGTAATATTGGCTTTATATTTTGAACAGCTCTATGAAAGATTACTTTAGGATCCAATTCAATTTTATGTTTGTCCTCATCTTTAGTTTTATGGTATTTTTCAATTTGTGTACGCTTTACTTTTTCAAATGTTTTTTCTAACAATTGCCTTGCTAATGCTTTTTTACCATCTCTCATTACATAATTAATAAATAAACTGAAAATAGTACAAAGTTTCAACAATATCTTCCTTTATGTATTTAGTTATTTATATATTACTTTACATCAGGATCTTGAATAGCCGAACATGTTTCATCATTCATTGCTGGTCTGGTGGGTAAATGAGAATATTTTTGGGCTTCATCGCTCTTATAAATTGCATCTTGATCTTCTTTCTTATAAAAAGGTTTGATATAATAGTGTGGATACTGAGACATTCCATTTTGCTGTAAAATACAACTAAAACAAAATGTATTTGAGGTTATGAAATGTATGTTACTGATTTAATAATATTAGCATATCAAGTTATTTTAAATTAACATTATTTGAATTTATATGTACTGAAAACTATCTAATTTATTTTAATGATACCTCAAAATCGGATAAGTATTATTTAAAATTTGGCGATTAACGCACTTGAGCGCCATCTTCAGTGATAAACAGAGAAGATAAAGGAATAATAGAGTTAGGCAACTTAATAACAAAAACATCTTCCTCGAAAGCGCACTCTGTGGCGTTTGTCCCAAACTATTTTTTAAGCGCCAAAAATTTAAATATTTGCTTATGCGATTATACAGTACAAATCTCTTCCCTATAGTCACCTTCAAACGTGTATTACGTATGTGTGCGTTCGAGATGCGAGGAGTGGGGACGCACATAGCATGTATGTACAACTACGTCAATAATAGGGACTTTATGTAATAATAAACACAAATAAGTGTGGACTTTTTGGAAGATTTTAATATTTTTAACGTTTAAAACAATGTCAGATATACCTATAACAATAACAATAAATAAAGCGGTAAATCATAATAACTTCTATATTCTATACATAATAAATAAAACTAGTTAACAAATTATTATAAAAACACACTTGGCTATTTCACAATTTTTTATTAGATCTATGTCTAACATATGTTTCGGCTGTTACGCCATTGTCAAAGAGTATCTTAAAACTAACTTACAATACGTGTCCTTTTAACTTTTATACCTATATTTTAGTGCTAGGGTGCTGGTTGGGAGATATTTACAATCACGTCTATTATGGGAGTGTTAACAAATTCTAACTGTGTATTCGTAATTATTCTATTTTGTTTTTGTGATTTTTTAATTTCTAGTATTTCTAATAAATCTAGTCTTCTACTTTTTATTACGTTATGTAACACGGTGGAGCTATTCATATCGGGCAAATGGTTTTGTTGCCCGATATGAATAGCTCCACCGTGTTACATAACGTAATAAAAAGTAGAAGACTAGATTTATTAGAAATACTAGAAATTAAAAAATCACAAAAACAAAATAGAATAATTACGAATACACAGTTAGAATTTGTTAACACTCCCATAATAGACGTGATTGTAAATATCTCCCAACCAGCACCCTAGCACTAAAATATAGGTATAAAAGTTAAAAGGACACGTATTGTAAGTTAGTTTTAAGATACTCTTTGACAATGGCGTAACAGCCGAAACATATGTTAGACATAGATCTAATAAAAAATTGTGAAATAGCCAAGTGTGTTTTTATAATAATTTGTTAATTACAAAATGTTTCACCAAGAAGTGTCTGCTACATCAATTAATGAAAAAAAAAAAAAATAAAATAAAATAAAACTACAATTAAAAAAATAAAAAGTAAACTATTGTATGCTCAAAACGGTCTCCTAATGCAAACAAGCAATGTCCTAATCTGTCATAAAAGTTTCTCTGAACATTTAAAATCGTTTGCGGTTGAATATTTAGGATAGATTCAACTATTTTCGCCCGTAATTATCGTTTCAAACGCAATGGTACGTTGAAAGTTAATTTGAAATACCCGTGCAATTTCTCTTATGCTGCGACCAAGATGATACTGTTTTACGACATATTTTTTTTGTTCAAGGGTAAAAATATCCATCGTGAATACGGACTATTCGCAAAAGTTGAGCAAACCATCCAACTTAACAAGTAAACTGTAACTAATGGCATGTATGCATCGCTTCGTGCGTCCCCACTCCTCGCTTCTTGAACGCACACATACGTAATACACGTTTGTAGGTGACTATAGGGAAGAGATTTGTACTGTATATCCATACTATGCAATCATCAAAGATCGTCATGAGTGCTCTTGTGTTTGGACGTAATTTTTACGTGGTCCGTAAGCCCTGTAAAAATAACCACAAAAACAAAAGAGCAGTTATGACAATCTTTAACGATCATATTTCTATTTCATTGCAAATATGTGTTCTTATCAAAACCCTCATGCCGATAGAGACATAAAGAAATAACTGGTTATAATGCTAAACAAAAATAAGATAAGAGGTATATAGCTATACAAATATTTATTTAGTCCTTTTATGTGTTATTACATATTTTTGTACACTAATATATATATATGATCTGTTCCTTTATATCTGCAATCTTTGCCACTTATAAATCTTATAATTCTATTTATACCTAGCACCCAATTGTTACAAATCAATTGGGCAAATTGCTTTAAAATAGTATTTTGGATATCTTTAATATGTGTGCAATCATGTATAAAGTTAAAGTTAATATTCGCTCGAAGGACATCATATTAAATCAAAAATGCATTTTCCCGAGGAGCTACTTCTGGCAAAAGAAATTTCAATATTGAGTAAGCTTTACACAATGCTTTTATGAGGTTTGGCGAAGCATACTTTAATTTTAATGGGATTTTATCAGAAAACTCTTTTGCTTCCACTAATTTATGCCACGTTTCATGTACTGCAAGTAAGTTTTTCTTGCAAAAGTCACATAAATATAAAGATCTAATCTTTTTGCACAAATATCCACTAATGTAACCTATTACATATCCATCGCTAGAAGAAACATTTTCCTTTAATTGATTGATTTTGTAAGTCACATCATCTGTTATGTGAAAAGATTCATCATCCCGAATCTGTCCAGTGAAGAAGTTCTTAATATTTGTCAATATTTGGCCTAAATCTGCCTCACAAATTGCACTAATTGCATGTTTGGAAGACAGATTATTAATTATGAAATTGAACAGTTGTAGGATTGATATTTCTGCCACCTCTCTGCCTTAACTGCCCAAAAAAAATTTCCAGGGGATCCTGGTTAAATATTCTTAATCTTAGAAAAGATATACAAAAAGATTTTAAGTATATCAATACGTTATGTGCACGTATTACGTATTTGTTACAAATGGAACAGACATGTAAAATACATATCTGTAACTGTACACATGGACAATACACCTCCGTATTTTCAGCATTTACTTCTGCTTAAGGCACGTGTTTCTGCCATCTATAGGCGTCGTCAGTCAAGCTAGTGAAGCAATGTATACAAATGATACAAATCTTTTAAGAACAGATTTGTTTCTGTATATACATTTCACTGAAATCGCCTACCAGATATAGCAAATTTCGTCCTATAAGGTGGCACTAATTTAATAAGTGACATCTGACGGACGAAAAAGACTATGCCGAAAAAGGCCACCTTTCGCTTGACTAGCTATGCTAGTACAAAAAGCAAAAAAATACACCATTAACACGAACCAGATGGCGGTAAATATACAAAAACGTTTTAAGTATATCAATACGTTATATGCACGTATTACGCATTTGTTACAAATAGATGGCAGAAAAACGTGTCTTAAGCAGAAGTAAATGCTGAAAATAACGGAGGTGTATTGTCCATGTGTACAGTTACAGATATGTATTTTACATGTCTGTTTCATTTCTTAGAAAAGATATTTGATTTTTATAATCCCGGTAAATATGTTCTAGGCCTTCAATTGTAATCAACCAATCCTTTAATGAAGGAGGACGCTCTTTCTTTTCGCCACGTACGAAATACATATTCTTTAAGGCTTTCGTTGCATCCCCAAAAAAAGGTATGGTGGGGTGAATTTTGTGTAAGGGCACATCTTAATTCTTTTCCATTTTTTTGGAAACAAAGTAGAACCATTTATACTGTCAAACAGTGAATCAAAAAATTTCAATGTTTTAGCTGTCCCTAAGGCAGATGGTTCTAACATGACACCTGTTTCACTGCTAATACCTAAAAATGATTATGTAAGTCTTTTTATACCTCACATCAACAATATGTATTATACCTGATTTTACTAATAAGTTGATAACAGCTGCTACAGTATGACTGAAGACCTGTGTCGCATAAGATACCTTCATTTTCTTGATCTTCCTCGGATTGCAGTGCTCTTCTGTTAGCTTTGGCATAGCTCTTAGCTATCCAGATGCATTATCCAGTTCATATGCATTATATATCACTCCATTTTGCAACATATTGTAATGTTTTTTCCCCGAAGACAATTTTAAAATTTATAATTTATTTATGTACATTTATTTTGTAGGTCACCATATATATAGATATATTTTGAAAATTATTTAATTTTATTGCTGGACCAATTGTGTTGCCTATGATGTACTCGTGATATTTTTATATTTAGGTTTTTTGACTTAGGCAGTTTCCGGGAAGTTGTTCGATCTGCATTGCATTTTTGATTTATTTGTACCTTTCATGTGCGGTCAATATTTCCGCCAGAGATTGATTTGCATTCAAGTGAGAGAGTTGTGTGGAGATAAAAACTTCTTTTTTATCTTTTATTTAAAGTAACTTCGGTTTTCTCTTGTTTTTAGTGTTATGTGCTTTAGTAAGTCATTATCGTAGTTTATACGAGTTTTTCTTTTCTCGTATTTTGAAATATTTATACCTCACTTGCAATCTCTCCAATTAGTATTTTTTTTTGTGTGAAAATTTTACGCTAGCGTAAGTAATTTTTCTTACTAGTTGATTTTATTGCATTTCATTGTAATTTAATTGTAATTTTGATAATTTAGATTTATGAATTTACATCTATTTTAGTTTAATAGATAGATGGTGAAGAAAACTATAATTTTTTATAAGGGAGTTTTTTTTTATTGTCACGTTGTTCTAGAATTTTGAATTCAAGGTTTGGAGAGAAATTTATACTCGTGTTATTGCACATGAGCGAAAGTTATTTACGCGTTTGACAGTTGGATCTGTTTACGTTGTGAGTTGGGGTTAATTATATTTTGAAATTGAAAGTTTTCTAAACAATCTATTAGGATTAATTTTGCTCGAGTTTCATTTGAGGTTTTCATTGTATGCGTGTAAATTATCATACAATCTTTTTCCTCTGGGCTTCTGTATAATGATGCATTAGCTGACTTTACAGTTGGTAAAGTTTTTTTAATTTTTTTTTTAAATAAAATATAAAGTAGACTTGTGTGTATTATTACTAATTCGTATTAATTTCCACGTTCCTTTACGGGAAACCCTGGATGAAGAGGAGTCTCATATAAAAAGAAAAAGCTGACTGAGTTCAAGTTTTGACATATTGTGGTGAATAGTGGACTATCATTCAATTAAACCCACTATACACAGCAATATGTTTCTTCTTCTGTGGGCCTAACTAAATTTTTAGTTATCAAATTATTCCTTATACCTACCCTTAATTAAGTGTGGTGGATCATATATATGATATATTAATGTATTATCAATAAGATAGCATTTGGTGCTATGATAGCGCTCCTCAATGTTTGAGTTCTTCATTAAATAGTTTATAGCTGCTGTATTGCTACTACCTTGATCACTAATGGTTGCAATAATGTTGAGACCAATTTTCCTACTTCCCGTATTATATGTTTAATCATTCGTACCAAACTAATTGATTTCACAGTATTTTGGATAAAGCCAAATGCAATCGGTTGTTTCCAATTTTTTGTTACGCTTTGTAACATAAATACTACAGCATTGTCTGCTATTTTATGTGAACATTCATCTCCCAAATTTTCAAATCCATCAAAGCAGTTTTTATATGGATTAAAAGTAATGTGTGGTTGGATGGATATTTCGTCAAACATGAGCACACATACCCTTTCATTTCCATTTAATTCATTTACCTACAGATCCTTCCAAGCATTTAAATGTATGTTCGCTCACACCAGCAATCAATTTGATATTTTGCAATAATTTTTTAATAGTTTTTCTGCTTGGTATTTTAAATAATTTAGATAACATTTTATAGGCATATGAGCTCTGTTTATATAAAATTAATCCCAACAATTTGTCATCTATAGTATATCTCCGGCCTGTTAGTGGTTTTCCTTGGAGTCGTATTTGAGACTTAATAAAATCGGCAATATGGGGCTCCAATTTTGATGTTACCCTTTCTATACATTGTTCAGTCGTAAACGATTTTAGTTGTTTTCTTAAAGCTGCACCTTTCTTTCTGAGTCGTTTCATTGATTTTGTTAAGTGTCTGGTCTTTTGGTAAAGTTTTCTTGCTTTTGGGGTTAAATCCTTTTTATAGCATACTTCAACTTCGCTCAATATGCCAGAGTATCCTACAAAATATAAAATAGTGCTGTTATTTCTAAAAAATACTGATGTCTGGGTAAAGTTACGTTTTCGTTTTGGTGTATGTATAATTATTTCTTGTGATTGTTCCCTTGTCTCGAGAATTGGTGATCCTATAATAATACTAAATAGTAAACAAAGCACTATACAATTTATATCTCTCTTACTTTTTCTTTTTGATGTTTCGACAAGATTTTGCATCATAACACCTGGTGGCAATACTTGATGGGATGTGGTTGGTGCAGGATTAGATATATCAGAATCGATTGCTTAAAAAATCAAAATTAATTTAAATTAATTGCTTCAAAATTTATAAAATCTTACCTGGACCACATATTTTATCTTGAAGTTCACTTTGTTCTGGTGGTAAATATAATGATGGAATGGCAGTTTTCTTCAAATACATATTTGATGATATGTCACATGCAGAAAAATGTAAATGGCAAATTCGTTCCTTACGGTACACATCTTCTGTGTTCGCTGTTGTCAAATCTTCATTTTTACAAAGTAGTATCCACTTTCTAAATAATTCTGGATATTTTCCAGGATTTGGAAACATATGTCTATGGGATTACTTATCCTCACAACCTCTTACTGAACATGTGCGATAACGCCCCATTCTTGAAATATAAAACAAACCTAGTCATAACCCAGCACTTTTAAATTAATATCTTACAGAATAACAATTGTATTGCTTAATTTGAACAAAATGTAAATCTATATATATGTACCAATAATTAAACTCTAAATAATTAACACTTAAAAGTAATTAATACTAACCTAATAAATTGTCTCAAGTCACAAATTATCAACGTCTTTTAAATTAAATTATTAAGCTAAACACATAAAAACAAAGTCTAACGTAAGTCACTTAAACAGAAACAAAAAGTAAACTAAAAACTACATAAACTACTACTTTAGAACTAGAATAAAATAAACGCTAAGAAACACTATAATAATAAGAACTAATAAATAAAATGTACGCAATATTTACAAAATTGTAAATACACAACGGCCTCTAACAACAACAATAGCGCCAAATAATGACATTTCAAAAACAGAATTGACTTGTACCATCTAATGAGTTTGTCCCAAACTAATATCCTGGTTTCAAACCGGGGTTCCAATATTGTCCATATAAGTGAACAGGCCGTGGCAATCTTCTTATAATTATATTTGATTTCTTTTAAAATTCTTTAAATCTGAAAATTTTTAAATATCAAAGTTTTAAACATGATTATTTTTAAATAAAAATATAATTACGATATAATCATTGTTAAATTAAGAATAAAAAAAATATATTTCAACTTTAACCATTATGAATGAAGGAATCCTTATTCGTTCATCTGTCTTCCGCAGATGGCGCAAGTAAACACAGTCGAGAAATTAACATTTTTTAGATAATGAAATTTGTATCTACGTTTACGGTCGAAATTTTTTCATAAAAAAGTTTTGTGAATATATTTTTAAAGTAACAAAATAAATTATATGGATAGATAACATATATCCAATATAACGATATATAAATCAGTATTATTTCTGGTTATTTAATTTTTGACGAATAAAGTAAGATGAAAAGCAAAACTGATTAAAAGTGTGTTTTTGGTTATACTATGGATCCGTGGAAAAATTCCAAAGGAAATTTCAATAATGCCAACGCGTCGTATGAGTTTGAAGATAACTTTGTCCCTGAAATAAATAAATTACCAGATTCTGAAAAATATTTGGCAGTACTAGGTAAAAATTATTTTTGATATATAAACATTAATTGAAATTGTTGATTCTTCTAGAAGAAAAATTGCATAAAATTAAATCCAATCCCAATGTAATGCAACAACTAGCCAAAAAAAGAGAGGAATGTCTCAATGAACTCTTAAATGCTTCAGAGCATATCTCACCTGAAGATTTATCATTAGATGAACCAATCGAAAGTCCAGCTGTATTAAGAGCAATATTACCACAAAAGCAAGCCTTGACACAAGGTGAAGTAGTAGAATTATTGAAATATGATCGATTAGACAATTCTGACTCAGTAACTGACTTACCAGGAAAAAATGAAAGTAACACTTAAAATAATATAATGCATAAAGTTAAGAGAAACATGATTTTTCTCATAAATTGCTTAACAATTAACAGATATAAGAAAATTAAAACTAACAAAATTAACATTTTCGATATAATATATACTGTTAATTTTTTAGTTTCATCTTTTTTTTACAAAATTGGCTGCATGTTATAGATATTTCTAATAAGTAATATGCAGTTTCATGGATGCAGAAATTGAATGTAGAAAATATAGTCAAATGATAATTATTAACATAATAGTAAATATATGATAATACAGTTAGACATTTAACTTATGTGAAACAACTTATATTCGAATTTCTGAATAGACACAACAATTCATATTATATAGTTTTTATAAATTTTTTTATATTTCATATGAATACCGAATATTCTATATTATACACATATTGATTTTAGATTATAACATTGAACATAAAGGAATATGTAAGTTATCTTGCTATAGATTGTAATTAATGTATTAACGTTTTTATAGCAGTTACTAAGAGCAAATATGAGCAGAGAAATGTGTAAACCATTAATATTTTGCTTAACATACAATAATGTGATATGATAGAATTTTTCTGAAATAAATAAGTTAACAAAATGATTTTTTTAAATTTTTATCTATAACCTTTAGCCACGTTTCAGATATAATTATAATTTCGCAAAATTTCTGCCTTGGCAAAAAACTGTTCCAAATACGATTTGATAATATCGTCATTATCAGAATTTCTATCAATCAAGAAGTTTTGAAAAGAACCAAATAAATGTTAATATGATCATGGAGAGCAGAACTACATATATGGTGGATGTGGTAACACATTACAACCAAGTTCCACTATCTTTTGCCGAATTACCAAAAATGCGTGTGTTGCCTTGTGAAACGTAAGGTTTGTTCCGACTACAGATTTTGTTACGGTACCTACTCGTATCGTTTGTGATAATTTTGTGGGCAAGCGTTAGTTTTGTATGCGATGTGATCGCCTGTAGCCGTTTCGTTCGAATCAGTATTCTTGAACCGAAATCGTTCGATGTCTGGAACGCATGTGCGATAAATTATCGAATGATTGCATCGAATGGTCTTTTGCGACTGATGTACGAAGTGCTTATATGATTTTCGTACTATCCGTAAAAATTTTTTGAGTTTATAATTGTGAAAAACTATTTTTGTTCAGTTATTGCGGTAGGGTTGCAATATAGAGATAAGATTTCATTAAAACATTGAATATAATTTTTTATAGATGGCCCATTATCATATTGCAAATGTATTGGTAAATGAAATACGAGATATCATGGAAGATGATGCACATGAAGAAAATAATGGTAGAGTGATTCATGAAAGAAAAGATGCGTTAGAGTTATTTGACGAACAATTAAACAACAACATTAAATTATTTCGTTTATCCAAGGAGGTAGCTACAAGTGTTATAGAACTAATACGACAGCTTCTTGTATATGCTTCATGGATATGGGTTGAGGCCATGGCTATTCACTCCTATATAAATGCCTGATACACCGGAAGACAAGTATAATGTATGCCACAAGAGGACTAGAGCAACTATAGAGAGATGTAACGGTGTCCAATTTCGCTGCCTTTTGAAGTATATAGTATTGCATTACAGTCCTGACTTTGCCACACAAATTATAAAAGCATGTGTTGTTCTGCACAATATGTGCATATCAAATAATGTGCCATTAGTTCCTGATGAATAGTTGGGTAATTTAGATGCAGGTCTGTATGTAGTAAATATTGCAGAAAATAATGAGCAGGGGAGGGTCGATCCAGATTTAGCTAATGGACGACAACTGCAGTGAAGAATAACACAGAGACATTTCACCTAATTTGGTACAAAGCTCATGCAATGAAGTTGTGAAAGGAGTTTAAACATTATTTTCATTTTGCTATTAGTGTAAACAACTGATGAGATATTTCATAAACAATTTGTAAATGTTTGTACTATTTTTTTTGGAATATTTATAAATTATTACTTACTTCAACTTCTTATTGTAATGTTATCGTTTATATCTTCTTTAAATAATATATATTTTGTAATGTTTCATGCCTTGAATTAAATTAATTCCATGGCAATACTGTTAGCTAGATTTTTTGATTTCTTAAAGTGCATTTTTATTGTTGAATACCTACACAATTTTTTGTTACTTTTGAAATGCATGTCTTTTTATTTTTAAATAAAAAAATCATATTCTGTCTTTATTTAGAAAAATTATTACTTAAGGTTTGTAAAAAAAAAAACAATAAAAAAGACAGCAAAGAAATAAAATTTATGTTAAATCTTTCCATTTCTTTGTAAATAATAATGCCCGACACATGTTAGAATACCGATTTGTTACCGTATACGATACGAACCATTCGTTCGAACGATTCGAGAATATGATCCCAGTTACTATGTTGAATACATATAATAATAACAATGTCAAAATATTCCGAAAATGGAAAAATTAAAAGAATTTGCTTATATGCAAATTCTACACGATGCTCAAGCCGCAAGTTGTGTCCTAATACCAAACAAATGAAAATATTCTGAACTATTTCTACAATTATAGAAAAAGCTTAGCACTTTCTTCACTATGGATGAGGTATCCTATGCTTAAAAGCATATTGAAAATATATAAAAATAATTCAAAATATGGAAAACTGGTTTCTTATTTAAAAATAGAGAGTAGGTCTTCCAAAGCCAAAAAGGCAATAATTTTAGAGAGAAAACATTAAGAGCAATTCCTACGCGACGCACCTAACGACCAGTATCTGATGAAGGTATTTCCATTTTCTTATCTTTATCCAAAGTATTTATTTATTTCCCCCATTAGGTCGCATTAATAATGGTGCTTGCCGCTGTGATGAGGTAGCTAAGTTGAGAATTACTGATGTTGAAGATAAGGGAGAGGACTTATATGTTTCCATACCTGACATAAAGACGAACATCTCAAAAAGTTTTGTAATTATTAGAGAAGGATTTTCAGTAAACTCTTTGAATGTTTATAGAAAATACGTTTCTCTGAGACCGAAAAATATTCCACATTGTAGATTACTTCTTTGTTATAAGAATCAGTAACGCGCCAAGTATCTTCGGCGCCGTCGTGCGAAATACTGATAGGCGCCTTTACCCTATATGTATTGAGCCAAAATTACCAGCCACTCTCCTACAGTTCAACATTGAAATTTATGACGAACTCTTTAGACTTGTTAGTACTGGTAGGTATTTTTTATTTGAGGCAAACAATAGGTTCACATACAAAAAAATATTAAAATTTTTATTGCACACTGAAACAACAGTAACAAAATAAAAAACAGTATTCCAAATTATTAAAAAACAAAAGGTCAAATAATTGTTTTATGTAAATTTGTTGATTTGTTGTAAACTTTCAAAAAATGTTTTTAATATTTTTAAAATTTAACTTATCACAAGTGGCCGTAGGCGCCTTTAAGGCCTTGGCGCCGTTGTGCGCTGCACGACCTTGCCCATATGGACGGCGCGTCACTGATAAGAATGGTAAATGTAGTAGCCAGCCCGATGGAATCAACACTATATCGAAAATATCTCAGTTTGTTGCATCGTTCTTGCATCTACCAGAAGCACAATCATATACAGGACACAGTATGAGTCGTTCCTCAGCAACATTGTTAGCGAATGCAGGGGCCGATATTATGACAGTAAAACGTCATGGTGGTTGGATGTCCTCTACCGTTAAGGGCTACATTCAAGATTCAGTTTCGAATAAAGTAGAAATACCCAGAAGAATACAAGGTTCGAATAAGACATCGACATCAACTTCTGCCGAAATACCTAAATCAATTCCTCTAGATCAGCGATGCACATACCGCGTGCCGCATGCGGCCCACTGTCGATATTGATGCGGCCCGCCAACGAATTTTAAACATTGATCGAAAAACTACAAAAGTAGGTAAAAATCCATTCAAATCAATATTTCTTAACTTTTTATTTTATTCTAACTTTTGTAATTGTTAGTAAGATATGTATCTTTAAGTACCTACTACTTTCTTGTTCAGGTTTACTACTAGGTAGACAACTTGATTGTTAGTCTAATATTCTTGCGTTGTATATAACAGGTATTCAAAACCTTTTACGTAATTTTATAGTTGATATAGAGTAGGTACAATCGATATGAATTGGGTTAGGATTGCTTTACATCTATTTTTACTTTCTATACTTTATTGTAATTGTAAAATCTATTTATAGCAAACGCCAATTAAGTTGGCGCGAGGAGGGGTAAGTTCGCGCAGGATTAAAAGTAGTGGGGAAATTTGTATTTGGTTTTACATCAAATGTCAGATAATTCTAACCTCTGAGCGTGTATTACTTTATGATCCCCTAGCAAAGACATTATCTTCCGTCAAACGTCAATGACAAATGTATTCTGACAATTACTTGAGTAGTGGGGGTGGACATTTTTAAAAACGGCTTCTGCGCACCCCCTCCTCGCGCCAACTTAATTGGCGCTTGCTATACCTAATGTTACTATCACTTAAGAGGAGCCATCAAAATCGCTGCTGCACTTTTATCAAACTCGAACGAGGAGCATATTAGGTATTATGTACAGCAGACCGATTTTCATGTGGCCGGTTAGAATTACCGCCCTCGAGATGCGCACGAAATTCATAGGTAGGGGAACCTCTGGCATTAAGTGTTTGACATCGTTTTAAGCGATAAACACAGTAGTGCAGTGCCGTATTAAGGTAGTGAGTAATGGAGTTTAAAAGTAAATTAAATAAATGTGTTTTACACAGTCAAACTCGTGAAGTGATCTCAAATGTATTTAAATATATGCAAGAAGAAAAAACTTCAGGGGTACTCAAAATTCCACTGGATCAGTTATATGAACGCGTTATTGCCGCAACGGGTGTTTCTGAGAGAAGTATTAGACGGATTGTTAAAGAAAAAAGTGAAGTAAACGCAGGTGCCGGTTCATCTTTTACATCGCCAAAGAAAAATAAAAAAAAAACCAAGCCCAAAACCGACTTAGACGATGCAGATAAAGGTGTGCTGCGTAGAACAATTTTAAATACCTTTACTGTTGACAAAATTGTGCCTACAATGCCAAACATTCTAAGAAAATTTAAAGAAACAGGATACACTGGAGGAATAGATTCTCTTCGGAAAGTAGTAAAAGATATGGGCTTTCGTTGGAGAAAAACAAAAACCAACAGAAAGTTGTTAATGGAAAAGCACGACATTCGTCAGTTAAGAGTGTCTTATTTGCGTACCATTCAAAGCTACAGAAATGAAAAAAGACCGATTATATATATGCATGAAACTTACATCCACAGTTCTCATACCGTGGCTACTTGTTGGAGTGACAATTCCAATGAAGGATTAGCAAGGCCTATATCAAAAGGTCTAAGACTAATTATTGTTCATGCTGGCTGCGAGACGGGATTCATTCCGAATGCTAAATTGATTTTTAAGTCTAATACCACAACGGGAGATTATCATCACGAGATGAATTATGAAAATTACAAAAAATGGTTGTTAGAAAAATTAATTCCAAACCTGCCTCCAAAGTCTGTCCTAGTAATTGACAATGCTCCTTATCATAATGTCCAAAAAGATAAACCACCGAATTCTAATAGCAGGAAATCAGTTATGATAGACTGGTTAAGGTCTAAAAATATTTACTTCGACAATAACATGCTTAAGCCCGATTTATATAATATTATTAAAGTACATAAGCCAACATTTAAAACGTTCGATATAGATGAAATGTTAACACAACGTGGCCATAGTGTTTTCCGATTACCCCGCCATACCACCCAGATTTAAATCCGATTGAGTTAGTATGGGCATCTCTTAAACAATATGTGGCACAAAAAAATGTATCATTCACTATTAGATATGTTCAACAGTTATGTGATAACTTTTTTGATGAATTTAGTGCTGCTGAATGGAATAAATGTTGTGACCACGTGATAAAGTGGGAGCAAAAGTTTTTGGAAGCGGAACCTCTCATAGACGAAGTTACAGACCAGTTCATTATTAATTTGGGTGAAGACTCTGAATCGGAGAGCGAAGAGGAAGTCAGTGATAGTCATTCTCCATAACTTTTTATATAATTATATGTATAATTTACCGTAATTTTTTTGAAACTTAGTTATTGTTCATTATTGTTTTCTCCTATAATTATTTTTGAGTATTTATGTATTATTTCTTATTGTAATTATTATTTTCATTGTTATTTCCAATAATATTAGTATTAATAATATTCTTTTCTCCACGACTATTAAATAATGTTATTACAACACTCACCTACGCTCGTTGAAGAATATACTGTTCTTTTGTACATATAGAAAGTTTACAATGTGATTATAATGAGAAAGAGATTAGCATAAACATTATTTGCCAATAATTCAGTTAATTATCCAAATTAGTTTTACTTAATCCTAAGCCTTTCTACTGTTAAGTGTAGCTAACAATCTTATTCAGTCATCCCCTTAATGTGATGTTAGTACGCTATTAGCTAGTAGGTAAGGTAAGACATTTTAATTAAGCATGTTACATGAAACTATGCGTTTTATTTTACTTCTATTTGCCTTAATTTAGTGAAATACAAACAATTATAAACATGTTCAACAATGTGATTTTCTGAATTTATCCCTTACTACGTCCCAATGCACGACTCGCACAAAGAGTTTGCATTTCATTTTTCCGAATACTGTCTCTATCTAACACTGACCCTTACTTGACGCACGTACAAATTCTCCCACCGGCCACATGAAAATCGGTCTGCTGTATCTATGTTTGTAGATTAACCATTTTTGGAAAACCAAAGAACTATAGACTACGTTTACTTTACTTTACTTTATTTTCTGAAATTAATTAGTAATGAAAATACTGTCAGATATGTAAATAACTTCTAAAATCAAAATGGAATTCTGAATTAACTTTTTCTTCATTTATAAATTATAAGCATTTTATGCAAACAGCTATTTAGGATTTTTGTTTTCATACATACTCGTGAACTTTTTCTATTAAAAATTCGAAAAATATTTAAACTATTTTCATAAATCGACATTCCTCTTAAGTAGGTGCATTGAGAACTGTATTAAAATACTTTGAACGTGTTGTAGAGGAAGGCATTACTGATGAAAGCTTTGATTTATTGGATTTAGAAACAATTAAGATAATATTTTAAAAAAGTGGTCCTAGATTAATATTTCAAAAATAATACAAAGAATATCTGAAGAGTATTAACCCAGACCAAAACGCGGATTTATTAATGGTATGTGAATCTGCAACTTATGATAATTATGTATAGTGTTCTCATTAAATTATGCATCTAATGCTGTGTGTGTCATTAGCTCCTGGATAAGGAAAATATTTCAAATATATCTACTGACACAGCATCTAGTGGCAGTGAAATAATGGAATGTCCAGAATTTAGGGAGAATTACATTCCTTTTCCGAATACAAATCTTAGTCTAATATTAAATGATCAAAACAAAGAACCTACATTTAAAACTCCTGCACCAGTTATGGAAAGTCCTGCAAAAAGAATGTTAGAGTTAGGCAACGTTGAATTACCCACGAAACGAATACAGATGAGTAGTATTTTTTCAGATGTTAGTCACATACATATTACTTAATGTTTTTTCTTCAATATAATATTTTTTACTGCAGGGTCTTGAAAATGTTCGTAATAAACATTCAGATGGCCGGTTGGCACTAATTCATAGAAATAAATTGAACAATGACCTTAGAAATAAAATAACAAAAATCGTAGTTAGTGAACGTCTTTCGTCGAGCAGTAGCTCTCAGTAAATTTATACATTTATTAACTTTCCACTTAAGGTTTAATTATTTCCTTAATTTTAGAATAAAATCAGAATTATTAAGAAAAGCTGCGGAAGAAATAATTACTTTATTTCCGGGAGAGAAGACAGAAGCATATTATATTCCATATACTTCTCCAAAATTAGGATTGCGGCAGCCAGCCAGGGGGAAACTTTGGGCACGCTATATTAACGTAAGGGCAGCTTTACGGATCGCTGAAGCACATGAAATAAAAAGTGATGCAAGCAGTGTAAATGACGAAAATACATCAGTACACGATTCAGATGCAGAACGGCATCTTTTATTTTTGAAAACGGCGGTAGAACAATATACGCGAATACTAGAAGCTTGGGAAGCAACGTACAATGTAAGAACAAAATTATACTAAAAAAAATCAATCGAAGACATTTTAGCAGATTTTCCATCTTTAAAATTAAAATTCGATATTGACTTGGTGAGTTTTGTATAAAAATATAATCATTTTGTAGCCAAAATTTGCAGGTATTAATTGATAATTTTTCTATAGCTGGAGTGTGATTTTAATTAAGCACACGCTGATAAAATCGACAGAATCTTTAATCGGTGGCCACTTGTTAGTATAGCTATACTAGAAGAAATAAAAGAACGAAATATTACACTAAACTTTCATGTCCATTTAGGTACCTAGTACAAATCTGTTCTTATTTATCATAGCTAGATTTTCTTCAAACTACAAACATTTCAGATATATCTACCAGAGCATTATTAAGTCTACCATTGCTTTTTTCTCCAAATACATTACGTAGAATATCCAAAGATAAATGTGTATGGAGACCAACATGGACAGAAATTCAGGGGAGTTTTATTTTCCATTTAAATGTAAGTATTCCTTCACCTACACTATTAGATATTTTATACTTATCACATCAAGAAAAATACATTTGGCAATGGCAACATATTTTCAAAACTAGCCCTTTAAACAGCTGATATTCTGATCCATAAAAGATCCAAAAATATGGCATTAGCTCTTCAAGTAGATGTTTGTTTTATTCATTTGATCACTTAAGTTAATAATGAAAGAAACATACTGCAATCAATTATATTTTATTTAGGAATTTTCGGAGTTTGAAGACAAATTGGAAAGCAAAAAAAAAAAAAACTGGAACGATACGCCATACCTTTACAGCCGTTTGCCGTAGCAGTAGGACAGACTGATCAAATCGAATCAATTTATATTTATATAAGTGGTATTTTGTACCAGTGTGAGACAGCAATAAGATGCTTGGAGTTATTGTATAAAGCAATTCATACTCTGAATTTAGAATACCCAATGGAATGCAAACATATCTGGTTGTTTATTCAAGAAGTGGTATTTCAAATGCCAGCAACAAGCAAAAGCAGCAGCATATCATGTGTCATTTCCGACATTAACCACCACTTGGATAATTTGTAGTAGATATAATACAGTATGTTCACCTGTGGCATTTGTTCTCAGGTGTATGAAACTATTAAAGCTTTAACTATTCATTTGAAGATAATACATTCTGCTACACGTACTTTCAAATGTGGTGAAATTAATTGTTATAGAACTTTCCCTTCCTTACGTTCTTATACTGAACATTTAAGAACACACGTTAATGGAAATATCAGTTCAGATTTATAAATTTGTAAGAGTTGAAATTAATTTTAACATGTTTTGATTGTTTTAGCTATTTCTTAAAACAGTTTTAAAAGTACTGTCATTAGTAGGAAATAAAGTAACTATATATGAAAGATCTATATGTTTATAGATTAATTATTTAATTTTTTTATCTCCACCAATACTTCTAATTCTGTTTTCTAAATAACTATTTTAGTAAACATTTACCCTCTCTTATTAGAAGGATTGCATTTTCGATTGTATGTTTGTATATGGTAAAACTTCTATTTTCAATAAGTACAGTTCTTCAACTTCAATGAAAGATGTGACCAAGATAGTGTTACCATTAAGTGTATTGTTTAGTTATCTTACTATTTTTAGTAAAATTTCAAACCAGCTTTCATGGACGTATAACATATGGGTGTTAAAATAATTAATGATAGAAGTTTTACTGTGGAACACGAATTTGATGTATTTATGCACTGTTACACTCAGTTAACAAAAAAAAATATTTTCTTTTGATATTGTGCTTAAATTTGTATCCACTTCAATGTAAGAAATTATTTTTCTTTTGATATTAAAAGAAGTTTATGAAAATTAACTTTATATATTTTTTATTTATATTTTTCCTATATAATGTTTAGAAATAATTTTGATAGTGAGTAAGCTGTTTCTGGTTGTTTTCATTGTTTGCTATTATATGAACATGAGCAAACTCTTTGTTCGTTTCCAGAGTCGATACGTAACTAAAATAGGTACGAAGAATATCTCTTACTTTAATTTAGACGTTTTTTTTCACAGGTCTTGGTGACCCTAACTGTATGTTATATTCGTATTCAACTTCACTTGGTTTTACATGATACTATGAACTATGGAAACTGAAGAATATGGTACATAATTCATATGTGAATAACACACACACACCGACACACACACACTCATACACCGACACACACACACTTACAATACGAGACGCTAACATAGAACACACATGATTTGTACTTACTTCATATTCATTAAAGATTACTGTGTTAATTATCAATTGTGTTTAGTTATGACTAAGTAGTAAGTAGCCATCCATCTCGTAAACATAACATACTGGCGACGAGGATAAACAGAATAAACAGTGAATACAGTGAAATAACAAAAAACATAACCTCAAGAAAATGGATAAGGATCAATTTGCTAAATTTTTAGAAATACAAGTCCAACAACAGCAACAAATTTCACAATTATTACAAGCTCTGACATTAACGCATAGTTCAAATGTAACACAAAGTGATAACAGTGAGTATGAAGTAAAAAACATTATAAAAAACTTTAAATGTGAGAAATACGATACAAACACAGCTGCAGAAACATTTGTAGATTTTTTCGAAGCACAATGTAGAATGTGGGGCCTAGAAAACAAAACAGGTAATATAAATTACTTAAACGCTAAACGTGAATTATTTTTATCGTGCTTAAAACCGGATACGTATAAAGAATTAAAAATTGCTTTTGCTAACAGTGAAATCAGTTTTGAACAACAAACTTATAAAGACATCTCTAAGAAATTCCTAAATTTATTTCAAATAAAAACAACAAGATTTAAAGCTTTAACGAACTTTTGGAACTGTACGCGATTAAAAAACCAAACATTCGAAAATTATGCAAATAAATTAAAAGAAATAGCTCAATATTGTGTGTATGAAGGTGAAATAATGGACAGACAATTACGCGATCGATTTGCAACGGGATTAAATCATAAACGACTCGAAATAGAACTTAAACAAAAGTGGCCAGATTTAAAAACAATAATAGACAATAAAGATTGTGAAGTAACATTCACACAAGTGTTTGAAGTAGCTCAGGCACGCGAAGCCGCGGAAAAAGACTACAACGATGAAAACAATGATGGTGTTAACAAAATTAAAACAAGAAACGTTTACGGAAATAATAAAAAACCAAAATTTGCAAACAACAATAAATTTATTATAAGTAGTAAACAATGCATGCGATGCGGAAAATTTGAACATTTAAATAACAAGTGTACAGCATACAATCACATTTGCAAAGAATGCAATTTAAAAGGACATTTTGAAAAATTGTGTTTAAAAACAGGTAAAGCTCAAATAAAACAATTTAACAAAGGTAATCGATTTCAATCAAAAAACACAACAACAAATCGTAAAATTCATAAAATGAAGAGCGATTATTCAGATATTGATAGTGAATACGAAGATATATTCAAAACATCCGCGACGTCAAGAAGTAAGAAAATTAATGTAATAATTAATAACATTAAATGCACAATGGATTGGGATTCAGGAGCATCTCATTCTATAATTAACAACGAAATGTGGGAAAAGATAGGTAAACCAAAACTAACAAAACCTCCAAAACTAAAAGCATATGGTGATTTTAAACTTAACCCAAGGGGGAAGACAGAAGTCAACGTCACGATAGGAAAAGTTACCAAACGGCTTTCTGTAGTTATCATAGAGGAAGCAGATCCAATGTTATTCGGATTAAGTTGGAGCGAGGCTTTTAACATGCCTTTTCCAGAACACGTATATTCAGTACAGTCAACAGCTCAAGTACATAATAAACCACAGACGTCAAATAAAAACCAACTGGAACAAATAATTAAGGATAATGCAGAATTATTTGACAAGTCGCTGGGAAAAGTCAAGAATTACAAAGTAAAGTTACATATTAAAGAAAATTCAAAACCAGTTCACATCTCAGCAAGACCTATCAAGTTTGGAATTCAAAAGAACGTCGAAGCAGAACTAGATCGTTTAGTTAAAGAAGAAATTCTATCTACAGTCGATCCTAATGAAACACCAATAGAATGGGCAACGCCTACAGTTAATGTACCGAAGAAAAACGGAGGCATACGAATTTGTGGTGATTTTCGTACAACATTAAACCCTGCTTTAATTACTGAGAAACATCCAGTACCTCTTTTTGATCAGTTAAGAAGACAACTAGCCAATGGATTAAGTTACTCAAAGATTGATCTGAAGGACGCATATCTACAGTTTGAAATAGATGAAGCATCACGCAAGTATCTAGTAATTTCAACGCACAAAGGTTACTTTAGATATAATCGCCTACCTTTTGGTATCGCGACATCGCCATCGATTTTCTGTCGATACATAGAAAAGCTTTTAAACGGAATCGACAACGTCGCAGTGTATTTCGATGACATTGCTATAACAGGCACAACAGATGAAAAACATTTAGAAAGTCTTAAGGAAGTATTTAAAAGGTTACGCGAAGCTGGAATGCGCATACAATTAGACAAATGCACATTTATGAAGCCTACGATTGAATACTTAGGACATGAGATTAGTAAAGATGGAATCACACCGTCGCATACAAAACTGGAAGCCATTGAAAATGCACCAACACCTACAAACATTACAGAACTTAAATCGTTTTTAGGACTAGTAAATTTTTACGAACGATTCATTCCTAATTTACATAGCATGTGTGCAGACCTACATAAATTAACTCGAAAAAACACTAGATGGAGTTGGAAACGCAAAGAAAATAGCATATTCAAACAAGTTAAAGAAACCATAATTAATGCAAACGCTCTTGTACCGTACGATGAGAACAAGCCATTATACCTCGCTTGTGACGCTAGTGAAAAAGGAGTAGGAGCAGTGCTCTTCCACGTAAATGAAAATGGTGAAGAACAGCCAATAGCTTTTGCGTCTAGAAAATTAAATGATGCGGAAGAACAATATTCTGTAATTGACAGAGAAGCACTTGCCATATTTTTTGCAGTTAAGAAATTTGATCAGTACTTACGAGGAAACGAGTTTACGTTATTAACAGACCATAAACCATTAGAACATTTATTTGGACCTAAACGCACGTTACCAAAATTAGTCAATAATCGGTTGACCAGATGGGCACTCTACATAGGTGAGTACAATTATAACATAATGTACCGACCTGGAAAAACAAATATCATTGCTGATTTTCTATCACGTTTTCCTAACCGAAAAGAAATTTTAAGCCACGCAGAACAACGTATATTAAAGGTTTATGACGATTGCTACAACACGAAACTGGACGACATGGATTTAACAGAACAACTATTACGTAGACGAACAATCACTGACAAACTGTTGAACAACGTGAAACAATTGGTACAGTCACATTCTTGGAATCATACCATTACAAAAGAACTTCAACCTTTCTATGAGAAACGTGACGAAATCTCTATTGAAAATGGTATATTGATGAGGCAAGGAAG
Organism: Melolontha melolontha; assembly: GCA_935421215.2. Lineage (NCBI taxonomy): Eukaryota > Metazoa > Arthropoda > Insecta > Coleoptera > Scarabaeidae > Melolontha > Melolontha melolontha. Next base: position 34,199,564 of record OW285242.1, read on the forward strand.
AATCATCATTCCAATTACTTTAAGAAAACATATACTAAGATTATTACATGATGGACACCCAGGTATTGTGGCCATGCGCGCCTTAGCACGATTTTATATCTGGTGGCCATGTATGGATACTGATATTGAGAATTATATCAAGGATTGCAGAAACTGTCAAAACTATCGACAGCAACAACCAGAATTACCAACCTATTCGTGGTCTATACCTGAAAACATATGGGAGAGATTACACATAGATTTCGCAGGACCATTTGAGGGAAAATACTGGTTAGTTGTGGTGGATGCACTATCGAAGTGGGCTGATGTGAAACCAATGACGACAATTACTACACAAACCTTGTGTAACGCCTTGGACGAACTATTCGTGAATTTTGGACTGCCACGAATTATAGTTTCTGACAATGGACGACAATTTACATCAGAAGAGTTCAGACGGTATTGTACAAAGAAAAATATTAAACATATTACATCGTCACCGTACCATCCTAAAACAAATGGACTAGCTGAACGTTTTGTACGAACATTTAAACTTCGAATGAAGGCGAGTAGAAACGACAATCAAACAGCAATTCAACGCTTAAGAAACTTTTTATTCAACTATCGTAATACACCCCATAGCACAACTCACAAATGTCCCAATGAAATGATTTTTGGACATCGATTGCGATCAGTATTGGATAATCTGAAACCAAATATAAGAGAAACATTGAAATACAAAAATCTAAAATATGAGATAGAACATGAAGGATATCGTAATAGACAATTTCAACAAAATGATAATGTGTATGTTCGGACCAACCTAGAAAAAGAATGGTCTCCCGCAAAAATTACCGAACGAACAAACAAATATTCATACAAACTTATTACGAATGATGGAGTAGAAAGAAGACGTCATGCTGACCACATTCGCAGTCGTAACGATGACTTACCATTTATTGAACAACCAATTGAAGTTAGCACACCAGAAGTGACAACACTTAATCATGAATCAAAAAAGAGTGATATTCCTAACACCCAAAACCATTCATCAGAAGAAGAAACGTTAGTTCCTATACCTAACCCAAATCCTATCAGACAATATCATAATGTAGACATCAACATTCCTTCCACAAGTCATACTTTCCACAATACAACATCCGAACCAGAGGCGATTCAACTTCGTCGAAGCACCCGCAACCGGAAAATGCCAAGCCGTTACTTAGAAGAGTGAAATTTCTCTTAAGGCCGGAGGAAATGAAGAATATGGTACATAATTCATATGTGAATAACACACACACACCGACACACACACACTCATACACCGACACACACACACTTACAATACGAGACGCTAACATAGAACACACATGATTTGTACTTACTTCATATTCATTAAAGATTACTGTGTTAATTATCAATTGTGTTTAGTTATGACTAAGTAGTAAGTAGCCATCCATCTCGTAAACATAACAGAAACGAACAAAGATTCTTATTTCATATAATTTATAATCTGTTAAACCAATATTCCTAATTTAAAACGTACGTATTCAGTTTTGGATTTCGTAGTGTATAGTAATAGTTTTGTGAAGTATATTTTTGTGTGTAATCAGCAAATGAAAAGATTGTTCAGAGCTAAGTTTCAGTACCACAAAGCTATAGCTATACAAATCTAAGGCATAAGAATACCTTAAAATGACACGTGTTTAGTATTACCGCGCGTATCTATGTGTGTTGAAAGAAATAAAGAACCTTACAATTTGCGGTTTGCACTTGGGTAGTACAAACTGCAAAGAAATGCTTTATGAACTATAGTTAACTAATTACGTCGGTGTTTTTGAAAAAAGAATATATTTACATAAGTATATTGATATTGGTGGTGGTGGATGATGATGTAATGATTAAATAATAAAACATGGTATACATATTGCTGTGGACTTTTCCCCATAAATATTATAAAAATTTATGTATTTACATTTGTACAGTTATTTTGGATGCTAGTGTATATTTTATGAAATTTATTATTTTTGTGAAAAAAACTGGTTTTATATTCTAAGCCTGCGCGCTTGATTTGACTTTTACAGAGACACAAGTGTTCAGTGAAGTAAGAAAGGTGTGTTTATTTAAAGATAAATCTTTATCTTTGTTTTAGTAATTTCGGTTTTTGTTTTTTGATTTAATTGTGTTTTTGTGCTTGCTTAAATCATTACCGATTTATTTACGAGTTTGTGAAGCTCGTAATTGATTTTTAACACTTTCTTACTCATGTGTCTCGAGTATATGAATATATTTTTTACGTAAGTAATATATTTAATAAAAGATATCTTATTTTTATATTGAACGAATTGAATATTGTAATTTTCTATTGTATTATTATCGTTTTGAAATTTAATCTTAGTTATTTGATATAAATGACAAAGAAGGTTTTTTAAAATTTGTAGTATAAAAACAAATTCTGTAACTGTAAAATTTTAGTACGCTTGGGATATCAAGGGCATTTTTTTTACATGTGGTTGCACATGCGTTAGAGTTTGTTTCGGTTTGTCAAATAGTTTATTTTGATTTTGTTTCTCTTGGGAGAAATTAAAAAGTTTCTTTGTAATTTATTATTTTTAATTTTGATCGGCTGTCACAAAGGTTTTTGATCGCATGCAGCGGTCATTTCCATGCGTTATTTTTACCTTTATAATATTGTTTAATGAGGCAATATTAATCTTTATACTTTATAAAGATTATTTTTTTAAATTTTTGTATTAAAGATTCATTTAAATTTTATTGTGTTTATTATTAAATTTGACCTTTTTCTTTTGTGCTTATAAGTAACTCAAAGAAATTATTACTATTTTTCTCAAATAAATTTTGAGTGGCGCCTAAATATTTTATTAATTCAATTGTGTTTCCACTTTTCCGATTGGAACCCTGAGAGGAAAGCATTCCCATTTTGAAAATAAACCGACTGAATATACAGGCTGGACAGATTTGTTGTGAATGGTGGTATAACCAATTTCAAAACCACTATTCATAGCATATTTTTGGCTAAACCAAGCGTGGGGCGAACAGAAAAAAGCAGATATAATTTTGGCAAGGCCGACGTTTAAATAAAGCAGTATTAGAAAGTTAAAAACAGAGCACATGGGGGATGGAAGGTATCTCCGGAGTGCAGCGGGGAAGCGAGCAACTGGTGGAGGCAGCGAGGAAAAGAATAGGTCCAATGGGTACCATACATGAAGAGGGTCACGAAGGAGTAAACGGGGATAAGATTATGCTGGATATGTTAATGGAAATGCAAGTAAGACAAGAGAAAATGGATATGATGATGGATAAAATTATGGCATTGAGTAAAACTAATCAAGAAGAAGATATAATAATGGACTCGTTACAATTATCAAATGAACAAAATTTGGAAGAAAATATTATGGTATTAAATAGTAAACTGTCTGAATAAGTCGAAAAAAGAGAGTTTGCGGAACAACAAATGAAATACATGGAGAAACAGTTAAGAAAGGAAATAGAGCAAGTGAGAAAAGAGAAAAATGAAGTAAATGTAATGTTTATTATTAAATTTGACCTTTTTCTTTTGTGCTTATAAGTAATTCAAAGACATTATTACTATTTTTCTCAAATAAATTTTGAGTGGCGCCTAAATATTTTATTAATTCAATTGTGTTTCCACTTTTCCGATTGGAACCCTGAGAGGAAAGTAGTCTCATTTTGAAAATAAACCGACTGAATATACAGGCTGGACAGATTTGTTGTGAATGGTGGTATAACCAATTTCAAAACCACTATTCATAGCAATATGTATGATATTTATTGTTAACAGTTAATACTCATACTAATAAATTACTTCGCGTAGATTCGAAGCAGAGTATACATTAACAGTCCTGAACGCATGTAGGAAAAAGGTTTAAGCGTATGAAAATGTGCAGGAAAGTTCGGCCATATAGAATATCTTCAGTACATTTTGAATTTCACAGTAACATTTAGATATGCTATTCATTTTGGCACGCTCTTCGTTGCGTGGTACATATTTATTGATTTGATGCGTTTCTTCAGTTAAAACAGTTAAAACAACTATCAGAATAATTGAAACATACATGAGTAGGTAAACCCCACCAGTTTTGTATAATACAAAGGTATTTTTAATAATATAAAATATTATTAAAAATCTGGTGTGAAGAACACAAATGCAGGTTCACTATTAATATTTTTTGTGAACGTGTCCGAATATATCCTATCCCCAGAGATGTAGATACGTATTTCACCTTTCTACAGGCTCATCGGTACGCCCCTGCTGGAGAAAGGATATTCCCAGACACATTCACAAAAAAGAACCACATCGCCCTATCACCGTAATTATCCAGACCGGGCGCAGAAGTAAATTCGGCGCTGCCTGTTGTCAGACAGCCGAAGTACCTCGTATACCGTCCACATAATTAATGTGAAGTAACGACGCCCTTCCAAAGGTGGCACAGCCAATCTCTCTAGAAAACTGCATTTTGTTTGTGTCTTCACTCATACTACGGCTTAACCGCATGTGTAATGTATCAGAAGCCGTTAAGAATGTTAAGCCGTAGTATAAGTGAAGACACAAACAAAATGCAGTTTTCTAGAGAGATTGGCTGTGCCACCTTTGGAAGGGCGTCGTTACTTCACATTAATTATGTGGACGGTATGCGAGGTACTTCGGCTGTCTGACAACAGGCAGCGCCGAATTTACTTCTGTGCCCGGTCTGGATAATTACGGTGATAGGGCGATGTGGTTCTTTTTTGTGAATGTGTCTGGGAATATCCTTTCTCCAGCAGGGGCGTACCGATGAGCCTGTAGAAAGGTGAAATACGTATCTACGTCTCTGGGGATAGGATATATTCGGACACGTTCACAAAAAATATTAATAGTGAACCTGCATTTGTGTTCTTCACACCAGATTTTTAATAATATTTTATATTATTAAAAATACCTTTGTATTATACAAAACTGGTGGGGTTTACCTACTCATGTATGTTTCAATTATTCTGATACATTACACATGCGGTTAAGCCGTAGTATGAGTGAAGACACAAACAAAATGCAGTTTTCTAGAAAGATTGGCTGTGCCACCTTTGGAAGGGCGTCGTTACATCACATTAATTATGTGGACGGTATGCGAGGTACTTCGGTTGTCTGACAACAGGCAGCGCCGAATTTACTTCTGCGCCCGGTCTGGATAATTACGGTGATAGGGCGATGTGGTTCTTTTTTGTGAATGTGGCTGGGAATATCCTTTCTCCAGCAGGGGCGTACCGATGAGCCTATAGAAAGGTGAAATACGTATCTACTCTCTGGGGATAGGATATATTCGGACACGTTCACAAAAAATATTAATAGTGAACCTGCATTTGTGTTCTTCACACCAGATTTTTAATAATATTTTATATTATTAAAAATACCTTTGTATTAAAACAACTACGCTAAAATCTAAAATGGAAATAAGAAATCCACCTTGGTCGAAACATTTCACAGTGCTTTCTCTTTATGTTGAAACCCATTATATACAAGTGTCATACATGTGATATATATATAATCTCTTACATGTTTCGGTAAATATTGCCTTTATCAAAGAATTATAAATGGCAGTATATTGTACTTTTATAACATACTGTCATTTATAATTCTTTAATAAAGGTAATATTTACCGAAACATGAACAGATTATTTTAAATATATACATATTAAAGTAAAACAGATTTTAAATAGTCGAATATCCAAATCTACTATAATATACAAAGGTCAAGAAATAATTATCTATAAATATATATACATATATATATATATATATATATATATATATATATATATATATATATATATATATATATATATATTTCTTTCTTCTCTGACCTTTGTATGTAATAGATTTTTTTTATTAGTCGATTTAAGATCTGTTTTAATTAAATATGACTTTATTTAAGATGATTAAGCTGAACAGAATTGCGTTCACATTTTAAATATAACTTGCCGAAACATGTAAGAGCTTAATCATCTTAAATAAATTCATATTTAATTAAAACAGACCTTAAATTGATCAATAAAAAAATCTATTATATATAGTATATATATATATATATATATATATATATATATATATATATATATATATATATATATATATAACTAATTATTTTAGTTCTGCCTATTAAACAACGCTTTTTGGGGTAAGTATATTATTTTATTACTACTACTAAAATATTTAATAATAACAATTAAACTTTTCATTTGCGACTAGTAATTATTCATTTGGTCCAACTAAACTCCTAGCATTACTCCAATAAATCCTTTTATTTGGGTCAAGTACTGCCCATGAGTTACAGTAGTAAATCTATTTTAACTGATGCAAATATTCTTAATGTATTTGTTACAAATAAACAGTATTGTTGCAGCGAATACTCTGACTTAGAAATAAGGGTTTATTTGCCATAATTATTCCAGTTATCTGTGCCGTATTTAACTGTACTTTTTATTTGCAGTAATTAATTTTTTATTTACCATTAAGTACTAATTTTTTTTCTCAGTGTGTAATATCACGTGCGTGTCTTGACAATCCGTATAGATTATTGCATCGATTTGATCGTCAGAAACTAAACGATCGTCCTGTTAAAGTTACTCATCTTTTTGTGAGAAATTACTAGAACGAAACTAGTTTTAACGCATTAATTGTTTAGGACTTCGTCACCATACCCAGCACAACTTTTTGTGAGCTTACGATACATTTTTTCCTTCCAGAGAGTAAAAAACTAAATATGACGTAAATACTTTTTTTTGATATTTCATATTTCAATTGACAGCAAATCAAAAATTCAGGTTTGACCACATCTTTTCAATCGCTAAAAATTACGTGCTCCCAAAAGTTATTGTAATTCGCAATGTACTGTACTGCAACGCCCAATCTGGATTCTTTGTGTCTAGCTGTAAGTTGGATTTTTCTAGCAGCAGCATAATTTTTTTAATTCCCTTCCCGAATACGACGTCGTGCGGTGAAAACGGATGTGGGGAAAATAGGATATATTATTGCCTCTGTTGCTTTTAGAAAAGGGTTATTTTCAATATTTTGGACCAACATAAATAAGATCGTCCACCGCAGTTGATGCTTGAGGTCGTCCAGAACCCACTTGTCTTTTCAGAAATCCCCTCTCTACATTGCCTTGCAGTTAAATTTACCTAATTCTTTGCCATCCATAAGCGACCTGCTACCGTAGCTTCTGATAACCCTGTTTCTATTAGGGAAATGGCTCTAACTTTATTAAAGTAAGAAATTGGTGCTATGACTAGAAAATTTGTTGACAACTGAAAATAAAATTTATATTTGACAGCTTGTTGACAATAAATAGATAGGTATAAGCAAACGCCAATTAAGTTGGCGCGAGGAGGGAAAAGTTCGCGCAGGATTAAAAGTAGTGGGGAGATTTGTATTTGGTTTTACATCAAATGTCAGATAATTCTAACCTCTGAGCGTGTATCACTTTATAATCCCCTAGCAAAGACATTATGTTCCCTCAAACGTCAATGATAAATGTATTCTGATAATTACTTGAGTAGTGGGGGTGGACGTTTTTAAAAACGGCTTCTGCGCACCCCCTCCTCGCGCCAACTTAATTGGCGCTTGCCAATCGATCAATTAAAATTTCTAGTTTGTCAAAATATTAATTTTGTATGACATTAACAACCAGAATTTATTACTCGCGACTGTAGCTTTTCTGGTAACAAATATTCCTTTTTGTTGAATTTCTCGGAGAATAACGTATTTTGGCGATTTTTGCATGTGAACATAAAAAAATATTTTTTTGTATATTAATATCAATGAACAAACTTAAATACTTGTTTTATTTGGCATGAGAAGCAATATAAATCCAAAAAAAAAATTAAAAAATATATCCAAGGTAAATTCAAAATAAGATAAAATTTATACCTACGAATATCCAAATTTTTCTACCAGTCCAGTGCTGCAGGAGTCTCTTTTTGTTCAGCTCGTGGATGGCTTCTGGAACAATCGTTTACTCTATGGACCATAATTTATTCCATATTTCCGCATTTAAATGATTTTAAAATGAAATTACATTTCATTAAAAAAATGCTTTAATATAATACACTTTTCATTGACACACATTTATTTAAATTTAACATCGAAAAATATCTTAATTTGTTTATTATGCTTGGCATAGTTCAACATTTTAATTTATATCCAAAAATTTAACTAATGCCATCTATCATCGAAATTCACAATTACTTGGTTACATACTTGTTTTATGTCAAAATGAATTTAATATTGTCAGTTACGGAATCGCGACGAAATCTGCACCGTTTATAATAAAAGTATGTAACAGGAAAATATTAAAAATGAAATTAAATTACAAAAATGCCTCCGAAACCGTTGAATTATTCAAAGAGGATTTTTACCTTGATTACTGGTATAGGGCGCGGTATTGGAAGGGCAGCAACTTTAGAATTAGGTAATAGACTTACTAGCGGATCAAAAATCGCAGCTATATCTAATACAACTAACATCCCAGAAAAAATTGCTTTGTCAAATGAAATGAAATCCAGAAATCCTGAAGTATATTTCGATGTGCATATGAAGAATTTAGCTATTGTTGACATAGGAGAATACATTTCTATTATAGACAAGTTCGTAACTCATCCATCAGTAAAATCAAATCATTACGACTATGGATTGATCATCCATAATGCCGGAACACTTGGCAAAATAGAACATGCTGTCAAGTTACAAAATATCAATGAATGGAGGTCATATTTGGATTTGAACTTTTTTTCGCCGACACTTTTGAATTCGATCTTCATTACGAAATGCAAACCTTATATGGAGCATATTTTCGTAGTGAACATTTCTTCAATATACAGTGTGCTACCACAAGCTCAACTTAGTATGTATTGCTCCGTTAAAGCTGCTCGTAATGCGTATTTCGGCGCTTTGGCTAAGGAAGAAGCAAATATGTCTGTAATGAATTATTCTCCGGGTCCAGTAGCTACACATCAGTTAAATGAATTACATCAAAAAAATCCTTTATTAAAAGACACCGCGAAAATTGTATCTCCTGATCAAACTGTTTGTAAGATGTTCGATATACTTTCTAGTGGTAACTACACGTCTGGTGTTTTATGTGACTACTACGGAAGAACTTGAAATACCTAAGTACATCCTGTTAAATACACAATAAAATTATATATCATATGCCGTATTGTGTGTTTATATTTGTAAGTAATATCAACTTGCTTTTGGAAGAAAATATCTTTTAAAATTTATCGGAAATGTCTATTCACGCTGCTTATAGTTTTTCCTTAATTTCCGAACTGAAACACAAGCATTTTTTACGTTTTTTAATATTAAATACAAAGAAAGCTATTTTTCTAACCAATAAGATAGATTAGTTTTCTATTAAGTCAACAGAATGGTCAACTTATAGTCATGAATACAAATTGTAGCCAAACTAAATAAAAATGTAAAATTTGTTTCGGATAATTTTTTAAAGTTGCATGGCGTCCTACTGAACGCAACTTAGATTTTTCAAAAGGAACCTGATTTCTTTCCTAATTATTAGGAATCGGACACGAGAAGCCCATGAATCACTACCCACGGGCGTACTATTGAAAATTGTATTTTTAAGGAGTTTTTAATTTTATTTATATAGGTAATTGGAAAAGATCTATAAAATTCGAAATACATTTTTATTTGTTCATTTTGTAGTTCAAGTTGAGTAAAGGAGTATTAATATTAAATAGCAATCCTTTCTCAAGGTTCTCTTCTGTAAAATTTGTTCTCTTTGAATTAAATACATCCTTGTAGATGGAAAACGTCCTTTCTACATCGCAACTGGTTATAATAGGTGCATACTGGAAATATTCTTTTATTTCAGCGTGTTTAGCAATTAGATTTTGAGACATTATCCCCATACACAATTGCCGCGATGTTATTAAATCTGGATTTCTGTTAAAAACTGCGCCTGACTCTCGCCGAAGGTCACATCCGAAGTCACTTGGAATATTTTTCAAATTATTAATAGCCACATCTAATGTGGTTAATCCATCATTTCATTTGAGATTTTGATTTTCAAAATAAGTGATTGGTTTTGGTAAATTTCTAAAGTGTTCCTGAAGAAAGTACAACTGCTTTTTTTAAATTTGAAATTTGTATTAGTTCGTTGCACTCAGAAATACTTCGAGCATCGTCATTTAAACATGTAACTATTGAAATTCACTGCATAAAAACTAGTAGCTTCCCAATCATGTTCTCCATCTAGTTATTACTGGAGAGGGAGGCAGTGACACAGATGGAAGTTTTTCCCTGTAAAGAGCTACTCGCAATGGTGCTTTCCTGAAAACTTTCTTAAAAGCAGATACAAGTCTGTCAACTTCCGGAAAGGTATCTCTGATATATTCACAGATTTTGTGGAGAGCATGAATGTGCAGCATACTAGGGTATGTTTCCTTCTATAGTCTGCCTGTTTTTAACATAAATGCAGCACTGTCACTGACAAAAGTATTTTTTTCTTGGCACCTGTCGTCCGAATGAAACATTTCGTGCATATTCTCGTAAATGATTTTAGCTACTGTTTCCGCATCAACTATATTTATAACTTTTGCTACTATTACATATGCATTACATGGAATAGTTGGATGTAGTACACTAGCTAACGGGTGTTCAGAAACATTCGAAGTCAAGTGGGCTCCGAACAAAAAATCGTATATCTTTACTTAAGTATAGCAAACGCCAATTAAGTTGGCACGAGGAGGGGGTGCGCAGAAGCCGTTTTTAAAAACGTCCACCCCCACTACTCAAGTAATTGTCAGAATACATTTGTCATTGACGTTTGACGGAATATAATGTCTCATAAAGTGATACACGCTCAGAGGTTAGAATTATCTGACATTTGATGTAAAACCAAATACAAATCTCCCCACTACTTCTAATCCTGCGCGAACTTACTCCTCCTCGCGCCAACTTAATTGGCGTTTGCTATATCTGATTTGTAATAATTATTAAATGACAACTGTTGTCTGTCAAAAATTGTCAGAATCTAATATCGAAGATAACTACTAATTTATATTTTTTAATTTTGAAAATGGTATTTACTAACGTACACAAAGCATTCATGGTTGAAGCATATTTTCGAAATGGTCAAAAGATCGATGGCCAGTGGTAGTATTCAATTCAAGCTTGTTTGGAAGAATTTCGAGATGCATTTCCCAACCTTGCTTTTGATTATAATACTTTTCAGTGTACACTAATCAGAATTGTTCCAGTTTTTCGACAAATTGGTAGTGTGGGACGCCAAGAGGGTGGTGGGCGACCAAAAGTCCGGACAGAAGAAGTGATTGGGAATGTTAGAGAAATAATGACTGATGCCCCTAAAACTTCAGTAAGAACTCTTGCTCAACAAACCGGGTTGTCAGTTGGTTCTTGCCATAAAGTTTTAAAAGAAGATTTACAGTTATTCCCATATCGTATAACTTGTTTGCAAGAAATCCTCGATATTGATTATCCGCAACGAGTAGTATTTTGCGAATGGTTTACAAATAATTTTAATGATGATGTCCTAGACAAAACTTTCTTTTCAGACGAAGCATGGTTTCATGTTAGTGGATATGTTAACTCGCAAAACATGAGAATATAGAGTGATACAAAGCCCAATAATTTTTATGAAAGAAGAAGGATTATTGGTCCAATTTTTTTTAATGGTACCTTAACTGCAGAAAGATATCGACAGGAAATACTATTGCCTTTCTTTAATCAACTTCGCGATGATGAACTAGCTTTGGTATACTTTCAACAAGATGGTGCTAGAGCTCACACAGCGGGGGAAACAATGAATATGTTACAAGAAGTGTTTGGAAATCGTTTAATTAGTTTGAACAGCGATCATGAATTTCCTCCAAGATCTTGTGATCTTACACCGTGTGATTACTATTTATGGCCTTTTTTAAAAAATTCAATTTATCAAGTACCAGTGCAAGATTATATAGATCTCCAAGACAGAATTATAAATAAAATTAGTGAAATTAGAAATAGTCCCATACTGCAAAATGTATTTAGTAGCATTCGGAGGAGGAGGTGCGTAAAATGCTTGGAAGAAGGTGGTGGACATTTTCAACATCTTTTATAATTATGGTCATTATTGTTGGTAATTTATACAATTACAGGTGGCCCAAAATGACCGAAGGGGTTTGAGTTCATTATAACTTCTTATTTAAGACATAATTATTAAATTTTTTTAATTTTAAATACAGTATATTAATGGAGAATATTTTTAATTTAATTATGAAAAATTATATCTCGCAAGTGGTGGCCATTTTCTGCTTCCACATATTCGTGCTCTTTCCAAAACATTTTCCATAACCTTTCGCAAAACTTCAGGTGTTATGTTGTTGATTTCGTCGCGTATATTATTTTTTAATTGCTGTATGGGTCGAGGCTTATTAACACGTTCGCTGCCAAGGTAAATTTGTTAGTCTTGCCAATAACGCCATGTCCATCCATATGGGTTGACACAAGTTCTCAAGTTTTTGCATTTGTCCACCCATTTGGGTGGACAGCAAGGGTTTTTTAAAACTCTCTTTTGAACGATGTCTACTCACTACAGGTTGAAATAAACTTACATGGTTTTAAAACAGACTTCTGTAATTACCGTATCCACCTTTTTTGGTGTACAAATTAATTCTCTTGCAAGTTATCATCACGTGTTGGTAGCAGTTTACAGATACCTACCTGTCTACCCACTGGCGTGGACACTTCATATTTGCTTATTTATTCATCACGTTGTTAATCTTAACCTAAAAGGTGTATGTGATTTTGTGAAATTGTGATACTTACTGGATAAGAAATGAGCAAGAGGATTACGCGAGTAAAGATTTTTGACAAACCTAATGCAAAGCAACGATTGACCGATCAAGAGCTTGAGGAATATTGGGAAAATTACATGAGTAGTGAAGAAGAACCCTTTCAGGACAGTGGTAGCGAATATATATAAAGCGAATCGAGTAATTCTGATAAAACTTCAGATGCAGAAGACGATAGCGATATAGAAGACGAGGAGGAACTGGTAAACGAACACACTACTTTACCTACGAACAGAGATTTAGCAGACGATTGGAATACATGCACGTTGAATACGAGGAATATTCCGTTTACTGGATCTGAAAAAATTGAAGTTCCATTTGATACTTTGAATGCCCTTCCAATAGATTATTATAATCTTTTCATATCAGATGAAGTTATAGAGTTGATGGTAAATGAAACAAATAAGAATGCTACCAAGTATTTATCCTTAAACCAAATTAAAAGGAGCAGTCGCATGAAAGATTGGAAAGATATAACTTGCTCTGAAATGAGAACATTTTTAGGTATACGACTATGGATGGGTTGTGTTAGGATGCCTTCTATTGAATTATACTGGAGCGATGCCAAACTATTCAAAAATGAAGTATCGTTGTTTATGACTAGAAATAGGTTCCAGCTAATCCTAAGGTTTTGGCACTTTGGAGAAGAAGTTGAGGGTGACAGACTGTGCAAAATAAAACCGCTAGTTGACCTAATCGAAAAAAAATTTCAACGGGTTAAATCTCCAGGGGAAAACTTAGTAATTGATGAATCAATGGTGCCTTTTCGCGGCAGGCTCAATTTTAGACAGTATATTCCCGGAAAAAGTCACAAGTACGGTATAAAAGTCTTCAAGCTTTGGGACCAAACTGGCTATACATACAAAACTCAAATCTATGCAGGCAAAAGAAATGAAAATTTAAGTAGTGGAGCTGCCAGTCTTGCTACCAATGTAGTGATGTCCTACTAAATTCTTACTTAGCTTCCGGGAGGACAGTATGTACGGACAACTTCTACACAAGTATTCCGCTAATACACACACTATTGTCCAAAAAAACATCATTCGTCGGTACCTTCCGGAAAAATAGAAAGTATTTCCCTAAAGAAGTAGTTTCTGCAAAACTAAAGCGTAGAGAAATAAAAGCATTAGAAAATGCTAAAGGAGTAGTTGCTATGAAGTGGAAAGACAAGAGAGAAGTACATGCTGCCTTTTCAAAATTTTCAGCAAACCTGTTACCAACAGGAAAGAAAAACCTCAAGGTGAAGAAATTGTTAAACCAGAAATGATTATGCAATATAATACGATGAAAGGCGGAATAGATATTTCTGATCAACTTTCGTCCTATCACTCCGCAATAAGAAAATCCATAAGATGGTATCATAAAGTTGCCGATGATGTTATATTTGGCACTGCAATAGTTAATGCTTATCTTCTCTACGCAAACGAAAATCCAAAAGCAAAACTTCTGAACTTTCGTATAAAACTAATTTATTCCTTACTAAATATTCCAGTAGAAGAGGAAAGGGTGCGTACCCCAAGATTAGCTAAACCCACAAACCATTATTTAGAAAAATCGAAAGCCTACTCCGGAAGTAAACAGAAACGGTATGTATAAGAGATGTAATTACTTCAGGCATTATCAAATAATTTTAGGTTACTTCGACGTAACTGCAAGTATTCTTACGAAAGAATTGCAGCGAGATTTGGAAGAAAAGAAGCGAAAAGCAAGGCAAAAAAGGTCACTACTTTTTGCAAGTCATGTGAAGATAGGCCGTTTTTATGTATAGACTGCTTCGAAACAGCACACTCTTCTATACGTAAATAAACTAACCCAAATTCAATGTTAAAATACAAAATATGTGTTTAATAAATATTTTTTTTAATATTTCGTTGTCTACCCAAATGGGTAGACAGCATACTTTTCCTGAATAAAAATGAATCTGTCCAACCATTTGGACCGACGAATTTATTTATTTCAAATAATTCTCTTGGGCAAGCGCTGCCCGTGTGTGTCAACAGGATTACCGTATCATTTCTAGAACTGGAGATATAGGCTTGGCAAATATGGAATAAACTACAAATCTGAAGCTGGCAGAATTGGCAAGTTCGGTGTCTACCCATATGGGTGGACGTGGCAGCGAACGTGTTAATATAGAGTTTTCCTTTCAAATAACCCCAAAGTAAACAGTCTGAAGCGGTTAAATCCGGTGAACGCGGAGGCAAATTAAAATCGCTTGTACGGGAAATAATTCGTTCACCAAAGATGTCGCGTAAAAGAGCCATTGTGTCCCTCGCAGTGTGCGCTGTGGCTCCATCCTGTTGGAACCATACTTGCGGATGGTTTTCCACGGCTGGCCTTAAAAAATTTTCCAACATTGTCCGATATCTAACACCAGTGATGGAAACGGCGACACCGTGTTCATTTTCAAAAAAATATGGGTCAATTATCCTTTCCGACGAAACACCGCACCAAACGGTACACTTAAGTGGGTGTAATTCTCGTTGTTGAACTACTCTTGGATTTTCCGTAGCCCATATCCTGCAGTTTTGCCTATTAACGAACCCATTTAATTGGAAATGGGCTTCGTCGCTCATAATTAAATTATGATAAAATCATGATTTTCTTCTGCTTTTTGACGAAAATAAATTGCATAATCAAGTCGTTGCTGGTAATCTGTCGGTTTCAATTGTTGGACAAGCTGAATTTTGTATGGAAACATTCTTATTGTATGCAAAATTCTCTGAAGCGACCCTCTTGAGAGGCCAAGTTGTCCCGAATACTCTCCTGTACCCGTTCAATATTGTCATCCGTGTGCACCGTTCGTCGTCTGCCGGCACCAGGAAGGTTCCTTACTGCCCCTTGTTCTCGAAAATTTGCAACCAGACGGTTTATTGTTGACTCTGAGGGTCCAACCCGCACATTAAAATAACGACGATATGCACGCTGAGTCAAAACAATGGATCGTTGATTTGAGAAATAAAGTTCAACGATTTTGGCACGTTGTTCAATTGTGTACTGTTCCATTTTAAATTCCCCAAGTCTTCTTTACAAAATACTGAAAACAAAAAAAAAATTATAATAAAAAAGTTATAAGGAATTAAAACCCCTTCGGTCATTTTGGGCTACCCTGTACAATTTATGATATTTATTATAAGGTTGTAATCTAAGGACTCTACAAACAATTTATTTGTTTCAAATTTATTTTAAGCCATTTCTTACAATAATTTGTTGAATGTTAATATATTAAACTAGTACGATAACTAGATACTATTGTCACTATAAGATGAATAAAACCATTACTTGTAAAGTTATTTCCTCTTAATTCTGCATTGTCTTTTTACATGTTACTACAGATTAGATGAGCTTTATTACACAAGAATGAACAGCATATTAATTGGATTATGTAATTTTTTCCAGTTATCGCATGAAGAGGTGCTATTGTTCAGCAAGAATTCTCTAAAATATCAAAATACTTAATTTGAAATTTGCAAATTAATTACTGTTATAGCAAACGCCAATTAAGTTGGCGCGAGGAGGGGTAAGTTCGCGCAGGATTAAAAGTAGTGGGGAGATTTGTATTTGGTTTTACATCAAATGTCAGATAATTCTAACCTCTGAGCGTGTATTACTTTATGATCCCCTAGCAAAGACATTATGTTCCGTCAAACGTCAATGACAAATGTATTCTGACAATTACTTGAGTAGTGGACGTTTTTAAAAAGGCTTCTGCGTACCGCCTCCTCGCGCCAACTTAATTGGCGCTTGCTATACCTTCTAAAATCATTATTTGACTAGTTTATATTAATTAATATGGCATATTAAAGTAATATATTTCGACATAAACTGACATTTGCGTGTATGATAACATAAAATTGTATTAAGTATCTATATCAGACATGACTTCATATTTTTCAAGGACTACTTTGACTTCGAATGTTTCTGAACACCCGTTACAACATTACCACACAGTGTCCTAATTTATCGACAGTTTCGTCGGCACGCACTGATTTAAAAGATGGCTTGTAATGCGTTCTACTGCTTTCGTGTAACACTTAGAAACATAATATTTGCGTAAGGTGGATTCATCAGTAACATTTCGACCAGTATATTTTTGGAGAAATGTTTTGAAGGTGGAATTGTTAAGTATATTTAATAGAATATTTGCCGCCATTAAAGTTTCACAGAGTTCTTCATTAAAATTGTTTGATTCCAACGGGTCTAATATCTGTGTATCTGTTTGCGACGCTAAGTGACGTTTTACGTGTGAATTTTTTAACGATATTTTACAGTCTTTGGAATAAATTTCGGAAACACTGGCAATGGACATACAATTAGTATGACCCTTAATCCGACTCGCTATTGTTTCACGATACTATTCTCAACGTTGTTCCATATCATATCTGACAAAGTAACTTAAACACTGTTCTAGATCTAAATAAATGAAAATTAAAAGTGTATGCGTAAGTTATTGAAACTTAACGAATTTCACTGGACACTTACCTCAAAATAATTGGGAGAAGTAGATTCGATGCAACGATATTAAACAGGATCTATTAGAAAAATTACGAAGTATGTAATTAACAGTTACAACAATTAAAAAAAGAAATTAACTCACCGTACTTGATTTATTTTACGAAATATAAACTAATAAATAAAATAAATTATAAAGACTCCTCCCGTTTCTATCTACACCCATGAAGAAAGGAATTTAACTGTAAAATTGAAGTAATTGCGTCACAATTCAACGACGAAAAACAGATGTGCGGTTAACCGAATGAATAGAGCTATTCAATAACTGCATGTTGCACTTAGCGATGTTTATATGATCCATCGTAATTTCGGCCTCTCGTGTCCGGTCTCTAGTCATAAGTTATAGGAATTAGATTTATTGTTTTGAACCGACAACTAACTCTAGTCGAGTATCCGAAGATGAGACCAATCTCACAAACATTAAATGAACACAATTTTTTTCGAACGTTCAATTAAGATATTCACAATAATCTTGAAAACGAGAGGATAGTTAACACAGACTGGTACACACAATCAAATCTAAGATGCATAGTTTACAATTAAAGGCCGATAGTGAAATTATTATGGCAATGTCAATTATGAAATGTTAAAAATGACATTAGATGACAACGATGTCATCGATACCATTAGATTATTCAAAGATAATTCTTGCCTTAATTACTGGCACAACACGTGGTATTGGAAAAGCAGCAACTTTGAGTTTGGGTAAAAGACTTGTTAGCGGATCAAAAATTGTAGCAGTATCTAATGTAGCCAGTATTCAAGAAAAAATTGCACTGTTAAACGAAATGAAATCCAGAAATCTCGAAGTATATTTCAACTTACATTTAAAAGACTTATCTAATATTGACTTAGGAGAGTACATGTCGATTGTGGACAAGTCCATAATCCATCCGTCAGTAAGAGACAGACATTACGAATACGGACTAGTCATTCACAATGCTGGAACTCTCGGTGTAATAGATGAGAGCACAAAGCTACAAAACGTACAGGCATGGAAGTCATATTATGATTTGAATTTTTTTTCGCCAACGCTTCTGAATGCAATCTTCATTACAAAATGCAGGCCTTATGTGAAGCATATTTTTGTAGTGAATGTTACGTCAATATACAGTGTGCGCCCGCAACCTAAACTTGGCATGTATTGTTCCGCTAAAGCAGCTCGTAATGCTTACTTCTCCGTGTTGGCGAAAGAAGAACCAGATGTTTCCGTAATGAATTATTCACCAGGCCCTGTAGCCACAACATTACTAGATTCGTTAAAACAGTCACACTCCTCGAATCAACCTGACGTAGAAACTATATCCACCGAAGATGCTGTTTACAAGATGTTCGATATACTTTCTAAAGGTAATTACAAGTCGGGAGGTTTCATAGACTACTATGGAAGGACCAGTTAATATACAATAAACATACTGTGTCGAAAATAATTATTTAATTTAATATCCTCTATTATAAGGCGTGTCGATTTTAGTAAACAATAGAAGGTGTTTTCATGTACTTTTACAAGAAAAATTTGAATTTGAGGTCAAGATGGATTTTTCTAAATGGAAAATGTATTATCTTTATAGTCGTTATAGTAGTTTTTTAAATTTAATATTTCATTCCGTAGTTTTCCTAGAAATAATTAAAAAAAATTAATACTTTTATCTCAGGCTCTCCTATTATAATCCTTCGTTTACATCCAGTTTTACGCAAAATAAAGTTATACGATTTACATAGTTTCGTTATATTCATTTCCTACTGATTAACCCCGAGTTACTCGCGCATCCATTGAGCATGCAGGGACTGGACGCAGAAGTCGATGACTCATCGCCACGGGCGTACTATTAAAAATTTGTATTTTTAAAGAGTTTTTAATTTTATTTATATAGGTAATTGAAAAACAAACGGGTGGTGATCTATAAAATACCAAATACTTTTTTATTTGTTCATTTTGTAGTTCAAGTTGAGTAAAGAAGTATTAATATTAACTAGCAATACTTTCTCAAGGTTCTCTTCTGTAAAATTTGTTCTCTTTGAATGAAATACATCCTTGTAGATGGAAAACGTCCTTTCTACATCGCAACTGGTTATAGGTGCATACTGGAAATATTCTTTTATTTCAGCGTATTTAGCAGTTAGATTTTGGGGCATTGTCCCCATACACAATTTCCGCAATGTTATTAAATCTTGATTTCTATTAAAAACTGCGTCTAACTCTTGCAGAAGGTCACATCCGAAGTCATTTGGATTATTTTTCAAATTATTAATAGCCACATCTAATGTGGTTAATCCATCATTTAATTTGAGATTTTGATTTTCAAAATAAGTGATTAGTTTTGGCAAATTTCCAAAGTGTTCCTGAAGAAAGTACAACTGATTTTTTAAATTTGAAATTTGTATTAGTTCCTTGCACTCAGAAATACTTCGAGCATCGTCACTTAAATATTTAACGAAATTTTATAAACTATCGAAATTCTCTGCATAAAAACTAGTAGTTTCTAAACGATGTTCCCCATCTAGTTATTACTGGAGAGGGAGGCAGTG
Organism: Melolontha melolontha; assembly: GCA_935421215.2. Classification (NCBI taxonomy): domain Eukaryota; kingdom Metazoa; phylum Arthropoda; class Insecta; order Coleoptera; family Scarabaeidae; genus Melolontha; species Melolontha melolontha. Next base: position 34,219,472 of record OW285242.1, read on the forward strand.
ACAAAGATGGAAGTTTTTCCCTGTAAAGGACTACTCTCAATGGTGCTTTTGCGTGTTGTATTTAGCGATGTTATAGACTATTTATATGATCCATCGTAATTTCGGCCTGATGCGTCCGGTCTCTAATTATTACTCGCACAGTGTATTTTGTACATCACTTGCATAATAGCAATAGTCTTCTAGGGTACCAAGATTGTAACGAGCGATCATTAAAATTTTCACTCGTAGCTGGCCGTGTATATAAAAATTATGTCGTAGCTTTAGTCATTAAGATGTTATTTCAAACATCTGTCAGTGTCAAATATATATTTTAAAGTTTCATCAAAAGAAAAAGTAATGGCCTTTAATGATATGCATAAAGCGTTTATGGTAGAATGTTACTTCCTGACATCTCAAAAAATTGATGGTATTTGGCAGCTTCAATAGAAAATTGCCTTGCGGAGTTTGAAGAGAGATATCCAAATACTGTTCCTAGCTATAAAACTTTCCGTGATACGCTAATGCATTGTGTAAATCTTTTTCGTCAAACAGGCAGTATTTTAAGGAAAAAAGGAAGCGGTCCTCCTCTCAAGAGAAGTCGCGGCGTAATTGAAAATGTCAGACAAATTATTAACGAATCTCCTCAAACATCTATTCGCAGACTTTCGCAACAAGTAGGGCTTTCGTATGGAACATGTCAAAAAATTTTAAAAAAGGACTTGCACATGCATCCATATAAATTAACTTCTGTACAAAATCTATTACCTACGGATTATGAAAAAAGAACACAATTTTGCCAATGGTTTATTCAAACAATGACAGACAATATTTTAAATCATACTTTTTTCACCGATGAAGCTTGGTTTTATTTGAAAGGTTATGTTAATTCGCAAAATATGCGTATGTAGTCCAGTGAAAATCCTCATTTCTACAGAGAAGTTCCTCTACATCCAGAAAAAATAGGCGTATGGGTAGGTATGAGTCACCGATTAATAGGACCAATATTCTCTGAGGGCACGATAACATCGGAGAAATATCGTAACGAAATTCTCAGTGTTTTTACTAATCAATTGACTAATGATGAACTCCAGGTCGGATATTTTCAACAGGATGGGGTTACATCTCACGTTACACTTGAAAATATTCAGTTTTTGCAACAATTTTATGGCGATAGGATAATAAGTAGAAATACAGCGATTCCATATCCACTACGATCGTGTGATTTAACAGTCATGGATTTTTTTGTGTGGCCATATATAAAGAATATTATTTATGAAACACCAATTAATAATCTACAAGAGTTAAGACATAAAATCATAGAAAAATGTGAACACATCAATAACTCACCGCAAATACTGATCAATGTTTTCAATGCTCTACGAAATAGAGTGCGATTATGCTTGGTGGAGAATGGTCAACATTTTACACATTTTTTATAATATTCTATTACTTTGTATAAAAATTATAAATATATTTAATATAAAAGTCAGCATTTCAAATTATTTTTTAACAATCATGACGTTTGCAATTATAAAGACAGATCTCCTCTAATAACTTAAGTTAGGACATACTTTTAGTGTACATGGCTTACTTGAGCGAAAATTTTAATGATCACTCGTTATTAAAACACAATAAATTTATATAAAAATATTTATTTATAAGAATATACCGTTTGTTCCTTATTAATATGCGAATATTTAAGGGTGTGAATCTTCATAAAAAATAAACGATAGTTTGCGTTATGAATTATGTTCCAAAAATATTCCGTTACGAAAATATAGGGTGTTGAAGTTTCAGGAAAAAATGGAAATTAATTAATATTTGCGAAGCCGCTTGAGATATTTCAGGTAAATGAATACGTAGTGACTGCTAATAAAGGTGCATAAAAAAAAATAACATATTTTTGAAGACAAAAATGGTGCGCCTATGATTTTTTACAAAATATAAATTATTTTTGAATTTAGGATTTCATAATTTAGGATACTAATATTCAGCAAATCAAAAAACAATACAAAACGTCCATCTGTAGTATGTCTTGAAGTAGAAAAATGGCCGCACACTTGGTTATCGTATTAACACCTCCTTTTGTTAAATTATAAAAATTAATCACTTCGGGTTTTGTGTTTCATTGTTGATTTCTTCATTGTCATGCTTAAATGAAAACAGAGTGTCTGCTTTATTCTTTAGTACAGTTGCGGCCGCTACAAACGACACCGACTTTTGACACATTCTGTCAAATTAAAAAATTCGTGATTTGTAAATTTGACTTTTATCGGGTATGGTTATGTTAGTGTCAGTTAATTGTAAGCCAGAAGCGTACACAATTTTTAAAATGCCTCAATTAAACGAACTGCAAAAGTTGATAATTAGAGCTACTTTTTATAGCTATTAATATAACGAGAACATTAAGCGATTTATAATACTCGAGGACGTTGCCAGGTGACGAGGCGGTTTAAATCGCTGATAAATCGAGAGGGTTTAAATCGCTGATGTTCGAGTTTATATTCAAAGCTTTATCGTATCATCAACGATATCAAGATTAAAACAAAATCAACAATTTGTCTGTCATACAAAATACTTACGTCAAAGCTTGCACGTTTTTGAAATAAATTAATAAATCATGGAAGAATTTGATGTTCCCGCAAATATTGTAGAGGCTGCAAATAGTGCAAAATTAGAATTGTTGCCAGCGAAGTCAAAACTGCATTACGAAAACGAATATCGTCTGTTTTGTAAATGGCGAGATGAAGAACATGTTCAAGGTGCTGGGGAAACAGTCTTGCTCGCTTATTTCGTGAGACTGTCAAATTACTACGCTCCTTCATGTTTGTGGCCAAAATATTCCATGTTTCGAGCTTGCTTGGAATTAAAAGAAAGGGTAGAAATTGATAAGTATGGTGCTTTGATAAGATTTATCAAGAAAAAGAATGTTGGATATCGAGTTAAAAAATCCAAAATACTCACTAGAGAGCAAGTTGATGAATTTATGCGTACAGCTCCAGACGAGGTATTTTTGATGATAAAAGTAGCTTTTTTGATTGGTCTAGGAGGGGCTTGTAGAACCATTGAATTAGCGAGAATGTCTACGGACGATGTTGAGGTTTTAGAGACTAAGGCAGTTGTTACCATTCCTAACACAAAAACTCACAAAAAAAGATTTTTTGTCCTTGTACTTGACGGTGACATTAATTCCGTACTTTTATTTAAAAAATATGTAGCATTGCGACCGCGTTATGTTACGCATAAGAGACTGTTTATATCGTACAGAAATGGAAGGTGTACAATTCAGCCTTGTGGTATTCATTTCTTTTCTAAAATACCTGAAAAAATCGCTACATACCTCAAACTAGAAAATCCAACTTTGTATACTGGTCATTGTATTATATCTTTAGCAACTTTTCTGGTTAACGCCGGCGGAGACATCTTAGATCTGCAAGAGCTGGGTAGGTGGAGTCGAGCAAGGTTGCTAGGGGTATTTAGAAGACAACGTAACGAAGAAAACTGCAATTGCGCAGAAGATTCGATGGGAAAGGTTTTAATAAACAGTGTGTCAAACTCTGAACAATCAATTGAGTTTTCACGTAAAAATGAAAATTTGGAGGACGTAAGCGGCTTGAACATAATGTGTGTTGAATCATCCGAAAAAAAATTGTTTATGAAGCTGCAGAAGATCGCGGGTTAAAGACAGATATGAAAGACATATCTTTCAAAATTGAGAACTGTCAAAATATTGAAATTCATGTTCACAAATAATGTACTATTTGACGTATTATGGTTTTGTATCTAACGTATTATGGTGCTGTAAACGTGTTACTAGTTCGTTACTAACGTCTTATGAGTAACTAAAGTATTATTAAGATATTGTAATATTATGTTCCTAATAATTATCAATAAATGTTTCACATAAAGATGGCATAATAACTAGTTGATGATACGATAAAATAATTAATACCTTTTGCCACCTATAGCAATCGCCAATTAAGTTGGCGCGAGGAGGGGGTGCGCAGAAGCCATTTTTAAAAACGTCCACCCCCACTACTCAAGTAATTGTCAGAATACATTTGTCATTGACGTTTGACGGAACATAATGTCTTTGCTAGGGGATCATTCATAAGTGATACACGTTGAGAGGTTAGAATTATCTGACATTTGATGTAAAGCCAAATATAAATCTCCCCACTACTTCTAATCCTGCGCGAACTTACCCCTCCTCGCGCCAACTTAATTGGCGTTTGCTATACTTATTTTGCTTTTACAGATTTAATATTCTCATCTTGCCGTGGTTTTTGAGAGCTTCCATATTGAAAAATATAGATTTCATCAAGAAAAACAAACGAATGCATTTTCATTTTAAAAACGCATATATTGTTGCAAAAACGTTATTTGTATTTGAATTTTTCCATTTTTCAAATTTTTTATTTTATACGCCACTGACTTTCTTTCAGTTAGGTGACATTTTTCAAACTTCAATATTAAGACCATGTTACAAAGCCAACATTTATTATTTTTCAAACTGCCTCAGTTTGTAGGGGCCGCAACTGTACATAAGACGTTATCATTACATTTTTTTGGAACCCAATAATGAATTTCTAGCTGTTAAGTAATACTAGGCAAAAATTGAGGTGGTATTCCGGATTTTTTTTTCAGGCTGCCAACTAAAGTTATATTTTTGTCTATAGTAATTGGCATACTTGACAGTTTATTTGTAAATATAACCTTTACACAAAAATTAAATGAATTGTTTGTAAAATGTTAAGGTAAATTGTGTAATTTAAGTATTAATGTATCTGCTTTTGCTTATTATCTTCTAGCAGAAATAAAATCTAGATGGCCGAACCGCTGTTATTTTTATTAAAGTTAGCTTGGGAATCTCGTTACCGCATTCCGTTGATAATTACTATAGGTTTTATGGCATTAGATATTCGTATGCAATTTGAAATTAACATTCAGATGAGAAGGATTCGCAGAGCAAGAGCGCAACCCCTACCAAATGCTAATCAAGCTAGTGATGAAAACAATGACTCTGACGGTAATGATTGAATATAGTAAACTCATTGCATTTTTAATTTAACCATGTAACTATAAGATTTTTCATTTATAAAATTTAAAAATTCCAAACATGACCAGAACTTTCACAACATTTGGTTGCAAACTATAAGCTAAATAGCCTTACAGTATACTTAACAATTAGATACATGCTTGAATAAGTAAAACCTCAACATTTGTACTTGCATTGTGCCCTCACCCAATTTTAAATATTTTTGATATTCATTAAAAATGTTTTTGTTTTAAGTATATAAATGGTGAGGTTTTACTTACCTAAGTATGTTTCAAATTGTTTTTTTAATATATAAATATAAAACATTATACTGTACTGTAATAGACTACAAATTTCAGTATTATTTGAATATTGTTGCTGTCCTTTTGTAGGCTCAATGTACTTATTTACCAACCCATTAGAATTAAGATATGGATTGCATATATGTTTTGAGTAAAAAAAATTAATTATCATTGTAATAGTTTGATTGACACACAGGAGAATGTCCGATAATATGTCTGTTATTAAGTCTAATCTTTATTGATTGCTATTGAGCATCAAGTCACAAGGTTTACATGATTATGCACTTTAAACCTGCAATTACTATTGTTATTTTGTTGATGGCAACATTCAAAAAGAAATAGGACATTGATTATATGTTATTTCATTCTGAATTATTGGAAAACAATGAAAAAGATAAACTGATATTTTGTTTCAGTAATTAACCTAACTTTTAAAATTTATGTAATTAAGTAGTATTAACCTAAAATTTAGTATTGTCAATAAGTTTTTTGTTAGTACTGAAAATATTTACTTTTAAAGATGGCTCACTTTTAATACCTTTTTTAAGTTCCTAGATATCTTGAAAATTGTTTCTAAATAAATGTACAAGATAAGGGCATTCAAGTACAGCATTAGTTATATTTCTTTTTCTTGCACGATACTATGAGGGATATTGATCGATTCTTAACCTACTATTGAAACAATTTAAAGTTGGGACTTAGAATATTTTATTATTCAATATAGTCTCCTCTTAAATTAATGCACTTAATACAGCGATCCTGCAACGCCTTTAACCCTTCTAAAAAGGATTCTTCTTGGTCTGTAAACCAGCCCTCGACAGCTTCTATTACCTCTTCGATACACAAAAATTGACATCCTTTTAAACTTTTTTTCAATCGAGAGAACATAATAATCTGAGGAGATCAAGTCTGGGGAGTAGAGCGGGTGTTGCAGTAATTCGAACCCTAGATTTCGAATTGTATTCATGGTAATGCGCGTTTGTGTGTGCAGGAGCATTGTCTTGCAAAAACAACACCTTTCGCTAACATGTCACATCTTGTTTCTTTAATTTTCTCTCAAGGTGGTTAGTAATTTAAAATAAGAATCTCCATTGATGGTCTGGCCCTTTTTCAGGTAATCGATAATAATTATTCCACGGATATTCCATGAAACTGAAGCAAGAACTTTTCCGGCGGATTTTTGAACTCGAAACTTCTTTAGGAATTGGAGAATGCTTCCATTCAATCAATTGCTGTTGTGTTTCTGGGTCGTAAAAATAGATCCATGTTTTATCCATAGTCACAAGATGATTCAAAAAATCTGAATCTCCTTCAAAACGGGCATAGATTGACGGTGATGCTTTCACTCCTGCCCGTTTGTGTTCGGCGTTCAAGCATTTATGAATCCATTTTGCAGAATTTTTTTGAACTATATGATGAACGCGATCATATGATATCTTTAGTGCCTCAGCTATATGTTTCAGCCCAATTCGACGGTTATTTTCGTAGGTGGACACCGAAATCGGTCTTCTTGGTCGCGTCTCAAAGCCTCCTTTGCTCATGTTTTTTCGTTGTCGAAAGACAACTCGAATAAATGTTATAAAGTGCTACGTTTTTAATTGTGTAATACTAAAAAAGTTTAGATTAAAAAATGGTAAAGGAACATTCGTTTCAGTTTCTGATGATTAACGTCATTCCATAGTCCGTGTCTGCGAATTTTGAAACACTTTATAAGTGATAATAGTATTACGTTTTTAAATATAAATAGATACGAGGGATAAGCTGAATTTATTGAGATTAAGAAAATCTAGTAGACTGGAAAAACAATAATACAGTGTTTATTTGGAGCAACTCTTTACGTTTTGTTGTTGAAGTTACGTTCGTTATAACTAGAGAACGGACGCAATTTCCATAAAACGCAATCGGCAATTGGAATTGTGTATAACGTCGCTGAGTACATCCCGGCGTAATTCAATGAAGTATTTGTTTGACTTACTCGACCACCTGGGCTCGCAGCGATAACAATGGACAACCCAGCTATTGTATTCGGAGAATATAGTGCTTTTTATAGTGTTTTCATGAGCGTAGATAGAAGCGGGGTTTTTATAATGTATTTTATTTATTAGTTTATATTTCATAAGATAAATAAAGTGCTGTGAGTTAGTTTCATGTTTTCGTAGTTCTAACTGTTATTTACATCGTAATTTTTGTGATAGATCCTGTTTAATATCGTTTGATTGAATCTACTTCTCCCATATTATTTCGACGTAAGTGTGCATTGAATTTCGTTCAGTTTCAATAACTTACGCACACATTTTTAGCCTTCATTTATTTAGATCTAGGGCATTGTTTAAGATACTTTTTCAGACATGATATGGAAGAATGTCGAGAACGGCATTGTAAAACAATGGCGAGTTGGATTGACGGTCATACTGATTGTATGTCCATTGTCAGTGATTCCGAAATTTATTACAAAATCCGTAAAATATCGTCAAAAATTCGTCACTTAGGATCGCAAACACATCTGAACTCTGTAAAACTTTTATGGCGGCTAATATTCCATTAAATAAACTTAGCAATCCCACTTTAAAAATATTTCTTCAAAAATATACTGGTCGAAATGTTCCTGATGAATCAACTTTACGCAAATATTATGTTTCTAGGTGCTATACGAGAACAGTAGAACGCATTAGAAGCCATCTTTTAAATCAATACATATGGATAAGCGCCGACGAAACGGTGGATAAGTTAGGACGCTGTGTGGTAAATGTTGTAGCTGGTGTACTACATCCAACTATTCCCTATAACTCATATGTAATAGCAACAAGTGTTATAAATAGAGTTGATGCGGAAACAGTTGTTGAAACCATTAAGGAGAATATGCAAAAAATGCTTCATTCGGACGCCACGTACAAAGAAAAAATACTTTTATTTGTCAGTGATAGTGCTGCGTATATGTTAAAAACAGGCAGACTATTGAAGAAAATATATCCTAATATGCTGTATATTACTTGTGTAGCACATGCTCTCCACAGAATGTGTGAATATATCAGAGACACTTTTCCGGAAGTTGATAGACTTATATCAGCTTTTAAAAAAGTTTTCAGAAAAGCACCATTGAGAGTAGCTCTTTTCAGGGAAAAATTTCAATCTCTGTCACTGCCTCCCACTCCAGTAATAACTAGATGGGGAACATGGCTGGAAGCTACTAGTTATTATGCTGAGAATTTCGATAGTCTAAAACATTTCGTAACACTGCTAAAGGAGGATGCTAGAAGTATGTATTGGTGAGTGCAAGAAGCTCACACAAATCCCAAATTTAAAAAATCAGTTGTACTTTCTTCACGAACACTTTGGAAAATTGCCAAAACTAATCACTTATTTTGAAAATCGAAATCTCAAATTAAATGACGGATTAACCACATTAGATGTGGCTGTTAATAATTTGAAAGGTATTCCAAGTGACTTCGGATGTGGCCTTCGGCAAAAGTTTGAAGCAATTCTTAATAGAAATCCAGATTTAATTACATTGCAGCAATTATGTATGGAGACAATTCCACAAAATCTAACGGCTAAATATGAAGAAATAAAAGAATATTTCCAGTATGCACCTATAACCAGTTGCGATGTAGAAAGGACGTTTTCTATTTATAAGGATGTACATACTTAATTCAAAGAGAACAAAATTAACAGAAGAAAACCTTCAGAAACTATTGCCAGTCAATATTAATACTCCTTTACTTAACTTGAACGACAAAATGAACAAATAAAAATGTTCCAATTATAGAAATAAAATTAAAAACTTTAAAAATACAACTTTTCAACAAATACATATGTATTTCGTAATTTTATAGATCACCACCCGTTTGTTTTCCAATTATATAAATAAAATTAAATATTTTAGAAATACAGCCTTTCGCCAGTACTGCACTGAGTGGTAAGCGTGTCCGTTCTCTAGTTATAACTCAGCTACTAATTTTTTTAAAAGTAAAAGAAAATAGAGTACTTTCGAATCATAATTTATTATGATTTAAAAGAAGGTTTAAGCGCTTCTGAGCGCAAAGAGAGTTTAAATTAAGTTTTTATTGAGCAAACACCTTCCTTGACTACAATTTACTCATGGTATAAAGAATTTATACGCGAAACGGATTCTGTTTAGCATCAAAAAGGAGCAAGGCGTCCTTCTACGGCTGTTACCGACAAAAACATTGCTACTGTTAAAAAAATAATTAAAAAGGACAATAAAGCCACTTATGCTGTAATAGAGCATCAACTCAAGATTGCATTCTGAGCTATTAAAACATCATAGACGATCACCTGCATTTAAAAAATGTGGTAAGTCGTTTTATGCCACATCACCTTTCTGGCTTCCAAAAAGCAAAGCGTGTAAGAATTTGCCATGAAACTTTAAATTTCTAAAATAATGGCGAGCACCAATTTTTTTCCAAAAGAGCGCTTTAACCAATAAATTCCTACAAGCAATAGTTAATACTATTTTAGATGTAAATAATAATGGCTTTATTTTAAATCGTTGATTGACATAGGAGATACTCTCGTGAGCAAAAACTACTTGTGACTACTTAAGTGGATATCTTTACTCATAATAATAAGTCAGGAATTATCAAAAATGTGTGTTTCGTTGACAATTATTAAACATTTATAAAATATACAGGTGTCCAGAAACTCTCCTGACAAACGAAGACTGGAGATTCCTCTGATAATTTTAAGACAATTAAACCCAAATTCACCTAGTCCGAAAATGCTTCCTAAGGGAGCTAGAGTTCTTTGAAGATGGCGCCTTGTATTTATTTTTTTTAAAATTCCTCCAGAACGCTTCTATTTAGAAAAACAAAAACTGGTATGCTTATTTATCCTCCAGAGATGAATCGATTCCATCAATTGCGAATTTCTAGTACCGGTCATAGGCGTCCGTTTTGGGTAGGTCAACGGTTATTTTAAGGCATAACTTTTTTGTCTTTAACTTTTAAGCATTTGTGACACTAGATTATTAAATTTTCAGGTATTCCAGTGCTAAAATATACTCTTACTTTAAGTCGGTAGGATACACTGTTTTCTAGAAAAATCGATTTGTAAATTTTTCGTTTTTTCTTCATTAAAGATCAATTTATTGTGTACCTACTTATTTTTAGCGACGAAGTTGGCTTGGACTATCAAGGCATGGATGAAAATTAATTTAATAAATTAAAAACAAATTATTTATTACAATGGAACGAAACTAACAAAAAAAAAAACAAGTATCAAAGGTAGATTGTTACAAAAGTTGCTCGATGTGATGACCATTAGTCTCTATGCATAAGTTTACCCTTTTGCTTAGAGAACGCCGAATTCCTGCAAAAATTCCAAAGTTATTTCTAAATTCGTTGCAAGCATCTTGTATCCTTAGCCAGAGTTGTGCGCGATTTTGTATCGGAACGGAATAAACAAATGCTTTTATGTATCCCCAAACACAATAATCGCAAGGATTCAAATCCGGCGACCTTGCTGGCCAAGCAACTGGACCGCCTCTTCCAATCCAATGGTCTTCGTATTTATTATCTAGAAAGTCTCGTACATTCCTGCTAAAGTGGGCCGGACAGCCGTCCTGTAGAAACCATAAGTTTTGCCGAATATTTAAACGCACCTCATCTAACAAATCAGGTAAAATATTTTGCAGGAAATGTAAGTAATCAGCACCATTTAAACGAGCAGGTAATTCCACAGGTCCAAGTAGATAATCGTCAACTACTCCTATCCAGACGTTTATGCTAAACCTATGCTGATGCTTAAATTCTTGAACAACGTGGGGATTGTCACCAACGTACGAATAATAATGTGCATTATGTACATTAAAAATTCCATTTTTTGAGAATGTAGCTTCGTCACCAAACAAAATGTTCCTGAAGAAATCTTCATCTTGATTTTTCTGATTTTGTAACCATCTAGCGAATTCTACCCGAGCAGGAAAATCTCCTTCTAGCAGTGCTTGCACCTTTGTAAAATGAAAAGGATATAAATTTTCTTTGTGTAAGATATTTCCTACGGAAGATTTTGAAATTGTGGGGTACATGGCAGATAGTCTTCGAACGCTTATTTCTGGATTTTCCTCAACTTCCATTAAAATAACATCTTCATGTTCTGCTGTTACATCATTATGTCTCCCTGTTTCATTATTTTTTGGGACCACTGAACCTGTTTCTCTTAATCGTTGATGAAGAGCTGTAAATGTTGAGTGAGTGGGATGCTGACGATTGGGAAATTTTTCAGCGTATCTACGTTGCGCCGCTCGAGCGTTACACCTCATTTCGCCATAAACTAAATGCATATCGGCGTATTCCTCATTAGTAAAAACCATTTTTTTTTTAAATTGAAATCGTTGTGTTTGAATAACACAAAGTAAAAAATGAAAAGATGAACTTCGCGAACTGACAACAATTTGACAATGAAAAACGTAGGTTTTACTTCTGTTGGCAGTTCAGAGCTAACTATTGCAAAAAATAAAAAATTGAACTTTAATGAAGAAAAAACGAAAAATTTACAAATCGATTTTTCTAGAAAACGGTGTATCCTACCGACTTAAAGTAAGAGTACATTTTAGTACTGGAATACCTGAAAATTTAATAATCTAGTGTCACAAATGCTTAAAAGTTAAAGACAAAAAAGTTATGCGTTAAAATAACCGTTGACCTACCCAAAACGGACGCCTATGACCGGTACTAGAAATTAGCAATTGATGGAATCGATTCATCTCTGGAGGATAAATAAGCATACCAGTTTTTGTTTTTCTAAATAGAAGCGTTCTGGAGGAAATTTAAAAAAAATAAATACAAGGCGCCATCTTCAAAGAACTCTAGCTCCCTTAGGAAGCATTTTCGGACTAGGTGAATTTGGGTTTAATTGTCTTAAAATTATCTGAGGAAACTCCGGTCTTCGTTTGTCAGGAGAGTTTCTGGACACCCTGTATACCTATAAATAAAAATTACTAAACACGATAAAGAAAGAATATAATTAAAATAATTAGTACTTCGTCATTCCACCGTTATTATTTATAACTGCATCTAATCTTGTAGACATTGAAGCGACAGTATTTTGTACAACATTTATAGGAATTTGATACCAGATATTTTGAACAATCTCCCAAAATTCTTCCTGGCTAGCAGCTCATCTCGTTAATCCCCATACATTTTCAACGGGATTTAGATAAGGAGTGTACAGCGGGAAATCTCAAGTTTAAATTTAATTCTCTTGTAACCATTGTGTTGTTACAAGATGAGACAGGAAATTGTGTTGTTCTTATAGCTTCCTTTAACGTTTTGAAAGGGTTGTGCCTAATCTCAGTAACTAATGTTTCGTCTTCCTGCGGATTCGAAATTTTGTTACGTCCGGAACCTATTTTCCAATTTAAATTATCTTCTTCCCTCCATTTTTTATATATTCTTTTACCAATATTCGATTGAACCGATACAGTTCTTAATGATTTCCCATTTTCCAAACTGGTAACAAGTTTTGCTTTATCAGTTTTCGAAAGATGCGGCATTTTGAATTAGCAAGATAATTCGACATACAGTTTGAAAATTAATCAAATATCGTCAAAATTACAACGCTAAAAAATAAAGGAAATTGACATAACGATTTTGACACTGTCCCGATTTTTTTTGCTCACGACAGTACTTGTTGAAACTTCATTATAACGATAAGAAATAAGTATTAAACTTCTAGTTTCAAAAATTTTATTGTAAATCCACTACAATATTGTTTCGCCATACAATGGCTTCATCAGGTGGATGAAAAGCTGAATATTTAAAATATAAATTTGAATATTTATGTACAAATTATTGAGAAAAAATGATGGTAGAATTTTTTTTTTTTACAATCCTAAATTTAGTAGAGGAGAGTTGCTTAGATCTAATTTGTCATTTAAAGCTAATCCTAAATTATTATATTTATTAATTTCTAAGTATTTGTTGTTTTTAATAATGTTCTGTATAGTATTGTCTGTTTTAAATGATATATGTTCGTTATTAAGTTTTAGAATGAAAGCACCAATTTTTTCAGAAATTTTTTTTCTTAAGAGAATGAATATATACGCCGTTCACGATTCGAAGACGTGCACGTCATCAACAGTTTTTTTGGAAATCACCATCACAAAAACAATAAACTAAGTGTAATATTTATATATCATCATTGCATATCATGCATATTTATGTTGGTGCGAATGTCCAGTGTTGACTCATATCGTGTTGTCATATTTTACGTGTGTTTGTTTACTCTTGGTTTGAAATGTGGAGAGCGTTCTACAGCCAATGTAAGCGACTTGTTGCATCCGCGATTGCAAACTGTCCAGAACGCTATAATGATGGACCGTTGCTGCCTTTATTAGTGAGAGAAAAAGTAAAATTGTATTTGTATTTTGCTATAATTTCATATAACATATTCCACTTTTTTTGTAGGCGTGCAGTAAAAGTTTTAGGAGTAAGCGTGACATCTGTCAGCAGAATTTTCTCGGAAATAGAAAAAGGACACACAATTTGCAGCCCCAAACAGAAACATGACAAAAAGAAAGAAATAAGATGTAAAGAAATAGTAAGATATTTGAAAAAATTGACTGTATTATAATTAGACTGCGGAACAGACGCTATCCTCTAATGACTCATGCAGGCGCAGAGTCGGTTTCGTATTGATGCAATATTCGCTCGTAGCCCTGATTTTAATGTAACATTACTTTTGTAGTAGTGTTCAAAATACGAAAATCGGTAGATATATTAAATTTATAGATTATTATTTCTATGCGCCACTCACTAGCTCTGATGTTGAGCGAAGTTTTTATATATTTGAAAACATACTGTCTAATAAAAGAACGCACTTTACAGAACAAAGTTTAAAATATATTGTAATAATTAATGTGAATAAAAAATGTTTACTGTGGTGTGACTAAACATTCACTTTAATTATAGGTGATATAATTAATTTCAAGTTTACACTTTTTTAATATTTTGTATTTATTCACTGTATAATGTAAATGCATTTTGTGTATATACACAGTGTGTATAAGCCAAATGGAATAAATTCATTATTTCGGTTACTGTACATATTTATAAAAAATCCCGAAACATGTCATATTTAATTTATAAATTAACATTCTTCAACGTGAAAATGCGATCCTTACCTTCAACCCCCTTCGAATGACAGGTACAACCCCCATTTTTTTAAATGGGAAGTATAGGCTTGTGATATATCGTTGTAAAGGTCTCTTTATTCTCTATTCAAAAATGTTACAATTTTCATGTTTGTTGCAACAATTAAGATAGAATAAAATAAAATCATGTTGTTATCGAAATTCGCTACAATATACTCAAAAAATAAAATTTAATGCAAAATGTAAAGAAAAATTTAAAACGCCAAAAAAAATATGAATGTCAATGAAGTAGATGTTCAAAATGTTCACCATGAACGTCTTGGCAACATCCTAATCTTTAAAACTGTCTTCTAACATTATTTAACATATCAGGCGTGATCGACCTAATCGCAAGCGTTATTCGTTCTCTTAAGTCATTTAAATCCAAAGGTTTAGTTTTGTACACAATGCTCTTCAAATATCCCCATAAAAAAAAAATCAAGTAAGGTCAGATCAGGTGATCGCGCTGGCCATTCTATCGATCCTCGCCTTCCTATCCACCGATTGGGAAATATTGCATCGAGGTACTGCCGGACATTGCGTTGGTAATGTGGTGGTGCTCCATCCTGCTGAAACCATATCGTATTCATTGGAACTTGAGGGTTTCCTGGATCAGGATATAAATTTGCCAAAGTTGGAATGACATCATTTTGAAGTAGTGCCAAATAACGATCGCCATTCAAATTGCCCTCAATGAAAAAGGGACCAATGATATGGTTTCCAACAATACCTGCCCAAACATTAACTTTTACTGGGTATTGTGTGTTCTTCCCTCATCCAGTGAGGATTTTCCGTAGACCAGTAGCGGCAATTTTGCCGATTAGCATGACCGCTAAGAGAAAAAGTGCACTCATCAGAAAACATAACGTCTTCTAAATTGATAATATTGTTATCCAGCATGTCCATCATTCGCTCACAAAAATAAGTTCTATCAAAATCGTCTTCCATAAGCTCCTGAGTAGATATCATTTTATAGGGATGCATTTTATTTTCTTTTAATATGTTTACTATCGATGTATGGCTAACATTTAATGTAGTGGATGCATGTCTACTCGATGTATGTGGGTTTTCGATAAACTCAAGCATCACATCTACTTTGATTTCATCACTCAGTGCATTGGCAGCTGGTTTTTTTATCTGCCTTACATGACCAAACTCTCGAAACTGCTTCTCTATCTTACTTATTGTTCCTTGAGCTATAGGCGGTAAATCAGGAAATTTCTCATGAAATAGGCGGGTTACTTCTTGTTGTGTTCGGGTTCTATCTCCGTAACCAATCATTTGTATGCCTATTATTTTATGCATTTCCGTTAATCTAACCATTTCCCAGAATTGTATTTTACGAAATTCAAACTAAAATGATCAAACTGTCAATTTAAATGACAACTTTTAAATACAAAACAATTTACTAAGGCGTTTTAAACAAACTAATGTTGCCACGGAAACTTTTTAAAGTATTTTTAATGGATACCATCTAAAAAGCACATTGGTATGGTTTTTACTCACTTTCTTATTATGAAGACCTAAACGGGAAGTGCAATGATGCCTTTGATGTATGTATTAAATCTTTATAAACGCAAATGAGCATCTACTTCATTGACATTCATATTTTTTTCTGGCGTTTTAAATTTTTCTTTACATTTTGCATTAAATTTTATTTTTTGAGTATATTGTAGCGAATTTCGATAACAACATGATTTTATTTTATTCTATCTTAATTGTTGCAACAAACATGAAAATTATAACATTTTTGAATAGAGAATAAAGAGACCTTTACAACGATATATCACAAGCCTATACTTCCCATTTAAAAAAATGGGGGTTGTACCTGTCATTCGAAGGGGGTTGAAGGTAGGGATCGCATTTTCACGTTGAAGAATGTTAATTTATAAATTAAATATGAGATGTTTCGGGATTTTTTATAAATATGTACAGTAACCGAAATAATGAATTTATTCCATTTGGCTTATACACACTGTATATACCGATCGTTTTGAGTTGTAAGATATTAAAAGCGGAGAGGAGGTCAAGGGAAGTACGTCCCCACCAATATTGTAGAGCACACCGCTTATTCAGATAACGACGAATGCTGTGTGCATATCATCGTGCGTCGTGTTGTGCTTGAAGACATTTCACAAACTATGATAATATGCAATGTAAAAACGTTTAATTTTAACAGTAGATTAACATAAGGCAACTTATTTTTTAAAACATCAAATTAAGTGGAAAAACTTCTCTAAATTAAAATGAAATAAAACTACGTACCATTTAAAACATAAAATTTATTTCGAGCTGAATATTATTATACGAAAAACTTAAATAAGACTTCTAAAAATTAAATAACAGGGCGTACTCTTTAAAATATAAATTAAACTCATTCTGAAAATATCTAAACAAATTAAAACTATAATAATAATTAATTTTATAAATTATAATTTATTAAATTAAGTGTTCGAATGCTTTCCCTTCTTGCATTAAACAGTAACCCATTCTATCGTAAAATTCTCTTCGAACGTTAGACAACAAACCGGGAGTAATATTTTGGCAAACCTCAATAATTTTTTGTCGTAATTCTGGCAAAGTTGTAGCTCGGTTATGACTATAAATTTTATTTTTAATATAACCCCAAAGGAAAAAGTCAAGAGGAGCCAAATCAGGGGATCTTGCAGGCCATCGAATGGTGCCCACTTTCGAAATTAATTTATTTGGGAATACATTTTGGAGATATTGCCGAACATCCCTATGCTCATGTGCAGGACACTCGTCATGTTGGAACCATACATTATTGATATTGTCTGAGACTTCTTCAAGACCTGGTATAACATGTTCTTGTAGCAGATTCAAATACCGTTGTCCATTCAAATTGCCGTTAATAAAAAATGGTCCTATAATGTCATTATTGTAAATACCCACCCAGATGTTTAATTTCTGTGGATATTGCGTACGAGTTTGAAGTACTCTGTGCTCATTGTCTCGAGACCAATATTGGCAAATACTTGGATTTTGTGCGCCATGAATAGTAAACGAGGACTCGTCCGTAAAACATATGTTTTCAATAAAATTATTTATCTCAATATTTTTATCGATTATAGTTTGACAGAACTCCATTCTACGAAAATAATCATCCTCAAAAATCTCTTGGTGGTTTTGATATTTATATGACCGATATTTGTTTTTTTTCAAAACCGCGTACGCAGTTGATTTACTAATATCTAATTCTTCGGCAATATCACGAAGAGATTTATTTTTATTTTCTTCCACAGAAGCACAAATTGCTACCTCCGTATCCTCATCGCGTGGCGGGTTATTACGTCTGCATCGATAGCAGTTAACGACACATCCGTAGGTTTTAAATTTGTTAATAACGCGGGATATAGTTGATATCGATGGCACAGGTCTGTTAGGAAAGGACAAAGGGAATAAGTTTCTAATCTCTTCATACGTGTTCCCTTGAAAATTCCAACTTATAATTTCAATTTTCTCATTTACTAAAAATAAATCCATTATGGACGTAGCGGCCTGTCCTTGTTATACACACTTCAATCCGATTGCTGTGAACTACTGACTGCAACTAACTGCGTATTGTATCGCCTACTTGCGCTACTAGACCGTGGTATCTAGACTCATAGGTACGCGTCCCCACTTCTTTGCGAATTTTCATACCCCTTACCTCTTCCCGGCTTTATTTATCCTATTTGTCAAAACGATCGGTATATATATGTATGGTGGAATTCAACGTGTATGTTGATGGTGAATAGCACTATGTATCAATAACTTACTACACCTTGTGTAGAATTAGGGTGTCGTTTTGAAGAAAAACACTGTTTTGGTTGTGTGACGTTTCGGTCTTGGATTTAGACCTTCCTCAGACCTGTTTTTTATTAAGAAGCAAACAAAAAAGGAATGTAAACAAATTTGTCAATATGTTGTCATTGTATAAAATAAAATGTATTACAAATACTTACATAACCTAAAATATATGGGCATTTGTTTGTAATACTACACACACGAGCCTGTTATCGTGGCCTCTACATGTTACTATCATCTCTATGTCAATGATGATAAAACTAACAAAACACTAAACTTTTATTACACTATTACATATACTGCAAGCTAAAATCAGTCAGACAGGCCTGAAATCTCTTTATATTGTGTGCCGTGTTTAGCGATAAAATTAATTCACACCCTAATTCTACACAAGGTGTAGTAAGTTATTGATACATATATATATATATATATATATATATATATATATATATATATATATATATATATATATATATAATAACTTCGTGACCTTGGTATGATATGGTAAACCTAATCAGTAGGCGATTAAAGGTCTGTATATTACTTCAAAATATATGTATTTAAAAAACTCTACATGTTTCGGCTGTATACGCCTTTTTCAAGAGAATACAAAATATGAATTGAAAATACAAAATATGATTCATATTTTGTATTCTCTTGAAAAAGGCGTATACAGCCGAAACATGTAGAGTTTTTTAAATACATATATTTTGAAGTAATATACAGACCTTTAATCGCCTACTGATTAGGTTTACTATATATATATATATATATATATATATATATATATATATATATATACAACGTGTCCACTTAAGTATGAGACAAATGGGAAATATTTTTATTTTTGATTTCACAGAAAACTTTATAGAAAAGAAAAGTTCGTGCAGCCTAAGAAACTTGATATTTTGTATTCAGGGTTGCGTTGTATTACTTGGTTAGAGGAAAAATTAAAAAACATTGAAGTTGCCGTAACCTTTTGGTTTATGCATGATGGAGCATCTGCACATAGTGCACGAATAGTTGTAGACTATTTAAATGAAAAATTTGGAGAAAGATGGATGGGACGAAATGGACCTTTTCCATGGCTAGCGCGCTCGCCCGACTTAAACCCCATGGATTACTTTATCTGGGGATGGCTAAAGAATAAAGTATATTCAGAAAGGCCGTTTCAGAATTTAGAAGAATTGAAAAACAAAATAGGAGATGCGGTACTGTTCTTAAGAAATAATCCTATTGTGTTACAACATGCATGCGAGGATTTCAACAGGCGTACATATGCATTCAACGAGAGGGGCATCATTTTGAATAGCTTTTTTTTTTGTTTGTATTTCTGAATTTGTTGTTTTTGTTAATTTCATATTTATTTTGTAATATAAAAATGTATTTTCATAAAGTTATATGCAAATGACTTTTGTTTCATTCTATTGCATTTCAGCGATAAAAAATTGATATCGAATGTAAATGATTTCACGTGCAATTACATCAAATTTATTACTAAAGTGACAATACAAATGACAACCATAGAACTACTGTCACATAGATGGATGTTAAAAACTATTGCGTATTTGCTAATATTATTGCTCGATAATTTAATTTTTATTTTTTCGAAATTTTAAATAACAATTCGTATTTGAGCATATTTTGAAATTTGAAACCACATTTTTAAATGAATATTTTTGATATCTTTAAAAATAAGTGTAGCGTACTCTTACGGCAACTTCAATGTTTTTTAATTTTTCCTCTAACCAAGTAATACAACGCAACCCTGAATACAAAATATCAAGTTTCTTAGGATGCACGAACTTTTCTTTTCTATAAAGTTTTCTGTGAAATCAAAAATAAAAATATTTCCCATTTGTCTCATGCTTAAGTGGACACGTTGTATATATATATATATATATATATATATATATATATATATATATATCTTGAATTAATTTCAATTCAAGTTAATTTAAATTCATTTAACTTCAGTGTTTCCCATATTTTCTTAAAAATAAATTTCTGTATATACATTTCATTGGCTTTCTTACGACTCTGGCGAAATATATTTCACACTCCGTTTCTTTGCGTTGAAAGACTGTACGTCAGACAACTTTTATCAATACCATCGCGCTTATAACATTCATATATACTGTTAAGTTGATCGGTTGTACATTGTCGGCACCGATGAATCACACCCGATACGGGATAGCGTCTAATTATAATATAATTGTGGTATAATCATAGAACAACATATTATCCTAACATCTTTACATACTATACTTGTCGAAAGGGATATTTTTATGGGTGGTAAAACATCTTTATGGAAAGTGTTGCGGAACATTGGGTTTCAGTATAAAAAGGATGATCCAAGAAAAGCGCTAGTGGAATTACCACTTATTGCTCTAAAACGAGTAACTTATTTTGAAGTTGATTTATAATACCTGGTATCTTTCATTTTCTTTCAACATATATACTGATGTAACACAAATGTCTTTTTAGTATTCTATTTATTATTAAATACGTATAAAGTTTTCACCTGTTTTTATTGTTTTATTACTTTGTAAGAGAATTAATAAGTTCGAGTATTTATAAATTATAACCTAAATATTGCAAGTTTGGCATAAGCGTTTAATACCCTAACCTGAAATGTAAACAAATCGATTTTGCAACATTATTTTGACATCATTGATGACGTACACGTCTTCGAATCGTGAACGGGGTTTAGGGCTCTTATTTGGCGTTTACTGTAAGTGATTGAATTGTAGGAATTAGTTATATTGTTTTCTAATTTTGGGTAAACTAAAGAAAGGGTTTTAGATTTTTGTTGACTATTCAGAATATTATTGATAGTATTTATAGAGTCACTATTGTTTAATGTTATTGTGTACATCGTGTTTAGTTCGAGGTCGAAATTACTTTTACTTGTAGGTACGTTCATTAATCTGTACACCATTGCTTGGTATACTGATAATTTTTGTGTTATAGGATTAAATCTGGTGTCTGTATGTGTTCGAAAACTTAGAAATTGATAGAAATAATAATTTAGGATAGCTTTAAATGACTAATTAGATTTAAGCAAGTCCCCTCTACTAAATTTAAGATTGTAAAAATGTTTCCACCCCCATTTTTCTCAATTTATACATAAATATTCAAACTTGTATTTTAAATATTCAGTTTTTCATCCACCTGATGAAGCCATTGTATGGCGAAACAATATTGTTTAGTACGTATTTCTTATTGTTATTTTAAATTTGTACTATAAATTGATCTACAGTAAGAAAATGTAACAAAAAATGAATCGAAATGGTAATACAGTCATTTTCTTTTGTTTTTCTGCATTGGTCAATTGCGTTTCACTATTTGTTAAATAAATTTCCATTTATTTAAACGTAAGGCTGCGTTCGTCAACTGGAATTATCTTTTTGCCAAATTACTTTCCCTTTATATCAGTTAGTCTTTTTGTTATATGTATGTATGCTTTTTACATTTTACAAAAAAAAAACAAAGCAATTTACACATCTAAGTGAGAAATTTATTTTATTCACGAACTATATATATATATACGAAGTATAGAAGCGGAAGTCATGTCTGTTTCTAGGATACCGTGTGTTGACAGACTCTAGTGACAGGTGACGAAACTTATATTCCCTTTTTCGACCTTCCTAGCCGCCAAGAGAGAAACTCATAGAATGACTAAGAAGCAGCTTGCTATGAAAAAGGTTATGTATGGAGTGTTCTTCAGAAGTACGCGTTTAGTAAATGCAATTAAGCTAGAAGGACAAAAGAGACTAAGTGGTACACTGAAAAATGTTTGCCTGAAGTGTTCAGTAGAGTTCCAAAAAGGGCATTATGTTCCACCATGATAATGCATTGTCTTATACGGCAGTTTTAACTCTCCAGCTTTTGTCTGGAAAAAATATAAAATAGAACATCCGCCGTACTCACCTGATTTAGCAATATGGGACTTTTGGCTATTTTTTGGACTTAAACGCAATTTGCGGGGTAGAAAGATTTCGTCTGAAGAAGAGATTGATACCGCAGTTCACGCTTATTTTGAAAGTATTCCGAAAGAAGATTGGTTGGGAGCTTTAAACACTGGAAAGAAGGAATGGTCAAGTTTTTTTATTCTAAATAATTTCAGCTTGTCCCTCGTATAATCAATAAATCTATTGTTAAAATTAGAGTTATCAGATTTTCCCCACATTCCAGGATCCTACTTGGTATAAGTTTATATATATATATATATATATATATATATATATATATATATATAAAGCATATAAAGAGCACGTGTTCGTATGAAATTACAACTCAACATTTTTGTTAATATACAGTCCGATAAGATTTAAGTATTAACAAATAAATTACTTATTGTAAGAGATATTTACGAAAAGTTTTTTTTTTACGAGACGCATCCAGTTACAAAAGAAAGATTGCGAATTTGAAGATAAGCAGGTTCATTGTATGCATTGTGTTAGGTCGTTTATGCCGGCCATATGTTTTTATTTAGTTAATCGTAGATTTCAACGCGAGGCTTTTGAACTTGCGATGTTATAAATACATATCAGTATGTCGAGCGAAACAACACGTGAAAGACAGCCAATGTTTGACGCGATGTATATTGAAGACGTTTGTACATATTAACTTGTATCGAGTAGGACTCTGGAATGTTGGGAAAAATAACAACTCTAGTTATAATGTTGGATGCACTTTTTTGGTGCAAGCTCGTATAGGAAACATTTATAAACCACTCATATTTTCAGGATCAAGCGATTCTTGGTTAACAATTGAAGAGGAGGAAATTGAACATGAAGATACTGGCATCCTTATACCTAATCCAAACATTCACTAACAATTACTTTAAATAAGCTTTATGTTTAGTTTGTATTTAATACGTTGAAAGTGTCAAAAAATATGCATTTTTTAATACATTCTTGTTTGAAGAATCATCAAGTGTTAATGTGATAAATAAAGATGAAAATTATTATTTTCTTGGGACAATAGATATGCTTTTGTTGCTGAATTTTTCTTTTTATTAAATGTAATTATGAAAGTTTATTCCTAAATATTTATTTATTCTTTAAACAAGGACGTTTTTTTTTCCATGTTTTGATATAATAGTGGATTTCGCTAATCGCGTATTTGGCCGGCAATAGGATCATTTTGAGTGATTTTGGTAGTTTTTAGTACTTTTTCTGTCTTGACAAAATATTGCCAAATGAGATTCATGTTAAACAGTTTAACTAAACTATTTAGACCATTCAGGAACACAGGTAGTAACGTGCCATCGAGAAAAATCATAATTAGAGCAGACTGACTATGCAAATGTTTTGGATTGGTACTTTAGAAACTTCCACATAATGACATTTATTACTTGACCTTTTATTGGAAACGAAGTTATTTGCAGCCGCTTCCAACGGTTGGAAGTATCAGAAGCATGCGTACTAAAAGAGAAGCGTTCGAGCAGAGAAATATTAGCAAACGTTGACTAACCGTTTGTTGTTTTTGCAGTTTTTCAAATCCTTGTAAAACGATTAGAAGGATTGACGTATTTTGTTGAAATAAAATATCAGACGCATGCGCATTTGACTTTTAAAGCAGTAGACATCGGTAGCTCTCAAAGTTTAGATATCTTACAACATTTTGCTTTTGTTACAAGATTAACAACGCACGTCCAGAGTGTACTATTAGAAGCGCATTGTATTAGTTACACTTATTTAACTGTTGTTTCTAGATAATTTGCACCTTTAACGACTGGGAACCATCTAGTGAAGACGATCCAGCGTTGTTTTTGGACAACATAAATATAAGAAATGAAAATGATTTTGGAAATACCATACAGATGAGGAATATTTTCAACATTTTCGAGTAAGCAGACATTTTGCACAAAGCTTGTTTGAACAATTTGAAAATTCCAAATATTTCACATATTACCCCTGCGGGAACAGCAGACGAAAAGATAGTCAATACTGGTCCGTAATTCTAAATATATGCGATAGGTGCCGCTGCAATAAATTGAAATTGTATAAAACTGATCGCAAGATCATTTGGTCATACCAACACATTCATAGTTTGAAAATAATTATGACTCACGCATATGTAAATAAATTATCACCAAATGATTTTCAAACTATTACAAAACAACGCTTATAACCTCGAAATGATACTGCAATGTAAAGAGAAATAAGTAATTCATTTAAGATTGAAAAGATAATCAAAATTTACATAAAATTATAGAAATTGTTGAAAATGTTGCCCACTTACGTCTAAACATAAGCCAACTCTTCTCACAATCCAGCAAAAACTGTATGCAAGATTTGCGGTGAGTTATTAATCTCTTCACACTTTTCTGTAATGCAACTTTTTAGTTCTTCCAGATTATGTATTGGCGTTGAATAAATGTTTGATGTATGGCCATACAAAAACATCGCATATGTTTAAATCGCAAAACCTAGTTGGATATGGGATTTCAACGTTCCTACTTATTATTCTGTCTTCAAAAAATTCTCTAAGATATTGAAGTGTTTCTATGGTCGTATGTGCTGTTGCACCATCTTGTTGGAAAAAACAATTTTCTAATTCTTCAACCTCAAGTTGATTTATAAACGGACCGAGTATTTAATTGCGATATCGTGCTGCAGTAGTGTGCCTTCAAAAAAATGGGACCTACCAATCTTCTTTGGCATATTCCAACCCAAAGACCAGCTTTTTGGGGATGCAATGGTTTTTCAACAAAAAAATGAGGATTTACCGATGACCACAACCTCATATTCTGTGAATTTACATATCCAGAAAGATAAAACCAAGCCTCATCTGAGAAAAAACCCGTGTTAATGATATCCTCATTGTTTAGATTATTTTAGAACCATTGACGAAATTCCACTCGTCTTGGATAATTTAGTCGAAAACGCTCATGAAAACATTGTAGCTTGTATGCATGATAATGTAAGCTTTTCTTTAGAATTAGTTGACATGTACCATAGGACAGATTTGTTTGTTTGGATCATTACTGAAACGGACGTTTTTGGATTTTCATCAATAATATGCTGAATGGCTTCAATATTTTCAGCTGTACGTTTAGATGGGCGTCCACTTCCAGTTTTTCGACCGACGTTACCAGTCCCTCTTCTTCTTCTGTTTTGGGTTGCACGCCAGCACGTCCAGGCACTTGAGCACACTGCTCTTTGTACTATCATAGATATCTCAGTTCCACTCTGTTAGTGTTGTGTCCTCGATAAAAGCCACTATCCTCCTCAGGGGAATTTTGAGTACACTCGTAGGATCCAATAGATCTCTCCCGAAATATTTCTGTCTGAGTTCCTTCAGTTCCTCACATATTACATGAAGGCTATTTTCCTCCTGTTTTTCACATCTCCTACACCAGGGCTCGCTAACCAAGCCCATGCTGTACAGATGCTTTCTTGAAGAACAATGACCGTTTATTAACCCGGTAATTATAATTTCTTTTTTGTTACTACGAATTAGGTTGGCTGAAAACCTTCCGTCCAGCTCCCTTAGTAGTGTTTCGGTATGAAGTTGACCTTCCATTAACCTCCATTTCTTTTTATGTTCTCTTTCTAGCCATAACCAATCTCCCTTTTAGCGGAATCCTTAGCGATTCCAAGTACAGGTTCTGGTCCAATGAAGTTCCTATTAGTACCTTCTTTGGCTAGTTCGTCGACTATCTCATTGCCTTTACCAGTCCCTCTGAATAACTTCAAAGATTTTGACAAAATATTGTAGTCAAAAACTAATTCAAGATATTCTTCACGAAAATCAGCCATGCATTCTGGAATTGAATATTGCCATTCGCCATTTACTTTCACACCTGTATGGAAGTAGCATCCGATAATTTTTGGTTTCTGCTCTATATTGAATACCATTTTTTCAATTTAATGTAATTTAATAAAAGTTTTGAAACATTTATTTGATACAAACGTTCAGGTTGAATGTCAAGTAATGAATGTCATTATGTGAAAGTAGCTAAAGTAACAATCCATTCCCATATTTATAATTTTTCTCGATGTCACATTATATACACTTCTTATAAATTGGTAAGTAGCAAAGGTTTAATAAATCCTTGTTAAAGTATTTTTGAGGAAAAGTATATGTATACAGTCTTACACTATATATGCACAAAATATTTTTTTATTTTTAAACTTAAATTATACATAAAAGAAATTGTATAATAAATTATAATCGAAAAAAAAAACGCACAAAAATATTGAATAGAAATGCTAATACGTGATTAGAATCTTTTTATTTTTCGGAAATAAATTCTCGTATTAACGGACATATACAACAATAATCTTGGAGAAAACAATATCTGATGGACAGATATACAAAATGGCAGTCAGCTGTAGCCCTTGACTGGAAAAGAAACAAAATAATCAAATTATAAGGCTTATCCTAAGGCTTAGCCTAATCAAACATTACCTTCAAGAAAATAACCACTAAGCACTTACTACCGTAGTAAGTATATGATTATCCACGTCATATGGGTGACTCTGACCTTCCGTTGAAGGTTCCAAATTCAACACCACAGGGATCATATTCTGCAAGCTCTTAAAACGAAAAATCCAAATTACTAAAGACAATTATGCGCAATATAAATTGTGTTTTATGGACAAATATATTTAACATGCAAAATATACATATACTAGGGTACGTAAATGAATTTCTTGACATTGAGAAGCTATGTGTGGAAGTAGTCGATATACTCTTTACTCTCTTTATACACATACTATTAGTTCGGTTAGAGGAATTACACGTGCGTCATGTGTACATTGGAGACAATTTTAAAGAAAAGCCGTTGTGTCAAATTTGTGTATAATGTTGCACACAGTGGTCCTTGTTGGGAACAGGACTGTCTTGAAATAAAGACACAAATGTAATTATTTCATTGGCACTACATCCGCTGCAATACCACTCGATTACTTGTAGGTTTTCTTCAACGGTATAAAAGATTTTTCTAATCCTAGGTATTCAATATGCACCAGACTTATAAATTAGAATAAGTAGATGTCCAGCTGCAAACCCTTTGCACTCCGTGTATCCCTATTTGCGTCTAAATGTAAGGTGGAGGAACTTACTATGCTATTTTGCACTTACAGGCAAATAAGCAAATCTGTTTCATCCTGATATATTGGTATAACTTCAATGTCAAGACATAAAATTACGTACCCTATTATACATATATAAATATATTTAATAGTAAGTAATAAGTATGTATATCTCTCCATAAAACAAAAGCACTAATTGATAGGATTAAATAAACAATGTACAATTTGTATATACTATGTTACTATCTGTTATAAAATAAATACACTGTAAATAAAGTTGCCTAAATATTAAATGTCTATATATTTTTTTGTGTTAAGTACGCACAAAAAAAAATTACAATATCCTGCCGTTGGATCTTCACTGTTAGATTCGATCGCGAAAAGTTTTTTTTTAAGTCAAATAGCATTTTTATGTATAACAATAAATTATAAAAAAAACATTGAAACTTTTTAAATCAAGCTAAGTTTATCTATTCAAACGTTTCTTAGGTATGGTCGTTACTCTGCAATATATTCTTAAAATAAAGGTTCGATATTTTTTTATGTGTAAAAAGAAAGATACAAGTGGAGTTTTTTATGTTATCTACATAGCCATGAAAACAATATGCTATTGTGACAATGTTCTTATGTCAAGTTTCTATGACATTTTTATAGTGTCATCTCCAGGTCTGGTTCGAACATCGCTTAACATTTGTTACTTTTACATTCGTTTAAAAAAGAGAAAATAAATGATATGAAACTTGAACGCAGAATCGTCATGAAATTTTTAGCAAAAGAAGGCAGTAGCCCAAAAAATATTAATGAGAATGGTGGTAGTGTATGAAGAAAATAGACCATCCTATTTGCAAGTAAATTTTGCTGTAAGCAATTCAAATTGGGCAAACAATCCATTCATGATGACCTAAAGTGCGGAAGACCTCTAGAAGCACGAACTGAAGAAATCGTCAACAAACTTGAAGATTTGGTGTTGACTGACCGCCGAGTAAAAGTTTCAGTTATTGCTAGAATTGCTATCGGAATATCTGAATGTTTTTAAAATTCTACCGAAGATTTTCGAATGAGCAACATGTTGGTACGATGGATTCCCAGGCTGCTCAGTCCCAAACAAAAATTACGTGGACGACAAATTTTCGAAAACAATTTGACTGTTTTATCTCAAGATGAAGACTTTTTAAATTGAATTGTAACTGGGTATGAAGCTTGGATACACCACTGGGACCCTCCCACAAAACAAAAGTCCATGCAATGAGTTCATAAGGGCTCTCCACTGCCCAAAAAGGCAAAAAACGCAATTTTCTGCGAGAAAAATGATGGCCTTGGATTTCTGGGACGCGGAGAGGATTCTTTTAATTGAGTATATGCCAAAAGGGACTACAATAACGTGAAATGTCTACACTGACACAATTAGGAACACACAAGGCACGAATTGTTCAAGCAGTAATCAATGAATGCAGTTTTGAGGAATTACAACATCCACCCTACAGTCCCGACCTCGCCCGCTGTAACTATTATCTCTTTCCAAAACTCAAAAAACACTTGAGACGACGTGGAAAACTCTGTAGAGTCGTATTTTGCAGAATTACCAAAATATTTTTTTTCGAAGGCATAGCTTTATTAAAGAAACGATGGAATAAGTGTGTTTAGTGTTAATGGTTCTTACGTTGAAAATTTCTTTGTTTTGTTTTCTAACTCGTTTTTTTCATAGCTAGGTAGATAACAGAAAAAACTCCCCTCGTATAATATTCTAAAATAATAATGCAGCCCACATTGTATTCGTGTCCAGACATCGGCTTGTTTATGAATTATTATTACTGCGCCCAAGACAAAATGTTTATCACTCTGCATTTGTCAAACGAGATGAGGTAAACGACGGAAAACCTCACTCGAGAGCATTGTTCGGATTCGAACTACCGGATAATTTAAGGAGAAAAAACTTCAAGAAATTTAAATACAGTGGACCCCCGCTATTCGCGCTCCCTGTATTTGCGAATTCGCTTATTCACGATTCTGTTTTTACTGACATTTCTCATTATCCGCGCTCCGTATTCCCAGTTTAGTATGGGTAGTTCCCCTAAGAGCTCGTATACGCAATATGTATGTATGTATTTCTATTTGTGTCGATTACTTACATACATACATACCCGTAGTTTATACGTACATACATGCATTTTATTTTTGTACTCCGATATTCGCGAACAGCGGGGGTCCATCGTAATATATGAAATTTCGCAAGTGATATTGACGTTATATGTTTGTGGCTAAACTTAATCTATCTGAGGCCCGGTTTATTCACCTTCCAGTAAAGTACCTGTCTGTTAGTTACTTGACAATTAAATTTACTTGGCACATTTAATATTTTTAGGTTTAGGGCCGGTTTATTCACCTTCCAGTAAAGTATCGGGTAACGCTACTTGTAAGATAAAGCCTTACTTGCCAGATTAAGTGTTTATTCACCGTCAAGTAAAATTTAACCGCCCAGTAAAATTACTTACTTGGGAGAAAATTTACTTGCTGCTCATCTACCCTATAAAGTGTCAAGTAAGACTAATATCATGCTGTTTGTGAACTGTCATGTAGAAAATTAAGTTATTGACAAGTAAAATGGATTTATTTGAAGACATTGACGATATTTTAGACAACGATTTTGTCAATATTAATAATTTAGTGAATCGATATCGAATAGAAGACAATTTTAATAAATTTGATGATGACGAATTTGTTCGTTTGTATTGTTTATTACATACTGTGTGTGTGGTAAATAAAGTATTATGTATTATTAAAGTATACGTTCTAAACAAAAATATCATCTTTATTTCACATGCAGTCATAGTAAATTATAATATGATGCTAGACATAAAAGATATATTTAAAAAAAAACTCTGTACAAAATAAATATAATAATAATAAAACAACCAATATTAATACAGAATATATATACATATATTTATTTACTTGTATTGAAAATACAAAATGGGGTTGAATAACAATTTTTTTGATACTTCTGACCACGCATCTTCCTTTTGTTTCCATGTTGTACTGTTAGTCTTTTTGCATTTGATGACATTCTTGTACTTTAAAACTAGATCAACTAAAATTCTTGATTCCTCGATAGAGAAATTTGCCGATCTAACCCGTTTCTTACTTTCCATTTTCTATGAAATTAAACAAGTTTTGACAATAAAATGCGAACTGTAGCCTGGGATTAGGTCATAATTTAGGTAATAATATAACATACCTTTTTTATATTAAAATATGTATTTTATATTAATAATGTTTATGAAAAAAGTAAAAATGGACAACACGTGATAACACACAACAAACGCTTGAGATTTAAGGTTATATTAGATGCACTCATTTGTCATGCCGGCAACTAGAATTTAAAATTACCGAAAGCTGTACATCCTTCTCTATACCATGTGTTAGTGGTATGTTACATCTTTCTCTATTTTCCCCTAATCGTACTACTGTTGTAAAAACATCTAGTTCTTTCCAGTAACTAACCGACCTTTAAAATTATATGAATAAACCCAAAAATAGTAAATGTGCCAAGTAAATTTAATTGTCAAGTAACTAACAGGTACTTTACTGGAAGGTGAATAAACCGGGCCTTATTCATATAATTTTAAAGGTCGGTTAGTTACTGGAAAGAACTAGATGTTTTTACAACAGTAGTATGGTTAAGGGAAAATAGAGAAAGATGTAACATACCACTAACACATGGTATAGAGAAGGATGTACAGCTTTCGGTAATTTTAAATTCTAGTTGCCGGCATGACAAATGAGTGCATCTAATATAACCTTAAATCTCAAGCGTTTGTTGTGTGTCCATTTTTACTTTTTTCATAAACATTATTAATATAAAATACATATTTTAATATAAAAAAGGTATGTTATATTATTACCTAAATTATGACCTAATCCCAGGCTACAGTTCGCATTTTAATGTCAAAACTTGTTTAATTTCATAGAAAATGGAAAGTAAGAAACGGGTTAGATCGGCAAATTTCTCTATCGAGGAATCAAGAATTTTAGTTGACCTAGTTAAAGTACAAGAATGTCATCAAATGCAAAAAGACTAACAGTACAAACATGGAAACAAAAGGAGGATGCGTGGTCAGAAGTATCAAAAAAATTGTTATTCAACCCCTTTTTGTATTTTCAATACAAGTAAATAAATATATGTATATATATATTCTGTATTAATATTGGTTGTTTTATTATTATATTTATTTTGTACAGAGTTTTTTTTAAATATATCTTTTATGTCTGGCATCATATTATAATTTACTATGACTACATGTGAAATAAAGATGAAATTTTTGTTTCGAACATTAATACTTTATTTACCACACACACAGTATGTAATAAACAATACAAACGAACAAATTCGTCATCATCAAATTTATTAAAATTGTCTTCTATTCGATATCGATTCACTAAATTATTAATATTGACAAAATCGTTGTCTAAAATATCGTCAATGTCTTCAAATAAATCCAATTTACTTGTCAATAACTTAATTTTCTACATGACAGTTCACAAACAGCATGATATTAGTCTTACTTGACACTTTATAGGGTAGATGAGCAGCAAGTAAATTTTCTGCCAAGTAAGTAATTTTACTGGGCGTTTAAATTTTACTTGACGGTGAATAAACACTTAATCTCGCAAGTAAGACTTTATCTTACAAGTAGCGTTACTCGATACTTTACTGGAAGGTGAATAAACCGGCCCTGAGAAGTATAAAGAAATTAATGGCGCTTATCATCTACTACAGTCATGTAATGCAGTTGATTTTCTTCGCTTCAAGAACAATAAATATAATGCCTTTTTTACTCCGTAACGGCATAAAAATTATTTCGACAACAAAGTCGGATATATTTCAATATTATTCTTAGATAATGATGTAAAAGGAAAGATCCCCTAGCTGGATAATAAGTATTATTTTCGTAAACCCAAGTAATTTTAAATATAAAGTACATAATATTTAAATGATAGCGATTTATAGGAGAATTAATTATGTTTAAATAAGGGATGCAGAAAGTAGATTAAGTAATATAATTGAATTGATTAGGCTTTTTTATACTTGATGAAGATGCATTATTTACGATAGATATCAAGATCATAGTTAAAATCTTCACTTTATTAATATGTGATCGTAAAACGATCACAAAATCATTTCACCAGCACAGTGGCTTCATGTACTTGCCAAACTGTGAACTGAATAAAAATTAAATTAATTTTTCAAAGGGCTTGAACAAATCGAGATAAACGTAGTCATATAATATATGATATAAGAAATTGTAGATTTAAAAATTCTTTAATTGATTTTTAAAATTACTTGGTGTTTTAAACTAGTCTATATTGGTCACTACAACTAATCTAATCTGTCTAATTTAACATGTTATTAATTTTATTCTAATCTAATTATAAGGGTCTATATTCTACACAAGTTTTTCAGTACCTTGTCAGGCGTTATAGCTTTATCTTATGCTATGTGGGTCGTTTAAATATACATAATGTGGCAATAATCATTAATTGGATACTACTTCTCTATTTCATTTACAAGTTTTTTATATTTATGTTTCACACTTTCATATATGATCTAACTACTATTTCAGTATACATGTTTTAAGCAATACTAAAAACTGGTATACTATTGGAAAAATCAAATTACTTTATGCGTTAAGCGCACCTTATCAGATACTGTAAATTCATCAATGTTTACCGATACGTCAGAATTGTTTTACTAAGCAAACGGTGAAATACAACCCTATGGTTTACAAAGAGGCATATTAACGAACTATGCAGCCACAATATTCATTTCCAGTTGATGCAAATAGTAATTATTTTCTTTGTTTTCAAGTGGTTACAATAATATCTAGCTGTGATTGCGATTTAAATTTTAATGTGAACATATGTAACATAACTTTTTGATTTGCTTAAATACGCAAATTCCACTAGAGAAACTTGGACTGACACATAATTTAAAAAGTTATTTAATTAGTTTTTATGTATTCATTCCTTTCCTGGATATAAATTTTCTTATGCATCACCTGTTCTGTTGTTATGTATAAGTAGGTCAATGGCCTGACATTTGTAACGTTCTGAAAAAAATACTAATATCGAGTTTGCTTAAAAATCTTGAACAGTTATAACATTTTGTGGTGATATGGATTTTGTAATTTAGTTAATATTAAATTCACGACGAGAATAATAAATTGCATTTGTAATTTCTAATTGAATGTAATTTTTTTTTCTGTGTTCGATTTGCCTCTTATTTTAATCGACAATTTCTTTGCCCTAAGGGCAGATTTATGTGAAACAGGTGGAATGCTTGAAGGAGATATTCAATGTGGCTGAAATTTGCGTAAATTCTAACCGATCGGTAAACTGTCGAAGTACACGATTTAACACGGCCCGGTTTTCATGGATATGGGCCGCGGTTTGAAAAATCCGTTGCTAAAGATCGTCATTCACGGCCACAGCCTTCATAACTAGGATGCAATGTATCGCGATCTCTCCAATCTGTTTGTTTGTAAAATTAAATCATTTGATGAACGCCTTCGGTTCGGAAATCGCCCTTCATAAGTCTAGTAGCTCTAACATTTCCACCTGTTTCACCGTATAGTAAGACGATATCTGTTAATTCGTGATTTGAATAAGCCATACTTCACGGAATTTGATAATAGTTTGACTTCTGACTTCCAGTATGCATCATCGCATCCACAACTCTCATCATTACGCTTCAGTAGGGGTAGCGCTTAAGTTAATAATTCATTCAGAACAAAATAATAGTTTTAATTTGGATTTTAAGTTATACTTTAATTCGAAATACGAAAATGAGAGGACGTATCGGTAAACATTAGTCACATAAGTCTACACCATGTGCGATAATTCAATTATAAATTACACCTAGCCTTAAAAAGTATTATATTTTGAATAAATCTTTTTTAAGAAAAAGTAGTTTAGACAAATGTACTGTATATATGCCGGCACTTTTACAACGAGCCGTTCGAATAATTTATGTTAAAATTCGAAATTACAAAGTGAAGACCAAAGTGTGACAGTAAAGCGTTAAAAAATACATATAACAGGGATAACTGACTATTCACTACGTTCTATGATGGCGTCAATCCTCTTCAACCTAACTAATACTTAATTCAATCTCTAAACAGTTAAGTACATATAAGTTTGTAATCTCTAAGATTAACTTTCAAAAACATTTTAACCCAACGACTTACTCCGACACTGCGAACAAAGACTCTGGAATGTCGCCATTATGAAATGCCTCGCCTTCAGAACAATGTTAATTTACAGTATAAAAATAGAGTAATGAAAAAATAACCCTTTACATTACAATAAAAACACAAGCGATACACTCTATCGAAATGAATAAGTATTACATGGGCATGTCTCACCTTTGTGGCATTACTTTGAGTCGCGACCTTCAAATGCAATTTCTGGGAGCACAGTGATTGTAAAATTTCGATGCCTGGTTTCCTGTTCTTCTCGTATTTACATTCCCAGGCGTCGAACAGTCTATTATAATATCGCACTTCCATAAATGGCAAATATTTGTGGGTCTGCGACGTGGGGAAGATTTTCTTGAACGGCCCCATGACGGTTAGTTCGTCCTCGGCTTGAGTCAGATGGCGAACGTCATCTCCAGTTAAACATTCTAATATACCATCTAAATACTGAAACGTAACTTATTAATAAAAAAAATATTGATGATTGCATGTTTTTATTTCTTCGTTTATTATAAACAAATATTGAGTTTTAAAATCTTATACGCGCATGTTTCAATTGGATTACCAATCAAAGTTTTATAATATATATGCAGGTGTCCTTGAAAGAAAGAGATAACGCATAAAAAATGGAAAGATGCAAAATTATATAGAATATGAATCCAAAAAATTACGAGTCAATTACAACGCGGACCCCAAAATTAAAAACCTGCTGAAAATTGTATGTGCCGCCTATGGATTCAGAATGTCTTAACTATTACGCTTAGACACACACATACGCTACAACTCTCTACGTTGTGATAATATTGTTTAAACAGCTTTGTATGTTAAGGTTTCGACAACGAAAAGTCAGCTGTTAAAAATTGATACTTACTTGTGAATTAGAAAAAAAAAGATGGAACAAAATAATTTGAAACATACTTGAGTAGGTAAAACCTCACCAATTTTGTATAAAACAAGTCTTTTTAATAATTTGAAATATTATTAAAAATCGGGTGTGAAGACCACAATACAACTTAATATATTTGTGAAAGTATCTCTCTAGAGGCGCAGACACGTGTTTCATCTTTCTAAATAATCATCGGTACGCCCAAGCTGAAAAGATACGTTCACGAAACAACAACTTCGCTATCACATAGAAGTAATTAAAGAAGTAATTAAATCCGTTGTTGGTAAAACTTTAAGACGCTTTGAACGCTGATTTAGAAATTGGATTTCTATTTGGATGCGTATCATTAAATAAATTATAAACATCTTGTAAACTTCTGCGTCTATCTCCATAACCCAACATCATAAGTATTTCAATTCGTTCATGTTCACTTAAACTCGCCATTGTTAATATTAACAGCCACAAATTGCACGAATGTATTATTTCTGTCAAAGATTTGACGTACACAATAACCACTGATAAAATTATGTCGCTCAAGTTTGTTTATCGCTACGCTTCTGTCTATCTGCGATGTACCGAACATCTGTTAAACACATGAACCGGCCTTTTCTTATAAAAAAGTTATTAAAATGAATTAAAAAAAAAAATATTATTGTAAAGAGAAAAAAATTCTCTATCGAATGGTAGAGTAAAATTTACTAGTTCCCATTTAAAAAAACTGCGCGGACAGGCGTAACTAAAGAACAATTGAAGAAAAAAAAATTCAAATATTCTCAAATGTAGATCAAAATATCCTAACAACTTTTATATTGAACATAATTCCCTAAAATGAATATTAACGACAATAAATCGCCATCTCCATACTTTTAACTAACCCTGTATATATATCTTTGTCATTTCTTTTCTCGTTTATAAGAGGGAATTTTAGGAAAATATTTTCGATTCATATTCTATATAATAGCATCTTTCCATTTTTCATACGTTACCTGTTTCTTTCAAAGACACCCTGTAGAATACTTCACTGCTAGTCAAGCTCTAACAGGTGTATAACATCTGTTAATTTCTTGAAGGGGAAAAACAGCCCAATCTTCCGATTGGCGCAAACGAAATTACAAGGTCGCCATTATATATGGAAACGTTAGATATAAAAAAAGTACAAATGTTTGGATCTTTTTGGCTATATTTTCATTTTTTTATAGCATATTTGAACTCCAAGACTGGTTACTTAACTTTTTTTAAACGGCATCAGTACATAAATTTCACATCGCTAAAAAGATCATTTTTTTCTGAATTTAGTGATAAGTATAGCATCTTTTTTCCGAAATAGTTAAAAAAAAAATGGATAAAATGTGTCTGGTTTCTTTTGGGGTAAATGTATTTTTCGCTTAGTTGGCTATGAAGCTATGGATGACGGATCAAGTATTTAATTACAGTTGACAACTGTTAACGTCCATCTGTGAGTTTTAGATTTGTTTCAATTATCATACGGAATTAAGATGTATTTAACTGAAAGAGAAAGAATTGTAATAATAGCAATTCAAAGGTATTTTTAATAATATAAAATATTATTCAAAATCTGGTGTGAAGAACACAAATACAGGTTCACTATTAATATTTTTGTGAACGTGTCCGAACATATCCCTCCCCAGAGACGTAGATACGTATTCCGCCTTTCTACAGGCTCATCGGTACGCCCCTGCTGGAGAAAGGATATCTTCAGACACATTCACAAAAAAGAACCACATCGCCACATCACAGAAATTATCCAGACCGAGCGTAGAAGTAAATTCAGCGCTGCCTGTAGTCAGACAGCCGAACTACCTCGCCCCGTCCACATAACCAATGCGAAGTAACGACGCCCTTCCACTTCGGCTGTCTGACAACAGGCAGCGCTGTAATAATAAAAGATAGTGGTGAGGTTTCTGTCCAACAATTAGCTTTAAACCATTACATCTGTAGACGCTAAATTCAAAAAAATAATAAAAGCAATTTTTATCTTTACAAATTACAATTACTACAAGAATTAAGTGAAGATGATTTTGATTGTAGGATTGAATGTTGCGAAGTTATAATGGACAAAATGAATACCAATCCAAATTTTGTTTTAAATATATTCAGGGATGAAGCAACATTTTGTTTAAATGGTCATGTTAATCCGCACTGGATGGATCAGGTTCATACACAATATCCCCCAAAATTAAATAATTGAATGGGATTTAGTAGCAACAATAATGTAGGACCTTTTTTCATTGTCGGCAACTTGACAGCAGATAAGTATTTAGAACTATTGGAAGAAATAATCACCTCTCAACTTAATTAAAACTAGAAAATATGGTTCCAGCATGATGGTGCACTACTACACTATGCCATTAATGTTACTTTTCCAAACCGATAAATTGGTCGACGAGGAACTATCGAATGGTCGGTAAAATCACCAGATTTGCCACCACCTGACTTTTTTTTGTGGGTAATTAAGAAGTCGGATTTACGTTTATCTCTCTCGGAAAATCTCGAAGATCTAAAATTACGAATTTGGCAAGAAATTTCCGATATACCTTTGATTTGATGGGAAAACGCAATTTGAGGCTTCATTTGACATATCCATTGCTGCCAGGATGTTAATGGTAGACACTTTGAACACCTTTTGTAAACAGTTTCTTATTTTTTTATTGTTGTTACCCCAAAAGAGACCGAAACACTTTTTATCTGTTTTCTTTTAAATTCAAGCACTGTTGCCATTATAAAAAAATAAATAAATTGT
Organism: Melolontha melolontha; assembly: GCA_935421215.2. NCBI lineage: Eukaryota > Metazoa > Arthropoda > Insecta > Coleoptera > Scarabaeidae > Melolontha > Melolontha melolontha. Next base: position 34,257,699 of record OW285242.1, read on the forward strand.
CCTTGGATTTAAAATATGCGATAAGAAAAAAAATTAAAATATAGTCAAAAAGATCCAAACATTTCCTTATGTTCGTGTACAAAATTTCATTAAAATATCGGTTCTCGGGATACTTGACTGTTTTCATATACAATAGCGACCCTGTATATTAAGAAGTATTTGTTAATGTCAGAAACGCTAAATATTGCTTCAATCGTTGGTCAGTGTTTAATAAATCAGCGGCTATTTAAACGTAAACAACAGTTATAAAACGTGTACATATTTAATATGTTACTTACTTCTTCCCTAGCTTCGAATTGACTAAAAAAATTGTGTTTAATCCTTTCTTTCTTGGTGAGGGCCATAGTATATAATTTCGCTTCAAAACAAGCCGGCGATTTTTCCAATTTACTTAATCTAGTAGGAAGATGAAACTGCGCCATGTCGAACAACGCCTTAACTAAGGGACCTTTAACGTGAGCGTCTAACGGGGAGGCACTGTGAAGACTTGGAGATATATTGACCTTAAAAGAAATAAATGGATAATTGCCATACATGTTGTGTAAAAATAATCCTTCTTACTTCTAACAACCACGGCTTTAATCTGTCATCTAAAAGCACGTCCACTCCGAACAGTTCATAACAATTATATCTGCTAGTTAAATTCTCTTTGCAGAGCATCGTGATCGGCGATTCGCCGCTAATCATCGTTTTAATAACTAATATTTCTAAGCTCTTCCATAAAGCCTTTGTATCTACTCCATTTTTCTCCATAAATTCCCATAATTTGGATAACGTCCTGTGGAAAATGTTTATTTTTTTCACATTTAAAAGACTCCTCTGGATATTGTCTAATTAAAATTTGTTCAATGAGATAATTTACATATCTTATTAACAGTAGTGTGAAAGAATAATTTCAACGACAAAGCTATTTAAATGTAAGTAACAAATAATATTGATTGCAAGGGAAATTATTTCCGGTTATTCCATCGTACTTTGACTGTTAAGTACAATTGTAACATCACTGTTTAGCATAAATACGCATAAATACCCATTAAGACCGCTTATTTTGAATTTAGCGCCATTTCTTTTGCGTCGGTCGTATAGGGTTGTTGTTTGACAGCTGTCATGTGTGAAAATTGAGGTTTATGGAGAATTATACGGACGCACAACACATAGAAATTGTGAAAATCCACTACTGAAATGGCAAGAGTTTTGCGGAGACGGTTCGAAAATATCGTGGATTTTTCGATCCTTCTCGCCGTACAGTGGTCACATTAATAGAGAAATTTGAGTCGATTGGGTAAGTTCAAACCCAGAAGAGACCTATCCATGTTTGTGCGGCCCGGTTTAATAAAATATTGCGCCAGTTAGTGAGAAGTGTTGATCAGAATCCTTCCACCCAGATTCGCCATCGTTATCGGCAATTGAGACTTCCACGAAGCAGTTTACAGCGAATTGTCACTAAAGATCTACATTTGCATGCTTACAAGATTCAGATGACATAACATTTGAAGCCAGAAAACCATGCACAGCGCTGAACGCTCGCGGAATGGATCTTACAGCAATAAAAAGTCAATGGTGATTTTTCGAAGAAAATCATCTTCTCTGATGAGGCGCATTTCGAACTTGATGGCTATGTCAACGTTAACAAACGGAATTGTCGCATTTGGGGAGCTGAGAATCCTAGAATGATCCTTCAACGTCCCATGCATCCACCACGAGCCTCTGTTTGGTGCACATTTTGATTTGTTTTTGACAGTTTGGCGGAGTGAGTGGACCGTTGTTCTTCGAGTATGCGATCGGTAATGCAGCACCATCAACGGCGCTCGTTGGCGTGAAATGATAAACAACTTCTGGCCTCAAATTGCTGAAACAGATCTCGAAGACATGTGGTTTCAATATGACGGTGTAACCTGCCACACGACGAACGAAAAACAATAAGACGAAATTTGAAGCGACTTATCTAGCGCCGTAGGGATGTGAATTGGCCACCAAGATTATGCGATTTCACACCCTTGGATTTCTTTCTTTGAAAGGAAAGGTGTATGCTAATAACCCAAGAACCTATCCATGCAGCCCGGTTTAATGAAAACATTGCAGTAGTTAGTGAGAAGTGTTGACCAGAATCCGTCTACCTAGATTCACCATCGTTCTCGGCAATTAAGACTTCCACGAAGCAGTTTACAACGAATTTTGACTAAAGATCTACATTTGCATGCTTACAAGATTCAGATGACATAACATTTGAAGCCAGAAAACCATGCACAGCGCTGAACGCTCGCGGAATGGATCTTACCGTAATAAAAAGCCAATGGTGATTTTTCGAAGAAAATCATCTTCTCTGATGAGGCGCATTTCGAACTTGATGGCTATGTCAACGTCAACAAACATAATTGTCGCATTTGGGGAGCTGAGAATCCTAAAGTGATCCTTCAACGTCCCATACATCCACCACGACCCACTATTTGGTGCGGATTTTGGGCTGGCGGTGTGATTGGACCGTTCTTCTTCGAGAATGCGCTCGTTACCGTGAGATGATAAAACAACTTCTCCTGGCCTCAAATTGCTGAAATGCATGTCGGAGACATGTGGTTTCAATAGGACGGTGTAACCTGCCACACAGCGAACAAAACAGTGGAGTTGTTGAAGACGAAATTTGAACCGAGTTATCTCGCGCCGCAGGAAAGGTGTATGTCAATAACCCAAGAACAATTCCTGAACTGAAAGACGAGATCCGATTGATGAAATTCAGCCGGCACTATGCCAAAATGTCATCAAAATTTTTGTCAAAAGGACCAACGAGTGCGATCTGGCAGACATTTATCGGATATTGTGTTCCAAACATAACTGCTATGTCTGCAATCTTTATTACAATTACAACATCAGAACCTTTCAAATAAACACTGCCTTTTTTCAAATTTCAAAATAGACGGTTTTAATGGGACACTTATTACTAGAGCAGACCAATTTCCGTGCGCGCCATGTGCGCCGATATGAGGATGATTGTATTGCATCAGAACTAATAAAAAGCATTCAGTATGTGTTTGGTACTTGCTTAGATTGCATGTAAGTGTAAGCATACGCAATAAAATGTCGTCGAGACATAAATCGAGAAAACGACCGTTGTCAGACGAAGTGAATAAGTTTATTATGGATTTCCCGGACTTAATATACGATTTTATTTATTATTATTATTTTATTTATAGGTACATACAACGCTGCTATAATATGTACTATTCTTATTTTTCGTGTGTTTATGCATATTACTTTAACAGCAGAAAATCAAATGTATATTTAATTATTTCTGATAGAATAAATGTCTCTACTTCTATACTTATATCGGTAACAAGCTCATGTTGCGTCCCTATTCTATCGCATATTCTAATATATTACGAATTACACTCCCATACCGGCGCTCATGGCGCGCACGGAAATTGGTCTGCTCTACTCATTACTACATATAAACATATCCAGTACGCAAAAATTGATTGTTATTGTGGTGTAAGTCGATGAAAAATTTTCGATGTGAAAAATTAATAAAAAAAAAAAGTGAAGGGCAGTAAGTATGTATGTATATGCAATTTACTAAAAAAAAATCCGTGAAACTGGCTATACAAGAATAAAATCAATGAAATAAAAATGAAAAAGCAATATTACTTAATTTCCACTTTATCGAGGTTCAAGATGTAAACTTTATTACACAAAGGTTATAGGTTTAGTTTGCAATACAATTCTATCCGAGGAAGACACTGTGTGTCGAAACAATTGTAATGGGATTTTACTTCAAGAAAATGGAAACTAAGTAATATTATTTTTCATTTTTATTTCATTAATTATCAAGTTCCATCAAATACAAACTACTTCGATTCAAAAAAATTATAAAATCTGGTAATTCTTGGAAAAATGTGACAACTGAAAGAGAGGAGGATCCTTTGTTGGGGTGAATAAGTTTGAAAAACAGGGTCTGCGTTAATAGATTTACGTCGTGAATGGTGCGAAAGTACCGACGTGATTGTGACATCTACTGACCGTAGATTATTAATCAGAGCTGGTTTAAATACGCATCGGTCAAGCAAAAAAAAAAACGTTTTTAATAAAAAAAAAGAGACCTGGATGACTTAAATGGGTCGAGGATAATTTCAAATGGAGCCCAGAAGAATGGAGAAATGTAGTTTACGTGCAAACTGCAGAAAGTTTAATCTCTAGTGCGATGGTTTGAGGACGTAACTCGGAATATCAATTATTAATAACGCCAGGCGTGAAAGCTTACGAAATTTTAATATCTAAATCGACTTACCATTTGTGTCCTTGACAGGCATTTGCATCTTCATTGGCCGTATACTGGCTCGATAATTTATTAATACTGTAATTAGTTAAATGCATATACCGATCTTTCAAATCTTTTGTATTTTCACTATATTTAGCTAGAAAGAAAAATGCGCATTACAATTCATACAAATGGTGGACTGAACAAACATCGAACGTTTTAAGAAATCTAACAATAAGTATTATCAGAAACTGGCGTGTCGGCGTGCGAACAATTTATAAATAATGCGATCGCATGTGTGTGTCGCATGAAATTTTACATTTTTACAATAGATTTGCTTACATGAGATTAATGTAGAACTAAAGCCAATCGCTACATAGAAAAACTGTCAGTTTCAGTGTAGCAATTGGAATTCAGATACTCTAGTAGCGGATTTCGATAAAGCATTCGCCGTGCCACCAGTACAAATGCTTAATTAAGTTTCTTAAAACATCCAGTCGCTAATTATAATTATACCAACCACTAGCAAACCTCGCAAGGCCATCAGGATAGAGATAAATTCTCATGGGATTAAAACTGGTAACGAGTACATACAGACGAAGATCGAATTTACTACCGTTTATCAAGTAAGGATTGGAAATGTACCGTTGTACAACAATCGAAGTCTTTTTAGGCAATTGAGACCATTTATTGATTACCTTAATGCCTACTCCCCTAGCGGACGCCGGCTAATAAAATAGCACGTTACAGTAATAAAAATGTATCGCTGATAAGTACAACTTACGGGTTTAATTATGAAAATTTCACCTCCGGTCCCGTTTTTGTGCTCCCAACATTGCTTTAATAATTTTAAATCTTGAGGTAGTACGAATGTTTGAGGTATAAATCCGAATCTGTAAAAAAAAAAAAACGGATATTGAGAATACTTTTGAAATTTTTGTAAACTGAGCAGGTACATTTTCATATTTTTATACATTGTGTCTGTAAATGATCGTACGCCAATTGTGTTGGCAGGCCTGCAAATTTCTCAACTTGCAGTGGCTACATTGTCGCTTATGTCAATTTTAACACAGAGCCTGTTGACGTTGGTTTTGTGTATTATTTGGCGTCGAATTTTGGATAGCTTTTAAAATGTTTACGACTAAACATGATGCATATACAGGGATGTCCTTAAGTTCTTCGAGAAATTTTAGGGTGCGATTCCTTGGGTTAGCTCGAGAGAAATAGTTCCTATAAACATTTGTCCTAAAGTTTTCCGTTGTAGATACAGGCTGTTTAATTTTTCAAAAAAAAAAATTTTATTTCAAAAATTTAAGAAACGGTTACAATAAACCCTAAAAGTACTGTTGAAAATGACCACCAACAGCTAATATGCAGGCTTCTATCCTCCTATTCAATTGCATACTCACACGCTGAAGAAGTCCGGGAGTGTTTCGAATTGTTTCGCATCCAACAATTATGCGATTTCTTAGGTCATCGAGATCTTGAATTGGCGAAGTATAAACTAGGGATTTTAAATGTCCCCACAGAAATAAGTCTAGAGGGTTCAAATCAGGTGACCTTGGAGGCCACGGCTGATTTGGAACTTCCACTCCTCGACCTATCCATCTATTCTGATATGTCCTATTTCAAAATTGCCTAGCTTGTAAACTAAAGTGTGCTGGAGCGCCGTCATGCATAAACCAAAGTTCATTTTGGATCAAAAGTGGAATATCTTCTAAAAGGCCAGGCAACTCGTTTTCAAGAAATATGATGCACCATTAAGTCGTATAGGAAGGAAAAAGGGACCAATTAAATAATTATTAATTATCCCCGCCCATACATTTAAGGAAAATTGCTCTTGAAAGTGCATCTCCCTTATGGCATGCGGATTTTCATCTGACCATAAATGGTTGTTGTGGAAATTCCTAATACCATTTCTGGAGAAGTTCGCCTCGTCAGTAAATAGAATGTAGGTTAGAAATTGCATTTTGGGCAATTTTTTGTCGGAACCAATCACAAAGGACTAAGCGTTGCGGAAAGTCACGCGGAAGAAGAGCCTGTACTCTCTGAATATGGAAAGGATATAATTGTTGATCGTGTAATATCCTTAAGATGGTTTGATGGCTTGCGTTTACCGTTACACCAAGCTTTCTTGTACTGGTTTCTGGATGTTCATCGATTATCTGCAGAACAGCTTCCTCTAAATCGGGTGTTCTTTTAGTTTGAGGTCTTCCCGGAGTATTTTTGTTTCTCTCAAATGTACCAGTTTCTGCTAGACGACGGTGAATATTACTGAAGGTTTCCGCACAAGGTAAAAGTCGTCGAGGAAATTTTTGTTGGTAAATACGCCTTGCTTCATAACTATTTCCATTAGCTAGACCGTACACAAAATGCATGTCTGCCATTTCAGCATTTGTATAATTCACCTTAATTACAAAAAAAGATTTGTAGGTACGAACTTTCAAATTAATTATTGTTTGACAATACTTATGACAGTTACGTAAGTACAAATAAATGCTGTAAACATGACAACCAACACAACAGTTCCCTAAATCGATTTCTAAATTTTTGAAATAAAAATTTTTTTTGTGAAAAATTAATCAGTCTGTATCTCTACAACGGAAAACTTTAGGACAAATATTTATAGGAACTATTTCTCTCGAGATTACCCAAGGAATCGCACACTAAAATTTCTCGAAGAAATTAAGGACCACCCTGTAGATGTAGCAGGGGCATACTGAATGAATCTGTAGAAAGATTAAATAAATATCTGCGTCTATGGGGAGGGATATGTTCGGACACGTTCACAAAAGTATTAATATTGAACTTGTATTTGTGTTTTTCACACCAGATTTTTAATATTTTATATTATTAAAAATACTGTTGTATTATACAAACCTGATGGGGTTTTACCCACTCATGTATGTTTCAATTTTGTTACATTACATATGCGGTTATCCCGTAAGTATGAGTGAAGACACAAATAAAATACAGTTTCTAGAGATAAGGCAGTGCCATCTTTGGAAACACTTCGTTAGTTCTGCATTGGTTATGTGGACAGAGCTAGTACTTCGGTAGTCTGACAATATGCAGCGCTGAATGTACTTCTACGCTAGGTCTTAATAATTTCTGTGAGATAGCGAAGTCGTTTTTTTTTGTGAATGTGTCTGAAGATATCCTTTCTCCAGCAGGGGCGTATTGATGAATTTGTAGAAAGATGAAATACGTATTCTCGTCTCTGGGTAGGGATATGCTCGGACACGTTCACAAAAGAATTAATATTGAACTTCTATTTGTGTTTTTCACACCAGATTTTTAATAATATTTTATATTATTAAAAATACTTTTGTATGATGCATATATTCTTATGGCTCACTTTCGGAGTGCATCTCGAAACCACGATGGGACGTGGTCATATAATTTGCGGTCTTTCTTTGAACAATTTGTGGAAGTATTTCCTCGCTAAAATGTAAATTATAAAGTTTTTGGTCACCACAAACGTGAAATTGTAAAACGATTTAAGACAAAAAAACTGTATTTGCAAAGGTAAATATGGGTTGCAATATCAAGACGAAACATAATAGGGCCAGTTTTCTTTAACGAAATAATTAACGCAGAGAGATACCAAACTGTCACTTTGACAGAATTTATGCTGCATGATGATGAAATAATATTGGGTTATTTCCAACAGGATGGTGCCACTGCTCACACTGCAGGGGCTAGCATAGGATATTTGCAGGAGATTTATGATGATCGTATGATCAGCCAAAGCCTGTGCCCACCAAGAAGTCCAGACTTGACACCGCCAGATTATTTCCTTTTCAGACATGTAAAGAATAGTGTTTTTAAAAACCGCTTACACACATTAGAGGAACTTGAACATGAAATTGAAAACATCACTCAGGAAGAACTTTGTCGTGTATTCAAAAGTATTAAATGAGTAAACTTGTGTTTACAAAATAATAGTGGACATTTTCAACAGTTTTTGTAAGAATAAAGGATTTTTCTACAAATCAGTGTTCTTTTCATTAAATAAAGTGTTTGTTGCATACTCAGTTAACAAATTCATATAAACGTAATCTTAGTCTTTATTATTAATATTGCCACAAACATAATTGGTGTACGATCATTTACAGACACACGTTATAAAACAGGGAACAAATACGTTCATTTGTGTTTAGCCTGTTTCAAATATGTATTATGCCTTCAATTAAATTTTTGATTTAGAGTAGCCCATGATGTCAATATAAATTTGGCAACACTACGGAACGGTATTTTTCGAAAGTCAAATTTTGACAACTGTCATAGTTAAAGCCTGAGTTACATTACACTTTTTCGTCTAGAAACTTGGACAAGTTTTCAAACTAGATGTACTTGTCGAAACTTTGATAGTGTAATTCAGAAGAAATACATCAAAGTTTCTAAACTACAAAACTAGATCCGATCCCACTTTTCATCCAAGTTTCATACTAGACTTGCGCATTAAACACCATTTCGTTTGTACCAACTGTTCATTTTAAATAAAAATCATATAATAATAACAAGTTACGTAGTGTTTGTTTTGTTTTCGGAAATTAATAGAAATTGTGTAAGAATGTCCAGTAACAAAATATGGGGCCCCGATATAACGGTTTTCGAATTCGTTTTTTTAATATTTTTGTATCTATAAGAGCTAATAAATAACCACAACCCGTCTAAACGTCAAATATACAATAATAAACAAACAGAAATTTTTATTTTATGTTGGTAACGCACTCAAAGTTTGGTGCCCTCTATTCAACATAGCATAAATTAAAACTTGTATGAAATCTTGTACAAGAACTTATTCAAGTTTCTAGTACGAAAAAAAGTGTAATGTAACTCACGCTTTAGTCAATTTATTGAAAAGTTGTCTTATCAATTAGATTATTAATTATCATGTTAGAAATACAACGCAAAGTTTTTATTGCTGAAAGTTACTTTAGAACTGGTAGATTTGTAAATGGACAGTGTGTTATGTAATTAATCAATGTATACAGGATTTTCGACAGTTCCCTAATTTTGCAATCACATGAACAATTGGCTAATCAAATTCATGGTTGTGTTGACATATTTCGTGAAACGAAATGCTGATAGCATTGAAGATGTTCAACATCGAATCGAAAACTCACCAAAGAAATGAATTGTGAAACTCGCAAGAAATTCAGTTATCAATTATAACATGCCACACTTGATTACGATAGAAGAACCGAGTACTGCCAATGGGTCTTGAATAACTTGAATAATGATGATGATCTTAATAAATGGTTCTTTAGTCATGAGACCTGGTTTCATCTTTCCGGATATTTACACAAACAAAATATGAGAATATGGTCGACAGAAAATCCTGATGAATTTGTGGAAACACCATTCGTTTTGGTGTTTGGCTGGCGGTGTCAAGGAGGCGAATCATTGGACCAATATGTTTTAATGGAACAATAAATGCTGAAAGATACCGAAATGACTTATTAGAATCCTTTATTAATCAGTTACACGACGATGAAATTACACAAGGATTTTTCCAAGAAGACAATGCTGTATCACATTCGGCTCAACAGTTTTTTGATAATCGAATATGTACTGAATTTTCCTCCAAGGTCTCCAGATCTCCTGACAATTCTGGATTACTTCATTTTTCCGCATGTGAAGAACACGATTTTGAGAACGCCACAATATACAATTGAAGAACTTTTGCAATAGTATTAGAAAAGTTTGTGATAATATAATCACTTATTTGAAAACATTAAACGCAGTGTTCATGTGTGCATCGAGACAACATTCCGAGCATCTTCTTTAACATAGTATTTTTACAATAAACGCATTTCTGTAAATAAATGTCTTTTATTTAAAACATTTCATACAAAATAAGATTAAGTTGTAACACAACTAAATTGTAATCTGTCAAATGACAGTTTTCAAAATTTGACTTTAGAAAAACCTTTAAATGAACATTTAATTGAAGGGATGGTATAAAACACAAACATACATTGTGGTGAGGTCTGTTATTTAAATTTAGCTCTACTCCACGCATTCATGTTTCTATTACTTGTTCAGCAGGCGCGGCTCGTATTTTGGTTTGCAGTACAATGATACGAGTGCCTCGTGTGTTTTCGGTGTTTACTAAGCAAACGTTACAGTTAGTACACGAGAATACACGAAGCACTCGGATCATTGTACTGCAAACCAAAATACGTCATCACGAGCCGCGCCTGACTTTTTCGGTAATACAAGCATGAGATAATGTTTTCATTTGTTTTTGTAATTTACTATTATTATTAGTACGAGGATATATTGAGTGATTGCATAAGTTTGTGACTGATTTTGAGAGATAGCCACGTGGCAACGGATTTGTTGGTTTTACGATTATGTTTACACACATGAACATAGTAGCGTCATATATCATTTTAGTATCGAACGTCGTTGTGCTCAGTATATTGGCGACTATGACACATTTTTCAAAATGGAAAATCAAAAGGTACATTTCTGTCATGTTATACGAGGGAAGATCAGTAAGTACCCGTGTTTGAAGACAGGTGGCGCTGCTGAGGGAAGTTGGCATTGCCGTCGTGTACTACCATCTGTCAGACAACACCATAATAAATTTCAGACTGATTCATAGATTAGTTTTTATTTGGCAGCCAGTTGTATCACACGTGTTTCATGTTTCTCGATAAAATGGAAAAAGACCAATATCGATCCGTAATTCGCTTTTTATTTTTGGATGGAAAAACATGTGAAGAAATAAAAGCGAAGTTGGATGCTGTCTATGGGGACTCTTCACCATCTATGACAACCGTAAGATATTGGTTCTACGAATTTAAACGTGGTCGTACATCTGTTTTTGATGAAGAGCGCCCAGGCCGCCCGGCAGACGTGGTTACCGAGGAAATCGTTGAAAAGGTCCACGACATGATTCTCGCTGATCGCCGAACGAAAGTGCGCGAAGTAGCAGAGGCCGGAGGCGTGTCGTACGGAACGGCAATTAATATTTTACATGATAAAATGATAAGTTATCGGTGAGAAAGGTGTCGGCCCGATGGGTGCCGCGATTGCTTACGGTGGACAACAAGCGGATACGGTTGTCAATGTCGAAGCAGTGTTTGGACCTCTTTAAGAGAAATTCGTAGGAGTTTTTGCGTCGAGTCGTCACCGTTGATGAAACCTGGATCCATTATTATACGCCAGAGTCCGAGCGACAGTCAAAACAATGGATTTTTCGGGGTGAATCTGCTCCGAAGAAGGCAAAGACGGTCCCATCGGCCGGAAAGGTCATGGCCACGATTTTTTGGGATTCCAACGGAATAATCCTCATGGACTTTTTGCAGAAAGGAAGAACGGTCACGGGGCAGTACTGCAGTGAATTATTGGACCGATTCGATATAAAATTGAAGGAGACACGGCCCCATTTGGCTAAGAAAAAAGTGCTGTTTCACCACGATAATGCACCAGCACATTCATCCAGAATTGTCGCGGCAAAGTTGCATGAACTGCACTACGAATTGCTGCCGCACCCACCGTACTCGCCTGACTTGGCTCCCTGCGACTTCTTTCTGTTCCCCAACATGAAAACGTGGCTCGGGGGAAAAAGATTCAGCTCAAACGAGGAAGTTATCGTCGAGACAGAAGCGTATTTTGCCGAGTTTGACAAATCGTATTTTTTGGAGGGGTTAAAGAAATGGCAGAAACGTTGCGAAAAGTGTATTGTACTAAAAGGTGATTACGTTGAAAAATAAAAAAAAAATTTGTGAAAAACTTGCGTCTTCTTTCCTAACACGGGTATTTATTGATCCACCCTCGTATTATACGAATTTTGAAAAGGAGTGTGTTGGAACCGAAACAGAAAACAATCGGGGCATTTATTTGGATCGTGCTCCTGCTCCTCGGGCAGTTGAAAAGTGACTTAACAGATTCAGAAATTAATATTTAAATCTCGATGATCGACACCGTTCCAGCTGATTTTGTAAGTCAAAGAATGCGGTATCCATGTTCCGGGTATAAGAGTAAACATAAGTTTCTTGGTGAAATACAGGCGATTTGTAGGCATTGTTTGTAAGAAATTTCTTCAGCTGTAATCCTCGGACTGTTGTCATCACTAAGACACGTCATCATAAACATCGAATAAGCTAAATAGGATCCCCACAGCCATTTCACTACACGAAGACTATCAAAGACTATCTTTTGCCGACCGAGTCGAGTTGCGACGAAAACTGGATACGATATAAGAATATCCGACGAAAAAGGAGCTGCAAATAGGAAAGCGAATTCGCAAAACCTGACAAAGGCTAACTTACATCCAATTAAAGTATTACCACATATAAGTTATAACATATAGCTGAAGAGAATACAAAACTTGGCACGGCATTTTAGTCGAAATGGAACTCTACGACACAGAGCGTGCCCGCCAATCATGTGGCATAACGATGTGTTCCCTTTCTCCACATGTTCCCGCAGTTCTATATATCTTAAAATATGTAATAAAACCCCTAGCATGCATGCAACCTGCGTAACTTTACGTTTTTATATGGCATCGGCTATCTGTAAAGAACTTATCTGTGGTATTACTATCTCTATGATAGGAATGCAGAGGAATCACTTTCTTCGAGCTTTTTCAACTTGTAAAACAATTACAACGGACTAGTACTGTAAATACAAGTGAACAATTCACCAATTTAAGTATAGGAATTCATAAAAAAATGGCTCGATAAGGCGTCATCTTACGTCACGACAACGCCAGATCGCACGTTGCGAAAACTGAAAGTTTGAATGGGAAAATTTTCAGGATCCACCATATTCTTCAGATCTTACTCTTTCCGGATTGTTATTTGGTCTAGCCTCTACAAAACGAATTTTGGTTTCGTGGAAGCTACTGAAAACCAGACCGCGATCTTACGTCACGACAACGCCAGATCGCACGTTGCGAAAACTGAAAGTTTGAATGGGAAAATTTTCAGGATCCACCATATTCTTTAGATCTTACTCTTTCCGGATTGTTATTTAATCTAGCCTCTACAAAACGAATTTTGGTTTCGTGGAAGCTACTGAAAACCAGACCGCGATCTTCTTTGAAGAAAAAACAAAGTATTTTCTATGCAAAATGAATTCTCTACCTTTGCGAATCGTTGCCAGACTGTTAAAGGTTAAAATGAATGCGAATATAATTGGAAATATAGTTGCCATGTATTTTTTTCGAAGTGGACACGAACTTTTTGCAGTCATCCAATAAATAAAAGTATGTTATTAGTGTGTTCTAAGGAATATATAAAAAAACAAAATAAAAACATGACAGCGTGTCTGGAATTACGTAAGGTACATTTAGCATATTTTGCTTTCACAGTAAACATGTTGAACTTTACTGTAAATGAGGATTAATGACTATTAAATCTGACTTTAATGCAAATGTCACCTAATGTGTTACATTAATCACTACAATTAGCCAAACTAAGTTTGTACCAGTATGAAGAACGCAATACGTCGCGACACCAGCCTAGTAATTAACATAACATATTACGCACCATTTACATGTAAAGTGATATTTAATAATCATTGTCTGCTGACGAGTTCTAATAAGAATGAAATGCATCCACACGTTCCAGGATAAATGTGACTTTCTCACGAATTCTTGATTTTCTCAGTAAAGTTAACGATAAAATTTTACGCATTTTTTTATAGCATACAATTCATGTAATTCTTCTATTATTATACAAAAGCAAGTAAACTACATACTCTTTTTGACCAAACTTCAACATCAGTCTTTGTAAGTTCCTCCATAATCTATCTTTCCTACCGATTTGGAATGTTCCTGGAAAGTGATTAAGTTTCTGTACGTCTTTTAGTGTTTTAAACATTGGCGATTTCATATGTTTGCCCCACGTACCCAACCATTCATTTGATTCTGTAAAGAAGAAAAAAAGGCGCTCATCACAAGTTTCTGCTTTTAATATAAAAAAATTTTATACTTTTTATTAAAATTTTTAAAATGATTTTCTTCAGTATTTACTTCTAGAATGATTATCTGTGTAGTAAGATTATTTAATTCCAATTTTATTGATCGTTAATTTAACGAAAGATTTTCTTTAAAAAAATGTATTCTAGTAATTAATCGATAATATTGAAGAAATTTATATTTTTTATTTATTTTAAAAAAACTAGGTGTTAAACTAAGTGTGTTAATGGTTCTTACGTTGAAAAATACTTTTTTTGTTTTCCAACTCGTTTCTTTCATAGCTAAGTACGAGGGTATATCAAATATAAACGAGACTGATTTTTTAAAACTATTAATGCTTTATTGATCAAGGTTAATACAAATGTACTATTTTTCTACATAATCTCCCGCCCGCGCAATACATTTTTCCCAACGGATTGGAAGCTTTTTAATCCCGTTATCGTAAAAACTTTTAGGCCGGTCACACAGCCACTGGAACACAAATGTCTCTACCGCTTGGTCGCTGTCGAAACTTTGGCCTCCAAAAGCTTCTTTTAGAGGTCCAAACAAATGGTAGTCACAGGGTGACAAGTCTGGACTGTAAGCAGGATGTTCCAAGATTTCCCAGCCGAATTGTTCCACTTTTTGCCTCGTAATGTTTGCCGAATGTGGTCTGGCGTTGTCGTGAAGGAGAATGACATTTTTAACGGATTGCGTCTTTCTTTTTCGTCGTAAAGACAATTTTGCGGCATCCAAAACGTCGCAATAATATTGGGCATTAATTGTGCGGCGATCATGAAGAAAATCAAGCCTCAATGTTGGCTTCGGTAACGCTCGCCCGTGGGCGTCGAACGTGGCTCTGGTTTTCAACTTTCTCCCGGCCTCCAGAAAATTGTTTATGCCATGCAAACACGCGAGGTCGTGAAAGGGTGTTCTCCCCGAACTGTGCGTGCAATCTGCGTAAAATGTCTGTTGGATTCACCCCCTCATTGGTCAAAAACTTAATAATTATCCGCTGCTCCACGGAAACGTGCACTGCTTGCTCACTCATGGTCACTGCACTACTGAACGGTCTCGACGGAATTTCAGACGTTGCTCTCCCCACCCTAAGTGCTTTGTTTACATAGCCACCTACTTCGCCGATTCAAAAAACTTTTGTACGAGTCATTAAAAAATCAGTCTAGTTTATATCTGATATACCCTCGTAGATAACATAAAAATCTCCCCTCGTAATTTCATTGTAAGAAAGATCAACGAATATTAATAATAAAAAGTTACCTTATTATTGACAGAATAATCAAATAATCTTCAAATGACTCTAAAACTTTACCTAATATCACTAATTTAATTAAATCGGGATATAAATAATGGTTAAAGGAATATAAGGAGAGAAAAAGGGGATGCAGACCTCTAGTAAACTCACTTCTGATCAATTGGAAGCCAGAATTGGTTAAAGTTTTCCTAACAACTATGGGAGTAATTGTACTGAGCTTCCATTTCAAATACCGACGACCACTCGGTAGACTGAATGGAACTTCCGCATCGTGTACGTTGAAATTTATATAAGGCGGAATATGGGGGAATAAACTTTCCCGAAGAGGCCAAGACGGCTCGCTATCACCAGCACCTGAAATTTAAAGCTTTAAATAAGTACATATATCTATCTTATGTCCTAACACCGTACTATACTGTAAATTTTTAGTTTGTTTAGTATGTACACCAGGCACTTTACAAAAAAGAAATTAAACACTACAGCGTTTTTATTTATTACAAATTAATCGGCTCCTAAAGATTGAGAAGTCTACACTACAATCTTACTAAATCGTATTCTAATCTGATCGGTGAAAATTAAAAAAATAAGAATCTATAATTAGTGGAGTAAATGCCCCGGAGTTGTTGCGGAAATGTAATAACGTGTGTTCATTTGAAAAGTCAATCTAGGTTACTTTGAAATTTTGATAGAATAAGACGCATATATATTCGTATGTGTTTGTTGTTCCGTAAACGTAAATCCAAATGACATTTGATAATGTCAATCACAAATATCAGTTAGTGCATAAAAAAATCGTGCGTCGATTCTGGTTTAAATAAATTGCTTCTCAGTTTTAAAATGGCTGTCACTTTAGAACATAAAATTTTTTTAGTCCAGGCTTATTTTCGAAGTGGTAATAAAATTGATGGTTTATGGGTTTATTCAGTTCAGGATTGCATGGTAGAATTTCAAGTTGAGTTTCCACATTTTGTAAAAGATTATATACAATTTAAGAATACTTTGTATAGAACTTTAAAACTTTTTTCTGAAACTAGTAGTCTCTTAAGAAAATCAGGCAACGGAGCAGTTAAGAAACGTACACCTCAAGTTGTCAATCGTGTTGAAGAAATAATGGAAAATAAACCACAAACATCTGTTCGACATTTGAGTCAACAAATAAACCTTTCTGTTAGAAAATAAAATTTTTTTAGTCCAGGCTTATTTTCGAAGTGGTAATAAAATTGATGGTTTATGGGTTTATTCAGTTCAAGATTGCATGGTAGAATTTCAAGTTGAGTTTCCACATTTTGTAATAGATTATATACAATTTAAGAATACTTTGGATAGAACTTTAAAACTTTTTTCTGAAACTAGTAGTCTCTTAAGAAAATCAGGCAACGGAGCAGTTAAGAAACGTACACCTCAAGTTGTCAATCGTGTTGAAGAAATAATGGAAAATAAACCACAAACATCTGTTCGACATTTGAGTCAACAAATACACCTTTCTGTTGATACAACTCACAAGTTATAAAAAAAAAAATGTGCAACTTTATCCATACCGTGTCACAGCAGTACAAGAATTGTTAAAAATTGATTACCCACGTAGACTACAGTTTTGTAATTGAAGCATGGTTTTATAGAACGGGATACCTAAATTCACAAAATACAAGAATTTAGAGTAGTGAAAATCCACATGTAATTAATGAAGAATCGCTACATCCAGAGAAAATTGGTGTTTGGGCAGCGATAAGCCAAAGACGAATCATTGGACCAATATTTTTTCAGGGAACGTTAAATGCTCAAAGGTACCGTACGGAAATTTTACAACCATTTGTCAATCAGTTGCATGATGATGAACTTCAAAATGCATATTTCCAACAAGACAGAGCACGTTGTCACTGTACTACAGAATCTTTGGATTATTTAACCCTTTGCTTCCTAGTGGTTGCAGAGCACAACAACATTTTTAAGTTTTTTTTCCTATCTTCCATACTCCCACCCATCGACTCCTGCCTTCGCGTTTGAATCAGTGCATCATTGCAACGGTTATATCTTATTTTTTACCACGTGGAGCATGCAGATGTGACAGTAATTGTTTATAAAATAGATTATGGGCTTATTTATGAAGATGGCTGGTAAGTAAATGTTAAATATTAATAAAAATGTATGCCTTGCACTTATAGCAAGTGAGAATATTTGTTTACCTTAGTAGATGAGGTTATGTTTTATACACAAATGTGGTGGTCGCGGCACAAAACCACAAGGAAGATATTCATATTTTTTATAATAATATTTTTTTCAGCTAAAAACTCTATATACTCTATTCAAGAATTGGAAGCGCTTGGCCAGGACGAATTGTATACATTGGTAGAAGATATCCCTTCTGGAGATGAGTCGGACATCAATGATGAAAGCGAGAATGAAGATAAAGGTGTCGTGGATCAGCCATTTGACATCAATGCAATGGCTATCATAATTGCTGGTGAAAATTATCGTTTTGCAGAAGATGATGGGTGGGATAGCAAAGATGAAATTCCATTGATCAACATTCAAGCTGATCTGATACGAGAAAACCAAAGGAAAAATACTGTTCGGGCAAAATAGATTTAATTTTGTATTTTTAGTTTTATTTAGATGTAGGTATAATATATTTAATTTTAGTTTTTAAATTGTAAATATTATATATTGTATATAGAAAAGGTCTTGGAGTTCAGATATTTAATATTGTTAATTACTTTAGGACTGGTCAGGTATTACATTTCTTCATTGTCTTATTTGATTACAGGCAAAACCCTCTGGTTAATCCATTCATTATGTAAATAATGTATTTGAATAAGCATAAATATAATAGAATAAGTTTTATTGTACATATTTCCTGTTATATATTATTATAATAGATTTAATAATTTGGTTCGAGGCGATTCTGCGAAATATTCTTATCTCTGTGCATTGTATATTTATTACTTTAAGAGGTATTTTATTTTCTATAATTAAGGGTTTCCGGCGTATATTGTTTATTTTAATACATTTATGACGTCGGAAACTACAGCATATACTTTTCTTGGAAAGGCAAAAATGGTTATATGGAAATTTCCGTATACTTCTTTTTCATTGTTTTCTCCCTCTCTTTGACTGGCGGGGAGAAAACTTTCTTGCCGAAAAATAAGGTAATGAAGAAATAGTTCCAAACAAGATCTCTTAGAGCTCACTACAGTTACAAGCACGATCTCTTCGAGTTAAAGCTTAGGTCTCAGTGATCTAACAAACAGTTCCTACTAAGATCTCAGTGATCTAAATAGGAGCAATATTATTTATTAGCCAGTTTTTCTCGGTCTTTAGTATTAAGACCAGATACTGCATTTATTTAACGGAACTCCAAGAAATTAAACTTGTAAATATATTAGTGTAATACAAAAAATATTGTATTATTTCAACACATACTTCGGTCTACACATACCGACTTCCTTCAAACCAGGAGGAAGCAACAAATACTATATGGACTGATGACCCACATCATACACAGAATATTCCCAGACGTACTTTCACTAGTGACAGTGGGTGTAGTTTACCTGAAGAAGTGGAAACACCAACAGATATTTTTTTACATTTATTTCCAAACACTTTGATAGAACACATTGCATTCCAGACAAATCTTTATGTTTTACAGAAGAACGGTGGTAATCATAATTTCCAGAGAACAAATTCTGACGAAATAAAAAAGTTTATTGCTATAAACCTTTTTATGGGGATCAAACGCCTGCCAAGCTATCGAGACTATTGGTCGTCAAGGTTAGAACTACGAGATAATTTTGTATCTTCGATAATGTCAAGAGATAGATTTGACTGGTTACTGGCGAACATTCATTTGAACGATAATGCACTACAACCACAGCGACAAACTGTAGGATACGATCAACTTTACAAAGTTCGGCCACTGCTAGACAAGCTTTCAGATACATTTCTTCTTTCATATCAACCCTCAAAAAATCAAGCCATTGACGAGTCTATGATCAAATTTAAAGGTAGAAGTAGTTTTCGCCAATATATGCCGTTGAAACCGATAAAACGCGGATATAAAGTGTGGATTAGAGCAGATGAAAGCGGCTATGTGCACCAATTCCAGATTTATGTGGGCAAATCCAGCAATGAAGTTGAGAAAAATTTAGGTGCTCGAGTGGTAAAAGATCTAACTCGAAGTTTAGTTGGAAAAGGACATCATTTATATTTTGATAACTTTTTCAACTCAGTCGAACTAGAAAAAGACTTGCACGATGATATGATTTACGCCTGTGGAACATTTAGAAAAGACATGCCAAAAGACTTGAAAGAAGACAAAGCCGTGCAAAGGGGAGATTCTGACTGGAGAGTTTCAACATGCGGATTAACATTCTTGAAATGGAAGGATCGAAAATCAGTGTTCTTCTTGAGTAATTTTCATGATCCGTCTGTTGTTGAAACAATATCAAGAAAAAATAAAGATGGTTCACGAGAAGAAATAGCTTGTCCCATATTAGTGAAGGACTACAATAGCTGTATGGGATATGTGGACAAAATGGATATGCTCAAAAGTTGCTATGACATTGATAGAAAGACCAAGAAATGGTGGCATCGCATAATGTTTTATTTTATTGATGTGGCGTTAGTAAATGCATTTACAATTTATAAAAATCGATGGAGTGAGAAAGTTGAAACTTTGAAACTGTTTAGGTTGTCGGCTATAATAGGCCTAATTGGTGCCGATCAAAATGAACAAAAGAAAGGTAGACGAAGCGCTGCACAACCTCCAAACAATTTTAAAATTACAGTACCATACGAAATTAGGTATGACAAATTGCACATCTTCCAGTTCATGGAAAATCAAGAAGATGTGCACTATGTAGTACACGTGCGAAACCCCACAGAACCGTTTGGAGCTGTTTTGTCTGCCAAGTAGGCTTATGTCTAAGCGAAAGCAAAAATTATTTTACACAATTTCATACCAAGTAATTTTTAAAATAAATTAGTTTTATTGAGATTTTGTGCCTCATTTTCCTTGTGGTTACACCCCGAGACCACGGCCTATAAAAAAAATCAAAATTTTGATAATTAGTCTTGTTGCATTTTCCCCCATAAATAAAGCCTAGAAACTATATTTTCCAAAAAACAAGACTTTATTGGCATTTTTAGAAATGTCGGCCTCAAAAGGTTAAGAGAATTTTTTGATGAGCGTATAATTAGTCGAAATACTGAAATTGCCTGGCCTGTACTTTCATGCGATTTAACACCTTGCGACTTCTTTTTGTGGCCTTATCTAAAAAATAACATATTTCGAACACCTATATTGAATTTGAATGATATGCTACAGAGAATCGAACAGAAATGCATGGAAATTAATAACAATCCAGTAATGTTGCAGAATATCATCAGAAATTTTGAACGGAGGATTTTAAAGTGCATTGATCTTGAAGTACAACATTTTCAACATTTGTTATAGTTTTCAATAAATACCTATTATTTGTTATTTATTTGTATGTATGAAACTGTCAAAATATACGACTTCGTAGGTTAAGTAGTAAATTTTAATTTACGACATACTTCAAAATGTTCTGAGTAAATCACATGCTACTAGATTGACTTTTCAAATGAACACTTGTTATATCTACGCGATGATATTTGTAATTTAAAGAGAAATTTAACGTATTGTTTTGCATACCTAACTGACTTGATGGTTCCGGGACTTGGCATTGATTCTGACTCTGTTCTTTTATGGACACTTTCGAACATTCAACGGAGCATTCCGACTCTTCGGGATTCTGTATCTCTTCCTTATCGCTAATCTCTACATCGCTAGCATCACTAAAATAGACGAAATGATAGATGTTTAAGGGGGTATTTTAAAACAAAAATCACCAATCAAATTGCCGACGTACATAATTCGAGATATATGTAACAGAATCATTACTGTCTGCCGGTCGAATACCAGCAAAAACCGGTAAATGTTTTAAAGTTGTTTCATGAAAATAGGGCAATTAATTTTAATAATAATACCGACATTTATATTTAGGCTGTGGTAAATCAAAAACCATGCCAAATAGTCGGCACGATTCATCGGATAGAACATGACAATTTGCATAATTTTCGTGCAAAGTGATTGTGAGAACTAAATGTCAAAAACTACGTAAAAATAATTTACGACTGTATGCTTCGTTTGTGTTTTGTCTCGTTGCTGCGGTTATAACAATCGATTTACTTTTGCTAAAGCATCTTTTCCTAAGATAAATTCAAATTATAAAGAAATATAAAGTATATTTATTAGACTATATTTAAGAAAAATTCTTTAATATAATACTAATATTTTAGTTTATCCAATGTACGTTTATTTTTCCTTAACTTTAAAAGTAGTTCTGTTAAAGCGTTTACGAATTGATAAATATAAAATCAAAGGAATAACTCAAGCTTCCTATTAATAGCAAAATGATAAACCTATTAAGTAAGAAAAGAGCAGCCACAAACAATCAAATACAGACACCAATGGAAAGATAAGGATTTAACACGGAAACTTAAACAATAAACAAATAGTTACCGAATGACAAGGAAAGATAGCATTTTTAAAAGCGTCTTAGTATACTGCGCAAAAATTTTAGCAAATCAAAGTCAATCTGAGGAAATGACTGCGCTGCATATGAACAAACTCCATAAACAATTTTCTTTGATTCCACGGAAGAAAATCTGTTTTTGACAAAAACAAAGTTGCTATATTCTGTTGTTTCTGGCATGAGTGAATCAAAATATGCAATATTCTAAAATTCGTTAGCCCCTAAATACAAATAACATATAGAATTAAGGATGCGCCCTCGGGAGCTGACGCAGCGTCAGAGTAGAAGGTGCTTGGGTTACACATATATTATATCAATTATATGTATATACATATGTTTCCGATATATATGGTGTCTCAAGCCGGCTGCGATATAGTACAGTTATTTCGTGTAAAATGAAAAATAAATCAATAATGTCGAAAGCTATAAAGAGACCGTTCTACCACGAAGCGCAGGATTTCGTTTACGCTGGTAAAACAATAAAATGCAGAGTTTGTGAAATACCGATTTCGTGTACAACAAAATATAACTGCCAAAGCCATGTAAATAATGCAAAGCAATATGGAAAATAATGGTGACGCATTTGTGTTTGAGTTATGTTAATAATTTAATATTGTGTAATGTATCGTTTACTTTAGTACAGAAGAAACCATTTCGTTCATTTTGGAAAAAGTACTGAAAAGGAACATTACCTAGCCGGATAACATTACAAAGGGTTCCACTTCCATCCGTTCATGTATTGAAAATATGATTAAATCCAAATTGAAAAATAAGAATGTGTGATTATCTGTAGATGAAACTACAGATTGTGAACAAAAACCGGTTGTTAATGGTATGTTTGCAAAATAATACGTGCAATGGAAGCACAACAATCGTCGCCTATAATTTTACTAACTTGCAGAAGAGTACATCAATGTACTGCCCAAACAATATCAAAGTAAGTGTAAGTACCTTGGAAGATTCTAAAGTTTCCAGAAATCAGATCCTAATGTTTGTGAGTGCTAGTGTCGCAAACATGTTCTCTATATGCCGGTCTCTAAAAAAATATTGGGCTAACTTGTTATATATTACATGCAAAATCTATGCTTTACATCTGGTGACAGAAACTATTCGTAGATGTTATCGAGATGTAGATGCATTAATTGCGAATACAAAGGCAGTGTCTCTCAAATCCCCAGAACGTGTCGCGATTTTCACAAACTATATCCCGATATTCGAGAACCACCACAGCCGATTCTTACACGTTGGAGAACATAGTTAGAGGCAGCGTTTTACTATAATAACTATTTTGAGAATATTAAGAACGTGGTGTTACAATTAGATCCCAAAGAAACTGCAACTATCAAGGAAAGCCAGTCAAAATTTCAAGATAGGTTAAAACAGATTTAAAAACTACTCAGAACAATTACTTTGGACTAGTGTAGACAACAAGAAAACTAGAAGATAGTTTGCTTTCATTAGAGAAAAGTGAGAGAAAAGAAATAGTGTAAGATGTTCACGTACAGCTGTACACGCTAGGAGATGCAAAACATTGTGATGTTATAGAAAGGTTTAAAAGTGTTTTATACAAAGATTCAGATTTTGTCAGATTAAAACAAATTTGTGAAGAAGCGTCTACAGAACCGTTAAGTTTTTTTAAAAATTATTTTAATTGTGCTAATATAACATCAACGGATGTAGAACGCTCGTTTTCTGCATATAAGCAAATGTTTTTTCCACAACGCACGGTTTACGGGAAGTATTGTGGAAACACATCTCATGTTGCTAATATTTAACCGATTAGATCCAGTTTGTGACTTCACGGAAGACGTTTAAAACGGTTAGTATTCCAGCACGTTTAATAAATTTACAACTTCATTTATTATTTACTATTATTTATTTATAAGTACACCTAACAGTGCGCATCGGCATTTAAGAGTAATAATCTTAATCGCTATGGGTCGTTAGCACCGCTTGAAACTGGCCACATTTATCGGAAACATATGTACTATTATGATCGAAAAATAAGGGACAAGTCTTAACACATAAATTCGTCATATTTTTACATTGTAAGTCTGATTTCAAATACAAACTGACGTTGGTGACATTTCATAAATTGGCAAATATAATTTTATCATGAAGTAGACTTTACATGTACAAAAATAAGTGTCATTTAAATTACGATCGCAACCGTACATATAATACATCTTCGTGCAACCCAAGCCCCTACCACTTCGACGCTGCGTCTGCTTCCGAATGTGCATCCTTATATATATTTCACTTAATTATATTTTGTATAAAAACATTCCAGATATAAAGACTTTGCCCTTGACAAAAAACATTTTTAATTTTAATTTTTCTTATGACACATTCAAGACCACTAATAAAGCAATTCAGCTGTATATAAAAATAACTCTATTTAAAGCAACTTATACGAGAGTTGGATGAAAACATTTGAACTCCGATTTTTGCCGGCACAAATTTAATCTTCTGATTTATATGTGGATATATATATAAACAGGATGTTAAAAAAGTTTGTTCAGAAATTTTACCCACTAATGGTTCTCATTAAGATAAAGAAAAAAGTCTTAATAAACCTACGTCCTAGAATCAGTCGTTTCGGAGATATAAACAATTCCAATATTGTTATTGAATAAAGCGGTCATTAAATGTCATTAAATGTTCTCAACAAACGATGCTTAAATTAAATGTTCGACATGACCTCCATCCATGTGCAAACATGCTTGACATCTACGCACAAAAGAATCTCGCACTCTTTCGAAGATTCCTGGAGAGTGGCTTCTAGGTCATTTACAGGTATAGAATAAATTAACGATTTTAAGTAACCCCAAGCAAAAAAGTTTAGGGATTAAAATCAGCTGATCTAGGTGGCCAAGCATTTGGGCTCACCCGTCCTATCTATCTACCATTAAATCCATTATTTAAATAATTACGAACAATGCGCGAAATGTACAGGCGCGCCATCATGCATAAACCACATCCGTAACCTATCCTGAATGGGTATATGTTCTAATAATATTGGCAAAGTGTTTCGCAGAAATTCCAGTTATAAATTTCAGCAGTTAAGCGATTAGGAAGAAAACCTGGTCCTATCAGTCGATCGTTTAGAATATCAAGCCAAACATTAACAAAAAACTTATGCAGACTCCTTGATTCCACAACATCGTGAGGACTTTCGTTCGCCTAAACGTGACTATTATGAAAATTAATAATGCCGTCTTGAGTAAATGCAGCTTCATCGCTGAATAAAACTATAGAAGGAAAGATAGGATTTTCTCCAATTTTCAGCAAAATCATTTCGCAAAATACACTTCGCGAAACGTAGTTAGGAACGATTAGTGCTGGTACTCGTTACAGGTGATAAGGATACAGTTGTTGCTAATGTTAAGTACTTCAAACTAGAGGAAACTAGAGCGCTAATATTCTGGATATTCTTCAACCCTTCTACTGCAGGAGTACAAACAGGTCGAGGTACCAGCATCGCGAAAATTTGGTTTAAATGAACCAACTTCTGACAGATGTTGATGCATTTTTGCAAAAAAATTATCACTAGGAGGATAAGCTTCCGCATAAAGGCGACGTGCCTCATAAGCATTACCATTAACAGCACCATACATAAAGTGAATGTCTGCCATTTCTGCATTCGTGTATCTATTCATATTTAACCTCCAGCAGAAGCGAGATCGATATGGCATATAACGACAGTAAGTAATGAAAAATAAAAGCTAGGATACACCATTTATTGTATAGCAAGCGCCAATTAAGTTGGTGCGAAGAGGGGGTGCGCAGAAGCCGTTTTTAAAAACGTCCACCCCCACTACTCAAGTAATTGTCAGAATACATTTGTCATTGATGTTTGACGGAACATAATGTATTTGCTAGGGGTCATAAAGTGATACACGCTCAGAGGTTAGAATCATCGGACATTTGATGTAAAACCAAATACAAATCTCCCCACTACTTCTAATCCTGCGCGAACTTACCCCTCCTCGCGCCAACTTAATTGGCGTTTGCTATACATGGGTAACATAAGCAAAAGTTGAGTTATGCTTTGATGAAAAAAAATGTAAAATCAATTATAACTCAGAAACGACTGCTTTTAGGAACTAGGTTTACTAAGACTTTTTTCTTTATCTTAATGACAACCATAAATGGGTAAAATTTCCGAACACCTTTTTTTAATGCCCGGTATACACATTCATGAGCAAAAGTATTGCATATTTTGAATATGTTAAATAAAGTATTACCCTTTCCTTATTTCTTCATTCTTTGTTGGAAAAACTTAATATCTACAACTTATTTATTTGATTTTATATGACAACAGAAACTAAAGTTGATAAAGTGTTTTTATTAGAAATTAATAGACCTAGACAAATTCCCTAAATAAACGCAACAGTTTGTTATTGGCTGGTTCTTTTTTAAAGTTGGATTTAATATCGCATATTGCCTACTCTAGCATCTAATACAGCTTGCACACACCTTCCCATACCAAAAATCATATTTCTTAAATACTCTTGTGGAATTTGTTGCCATTCTTCCTCAGATGCTATTGGTAAGTCTTGTAGAGTTCCTGGAGACGGATTGTTTCTTAATTTTTCTCTTTAAGTAGTCCCGCATGTGCTCTATTTCATTACAATCCGGACTCTTTGCTGGCCAGATCACACTCTCAATTTTAACATCAGTACGATACTATTGTACATCAGCAATGTGCGGGCGTGCGTTATCATGGATCAATCTGAACCTATCAAACCCAATAAAGCCGGCGTATGGATAAAGATGGTCTTGAAGGATATATTGTAAGTACCAAACGCCTGTCATTCTTTGAGTGACTTCCACAAACTCAGTACGTCCTTCTGAACTTATACCTGCTCAATACATCACTGAGGCTCAACCTGCTGCAAAAGCAATATTTTTGACCAACGTACATGGTGCAAAACGTTCATTTCTTCGTCTGTACACTAAGTTATGTTCATCTGGATGATACAATGATACATTGCTCGGCAGTCCACGGTAAATGTTCTTGAGCAAAGTTTCGTCTTTCTATCCTGTGCCGTGAAACAATTCTGGAACTTTTGCAGGTCATCTTGCTTTTAAACCATATTTCTTTAGCGTTCTCGATATCGCAAATCTGCTTACATTCGTCCCAGTAGCTTCCACAAGATATCCACTAAGCTCAGATGCCGTTGCAACCCGATTTCTTAGAGCTGTGGTTTGAAGTAAATGATTTTGTGTGCTTGGTGCATCTCGGTCGGCCTTGTACGGGACATCTGCTGAATCTGCCGGTTTCCCTATACCGTTTTAGAATACGGCAAACAGTGGATTGGTGCATATGTAAGCGCTCCGATATTTCCATTTGCTTCAGACCTACTACAGATAAAGCAATATCTTGAGCAGCTATCGGCCCGCTGTAATTAGGCGTATGTTCCATTTCAGTGACGGTACTAATAGACGTTTATGTCAACACAGTCTCAGAATGTCTGAGAGAGCAATAACCTAAGATTATCTCCGAAGCAGCGAAATAAACAAATTGTTACAATACCAACCTTTTTTTTTGGTAACCGGGGATTCGATTTTTTGTGTAATGCGTTTTTTTAACGTTTTTATTGTTCAAAAAAGTATATATTGTATTATATTGAATGAGCCACAAAAAAGTTTTCAGAGTATGCCATGGACTAATCATATATATAGTTATGTCTTAGATTGATTAAGTGTTCTAACCTACATGTACTATTAGCAATAGGTTAAATCGTAACTTGTCAATTTGACCTATGATTATGTACAAATGACACTGCGTCAATTCTCTAAGCTCAGACGTGACTTATATGTCTATCTCAGTCGTGCATGGCCCACCTAGGATACAAATTTTGTGGCTCGCTTGATATATATGTTGTGACAAAAAATAGTGATAAATAAACAAAACTTTTCACGTAGCACTAAATATTAAAAATATGTAATACTTTCGCTCATGAGTGTAATTTGTAGCTTCGCATTCTCACGGTGAAATAAATTTTTGATCAGTTACAGCTCTCGCAGTATAAGTTGGTGAGCGGTGGGGATGCACCGTAAACGTATTTAGGAAACATACCACCCACCTGTCTGATTCAGTTACTGCATAGCAGTTGCCAGTGTCGGATCAATATAAGTTCTGTAGGTGAAGCAAAAGTGATTAATAGTTAAGCACGCAGGTACGCCAGTGATACGGAAACGTTGTATTTCAGAACGAATAATACGTAATCTACCCTTCCTCTATCTGCACAAACTCACTCCCATCCTTCACCAACTTATAATGCGAGAGCTGTACTCTTGTATAACTTACAAGAATGCAACTTATAATTCTGTACTAAAATTCTCAAAATTTTTAGAAATATTTCATTTGAATTTTACTTTTTTATTGAATACAATTGAAAGTATTCTTTATTTTTGAAAAGGGTACTTCATTACTTTTGCTTAGTATTGTACACGTATTATAAATAAAACAAATGCTCGACTCAGTGTAAATAGAAACATAATCATCAAATAAACTAGATTGATTCAAAAGTTATAAAAGAAATTTTAATTTCAGTCCAACTCTCGCATTATACTATACACAAAAGTAATTGTCAAACCTTTTTCAACAAAGTGAAGTAGTAATTCTAATATTTATGCAAGTATTGTTTTCTTAATGCGTGAATAAATAAATACCTCTCAGTAAAATCTGATCCTGATGATACACTACTAGGAATTTTATTTCTAATTTGCCTCATTTTAATTGCACTAAGTTTACTTCTTGCCTTAACTGAAATTTTTTGTGCTCTATTCTCGCTTTTTAACTTTTCACTTCTCTGTTTCTTACAGAGAATTTTCTTTTCAAAAATACGACTTTCAGCTGTTGAATCACAGTCATTAGCAGGTACAGCAGAGGCTTCATTCAATTTGACCTTTCCTGAGATCTTATAGGGAGTTACGATTTTTACTTGCTCGAAAGTATCCTCAGAATTAACTTCTATAATTTCCCTGCTTCCCAACTCTGACTTTAACAAATTTTGATATTTTGATTTTCTGATCTCTTGGAGTTTGGAACGAAGCACTTGAACTTCTTTATAATATCTTTCGTTCAAGTTGGCAATATCATAATCCTTTTTATCGAAAAACGTGCACGTATCATTTTCAGGAACTTGCTTAAATTTTATATCAACTATATTACAATTAAAATTTGACTTTGATAAAATGCGTTTTGGTGAGCTTTGTTTTACTTTATCTATACTTTTGAAGTCTTCCCTCCTTTCACTAATATTAGCATTTTGACATTTAGAATTTGGTTCACATTTATCATTTACATGTAAAGATGGTCCATCAATGGAATGAAATTTTGGGGATGTCCACATATCATTTCTAACTAAGTTTGTTTTATAATCTAGTGTTGACAGGTTTTTTACACCATTTACACTTGAATATTTTAAATTATCATGTTTATTTGGTGATTTTTGACCTTCAAATAAATTTGTAACACATCCATTTTTGACAATATTCTTATGTAGTTTCTCATTCATAATAAATAAATTTTGTCCAGTATTATTGAAATCAACTAATTTAAATGAGTTTTCATTTAACTTTGGTGGTTTTTCGAAGTAATCAGAATTACCACTTGACACTTTAGTTAAATTTGATGTATTGCTAAAAATTTGGCAATTGTTTGAAATATAAGTTGTTGGTAATTCACAAAGGTTCGATCTTATTCGACAACAATCAAATCTTACATCTTTATTGTCGTATTCTAATTCCATATTTTCAAATTCCTGACATCTACTATATTTTTTGGGGGTGAACGTCTTCATTTCTTTACCTTTTCTTCTACATGGTTCACTTGTTTCACTTCGAGTTCTCCTTCTTGGGGAATCTTTATCACAGGTCGGACACCAACTTGCATATGAGTACCTACAAAATTTTTCTTCATGTTTTGCTGTTGAATATGGCAGAGGTAAACTGCAATCTGTCATTTTAAAATCCTCCCTTGCTCCACAATAATTCTGGTTAGGCATCTTAAAATGTATATTGTGTTAGTCATTTTAAAAATTAAAAAAGACCTATTTATAGAAAATTTTGTTAAACATGCTTTCACCCACATAACCTGAATATATTACTAGAAGCACAACATGGAAAAATCAAAAGAGAATATTAAATTAGAAGTAATTTCATTAGTCAAAATGGTGTAAAACTAGAAAACAATGGATCCAATAAAAACTTTCATTCTTTAAAATGATTGATTAGATCAACACACAATCGAAACTTTAATTGGTAATATAATCAATACTACTTACGATCTTTTATAATATTTAGAAGCTTTTTTTTTTTTAGTTAATTATCATTTTCTTTTTGAATCCTTTATTAAACTCCTACACATAGAAAAAAACTCAAAGGATCATCTTTAATGCCGCGTGCAAGAAGGAGAGTTCGAAGAGTTTGTACAATTAATCACAGACAGACGTTTTAAATATGAATGAAGTAACGCAGTTAATATAAGAGAAAAGGAAATAGGGTAGGATATACGATACTTGCGAAAATGGTGGATTTAAAAAGCTTAAATATTCCCGCCGGCCATTAATTTTTAAATAATATTTCTTGAATGGTCAACTTAAGCATCTAATTCAAATATATATAAAGATAAGCCATATTTATCCACACATAATTCTATATATATACATTTTATAGTTATGTAATTCATATTATTAAAAATATACAGTTTATTATTAAATTTATTGTATAACTATATTTATGAGAATTTTATGACGTTTTTATTATTTTATTGAATAATTTGTAATAAATGTAAGTATTTTTAAAATGTTAAAAACATATATAGCATTCCAAGAATAAATTCAAAAGCCCTTCCAATCAATGAATTAGCACTGCCCTACATCATTACGGTTGACGCCAAAATTGACACAATTTAATACAAGACTTCTCACTATAAATTTATTATATGTTCCCTTTAGATATATGTAAATTTTCATTTATTCGTCCTTATATATGTATTATGTACTCTATATGAAACCTATAGCTGCATAAAAATAATAATAGAATAATATTCCCCACAATTATTTTTTTTACATTGAAATTATACATAAAGTATTTCTTTCAGTCCAAGGCCAAATTTAAGGCGTAAGAATACCCTAAAATGACTAACGTTTGTAGTATTACAGCGCGTATTCATGTATATTAGAAAGAGATAAAGTACAATGTGCGGTTCGATATTGAGCAGTACGAACTGCAAATAATACAACTAAAATGTATTAATTAAATATGCATAATTTACATATTTTTAAAAATAAATCTATAAATATAATTTCACACTAAGGGTTAATACCTATAGTTTACTGCTTTCTGAACATTTTCTGATATATAAAATATAAAGAATGTATTTTATTTTGATTCAATTTTATCACATTCTATTAATAAATATTTATATTAAGATTATTGAGCATTTCAACATTGCAACCTCTAAGTTTAAAGCTCACAAAAAATATAAAAAGTCAAACATAAAGTAAGGCAAAAGTTTACTATTTGTTGGAATCAAATATAATATTTAACATAGGATAAATATATAGATCATGTCGGGTTCCGCTTTTCTTCTCAAAGGCTATGAATGAAGCACATACTTGGAATTATTTGACATATCAATTTCATATTTTGGTATTCATAAAATACTGTTAGTTGCGTATTGGTAGGTGTTGGCAGCTTTTAATAGCATGTTGGCAGCATTTAATGCAAGCTGTCATGTGTAATATTTAGTAATGTGCATGCAATTGATTTTTTTATCAGTATTTTGAAGATTGCACAAAGTACTAAATTTTAGGGAAAAAAATGAGTAGGAAATACGGAGATGATACAATTTCTAAATCCGGTAAATAATTTTAAATAAATAGTTCTTCAGTTGACATCGAGCATTTAACCTCAAATTTTTTTTTCTAATTTGCATGCGTTTACCGCTGCCCTAAATTAAAATCTTTAAATTTGTCAGTGTTTGTTAGGGTTAGAATCCAGAAAAGAACGAAGTCGTTCAAGATCAAGGTCTCCACGAAGGACAGATGAAAGGAAAGCGGACAATGTATCACTTGGTGCTAAAAACAGACTCAAAAGTATCGGGATACAAATGAAATTAAGTGGTCAAAAGACGCCGACACATAAGCAGAAATTGTCAGTGGCATCTGCATTTAATCAAGATAGTGATGAAGAACCTGAAGAAATGCCACCTGAAGCAAAAATGCGTATGAGAAATATAGGACGGTAAATTAAGAATTTATAAACAAAATGCAGAACTCGTTGTTATTAAAAAAGTGCATTGCAGAGATACACCTACATCATCTGGCCCAAACTCTTTTGGGAAAACAAAACAGGGATTTTCAGATGCAAAAAAAGTATTCGAAAAGAATTTAAAAGAAGCTATGGAAAATGCTTTAAAAGATGATTAGATCTTAATTACATCTATTGTTAGTACCTTTACATATTTTAATAATGTACACAACGTACAAAAACATTTTACTTTTTAATTTGGGTTTAAATTCCACACATTTAGCTAATATTTTTGTAGCAATTTATTTCAGTAAGATTTAATAACTTATTAATTTGTTGAAATGTATTATAGTGATATTAAAATAAAGAAATAAATATCTAATCATATTGTATTTTCATCCTTGACAATAATTTTACAAAATAAGTTTCTATACAAGAAAGAAACAATAAAATGTTATGTATGTCCATATTTTTCGTATTTAAAAATGCTTAATATAATAATTATACATTCGTGAATATTTACAAAACATTAAAATGCAGGATATGTTGCAAACCATTGAAAAGCACCATTAGGACCAGTTTGAGCACCAAAATCAACTAGTTTTTTATTCCCTTCATGTTCATGCGGAGTTGGTTTATAATGCTTCTGTGTTCCATAAATCAAGCCAAAAATTAAAAAAAAGACAAATGCAAATGTAATCTGGAAAATAGAAATTCTATGAAGATACTTTTAATTTTGTATACGTTTATATCACTTACCAACTTCATATTAAAGTAATTATTAAGTATTTAAACTATAAAACAAGTAACTACTCTACTTATACATGAAACTTTCACTTTAATTTTTTTATGTAAAGTTAATTTTGTGGTCAAGAACTAATTTCTCCTGTTTGTCTATGAAATAAGAGCAAAATAAGCAAATTAAATTATATTTGGCGGTTTCACAAACTTCCTATATCAAATAAGTCGTATGCCAACATAAGTTTCGTAAAAACACCAGGATATTCGTTCTTTATTTCCGCTTGAACTTGACAGTATCAGTTTAGGATGGTGAGTATTTTGTAAATAAATATTTAAAATATCTTAATTTAAATATATTTTCGTAATATGTCAAATAATATTAATTTGCCACAACAACTACTGTGTTGTTGTATTATATGCACATTGTTAAATTTCAAAATTCGACTTTAACCTTACTTTTCATTAACATGTGTTACTTGTTTTTAGACGTGCAAAAGACGAAATGGTGGACGTGCTAAACATGGACGTGGTCATGTAAAACCCGTTCGTTGCACAAATTGTGCCAGATGTGTTCCGAAGGATAAAGCAATTAAAAAATTTGTTATTAGAAATATCGTCGAAGCTGCGGCTGTTAGAGATATTACAGATGCGTCTGTGTACACTTGTAAGTGTGTTCATTTTATTTCTAACTTATTATAAACTATAATTTCATTTCAGCTTATGTTTTACCAAAGCTGTATGCAAAATTACATTATTGTGTCTCCTGTGCAATCCACAGTAAGGTTGTAAGGAACAGAAGTAAAGAAGAAAGGAAGAAGCGCACACCACCACTACGTAATTTCCCAGGTAGAGATAATGTTAGAAATGTCCAGGCGCAAAGAAAATAACTTTCTTATTATTATTTACAAACAAATAAAATTCTAAAAATAATTGTGTTTTATTATTTAGCATATTTTTATAAAAAAATTGAGAAATCTTCTAAACCTGCTATTCAACTCAAAAAAATACTTTGGCACATGACAGTTATTTAAATGAAATATTGATTTAATTGATTCGGTTTTTACTTGGTGAACAGCTATTATTTTAAATGCAAATAAAAATAATCTTTGCCTTATGAATATTAGTTCCTGAAACAATGATTGTTTTCATCAACACGGTGGCTTCGTCAAGTACCTACTAATACGTTACATACTAAAATCGTTTAAATAAAATTAATATTTAAGGCTTTGAAATTTAAGAATATACACAAATATTGTAGAGAAAATATGACTAAAGAAGTATTATTTATATCTGGTTTTATATTATAGTTAAAACCTTTTCTTAATAAGTTTTTTTTCGTCTGAACTGAAATTGGTACTTGTTAAATTTTAAAACCTTTTGAAGAAAATGTGGTTAGAAGCTTATGTTGGGATATTATCAGGTTTATTTGATTTTTATGCATTAAATTATCTATCTTATTATGTCTAACATACTTTTTATTAATAACTTCGTTAACTTGAAATATAATAACTTGCTACTGAAATTCGTCAATTCTATTCAAAAAAATATTGAATTTACATGGAATATTATTGTGATATTATCTAATTGGAAAATTCCCGGGTTTAATTTTTAGTTCATGACGCTAGTCGTTTTGGCGCTGTTTGCAACCCATTTCATTTTCCCGCACAAAATGGTAAATGTTTTGTTTCCTGCATTCCTATCTAACTTTTCTGATTGGGGCAGGTGTTTGTTGCTTACATTATTTACTTATACATTTAGATACAATATTTGAATTTTTTCTTAACCACGTTGTGCTTAAAATGCACATTCATTCCAAACAAAATTTGACAGTTTATATTAATTGTATTAACATTTATGTAGATACAATTTAAATTTAAAAATCACATCGCTTTTATTTTGAAGCTAGATGATAATAATCTTATAATAGTTAGGTCTGACTATCTTGAAGGCCACTCAATGTCCCCGTGTTTGAAAAATAACGCGATCTGAAAACAATCGTCGCACAGCAGTCCTAGATACTCTTGCGGTATGTGCAATAGCACCGTCTTGTTGGAACCATGCATTCTGGTTGTTTTGTGGAAGCAGGTTCAATTGCTGTGTTACAAGCTGGTTTATCATGTTAGCATAGTGTGCATAATTGACTGTTACATCATTTTCATTCTGATCCTCAAAAAAGTAGGGACCAATAATTTCCATAGAGAACATTGACACAAAGCACAGCATACCGTTACCTTCGGACTGTGTAATGGTTTTTGGTAAAGTTCCTTTGGATTTTCCAAAGACTAATAATGGCTATTTTGCTTATTGGTATAGTCTGATAAATTGAACTGCGCTTCATCAGACATCCATCAATTATGAACATCAATTTCTTGTTGTAATATCGTTTCAGCGAGAACAGCGTGTAGGGGCTTAGCGGCCGTGTCAAGGCGAGCGTTCAGTAACGTTTACGTACTCGCATCATTTATGTTCGTGACTTTCATGATTCATGAGTGAGAATAGGCGATGCGGACGCATGAATGTTTACACATTAAATAATGATAAAAAATATATTATATAACGTGCTGAAACACTTACTGTTTTAAAAAGCTTCCATGAAATCACAAACTGGGTGGCATATTAAATATTTGAATAATTAAATATGTTTCTACACTTGTTTCAGTCAAATGAGTACGGCGTGCGGAATAAATATTTTTCAATGATGAAAACGACCGTTCCACATGGAGTGATGTTATATTTGCAAATTTAAAGTAATCTTTGTGACAACTTAATGGATCTTTCGATGCACCTTTACAAATTTGTCTTAGTATGAGAAAATCTGAATCCCTGTCAATAACACTTTCAAATTTTCGTATTACACATTTATTTTTTTCGCCTGCCGCCGCACATAGGTGTGAGTGAACATCATCCACAATTTGAACAGAATTCACAAACGACATCGAATCATTGTGTAATTTTTCAATTCCCCCCGCTAGTCCATAGTAGTTCTTGCGAATAGTTTCTAAATCACTTTTTACCTGACTATCTTGAAACATTTTCTGGAGTTTCTTGATAGTTTCGGTGTGTCTCGGATCGAATTGTAAAGCTACCTTCTTTACATTATCAAAATGTTCGCAGTAGTAAAACGCAGCCTCTATATATGTTCTACAACGCGTAATAATCGACTGGGGTGGTTCAGGCACTTTGAGACACAGTTCGTGAAATTTTTTTGTACGTTTTGGGGGCTTTAGAAACACTGCCTTCGTATGAGCTTAAAGTATTTACTCGTGGATAACATTTAGATATCAATTGCGCCACAAGGTTTAAAGCATGGGTTTTACATGTTACATGTACAGGATGTCACTCTCTTCTTTAAGAGATCGGCCTAAAGAAAGCATGTTAGCGGCACCGTCACTCACAAACATTAAAAGTTGGCTTGTTGAAACTTGAAATTTGTTCAATGCGCTCGACACCACCTTCAAAATTTCATCGCTAGTACATTTTGCAACTCTTTTGGAAGCAAGTAAGCTAGAGGATGACGGTTCAAATTCTTCTATTGTACGTACCATCACATTCACCACATAATTTTTTTGCCGATCGGTTGTTTCGTCCACACATAACCACAATTTTTATCTTTCAATTCTGCTTTAATTCTTCTTTCAACATAGTCACGAGCAGATGGCATAACGTTTCTTATCGATGTCCGACTTGGTAATGTATAATCCGAATACTTGCTTGAGAAGGAGACAAATGCTTCTTGGTCTAGCAAAGTGAACGGTAGATTAGATATAATAAAACAAACACCTATATCAAATGTTAATTGTTCGCTGTATCGTTTGTCACGGATTGCAGAACAGTGTTTTATACTTTTTAGGTGGCGTTCACACTTCCACCTGCTGGTAACATCAAATAATCGTCGCACCTTACACATTTAATTGTATCGCCTTCGTATTCTAAATCCGGCATACTCGCTATTACGTTTTCTAGTTTCTTCGAAATACGCCGTTTCCGAAACGTACCTAAATGCGACATTTTCTAAGTATGTGTGTGCTGACATGCACTCACAACGACCAGTGGAATAATACTGAACAAGTTTGCTTTGATACGGACGCTTGTGTTTCCATGCCGCGCGCTTCTCCACTCTACGTTGCTCTCGGTACTGCACTGGAAATTGTCCCTCTTTGCCGAGTGTACTTATAAGGATGAAAATGGAAATTCTTATGTAAAATTCCTAGAAAAGTTGTCCTAGCTAAACCAATTGCCCGGCTATGTTTTCGACTGGAACGTTTCGGACTGCGCTGTAGAGCTGCTCTAACTCGATCAATTTTATCCAAAGTTCTGACACTTCTGTTTGGTTCCATGCGTTTGACATTGTTCGCTGATCCGTTTTCTTCAAATTTAGGAACCCACTCTTTTATGGCGTGACCAGATGGAACTCTTCCGTGACGGGGAATATTAGAATTAATCTGAAATTTCCGCTGTACTGCGATACAGTCATTATTTTTATAATACGCTTTTATTACAAAAGAACGTTGCTCACCGTTCCATGATCGTTTGACAAAGAAATCCATAGCAACCTATGATTAGTTTCAAAATAATGTTTTCAAAATCTCCCGCTACCATGGACCACCTAGTACATACTGGAATATATTTTTATATTATTATGGGGTTCGTATTAAGTAGTTTGCATGTGCTTATGGAAATAAAACGACAAAACTAAATTAGATATGTTTTTTTAATATACTGTCCATTGAATACAATCCCTGTATTTTGAATAAACAACAGCAAATCGTCAAAATATCGCAATATTTTTTTAAATATAACGTATTTCTTTGGCTATAAATTTTTACTATATATTGTATTATATAATATAGACTATGTATGTACGGTATTAAAACAAAGGCATCGATAAAATTATTCAAGAGATTTTATAATTTAATTTTCCACATTAAATTCTTTTAATTATATTTATACACGAAAACAAATAACATATCGATGCTATTATCTTAATGTACATATACAAGTTAAGATAAAAGTACAGTTAATAGTAAGAGAGACAGAGTTGTCTAAAAATAGAATCATTGGTTAAAGCCATTTATTGTTTTTTTTTAAATATATATTTTATTATTTTCTTTTTTATTCTGCTTGCACTATAACATAGTTCTGCCCACTTCATTGATCTAAAAATTGATTTCTCTATGAAAGACAATATGTATTCTTTTGTACAATAAGTACGTTATGTCCCAAAAGACAGATAATACAGCCTCTACAACACATTTATTTCTTTTTTACTATGAATAAGCATATATCACATAAGTTTACATTTATATAAATATATATATTAACAAAGTATTTATACAAATTCCATATCATGGATCAATATTATAGATGTGGATCTAAACTTGCAACTTAAAAAATATATTGTAGTCAATTCTAAATGTTTATATTTAATAATAGTACCTATATAATATATATTGTATATTAAATATTCTATCACAAACATTCGCTTCTTACAAAAATATGTTAAAAAGAGAATTAAATTATAAAAACCTTTAATAAAATTTTATACTTTATTCGGCGAGTCAGCATGCGGAAAAATGGTAATAAATAAATTAAGTTCCTGAAAGCACAGAAAGGACAAAAATCCACGGTGCCTTTGATGCTTTAGGGTTCATTTTTCATGATCTTGAAGCTATTGCTTACGCTGTCGCCATTTTGAAACTATGTTATATTGCTATGCTATAACGGTTTATATCAAAATAATAACGAGCCATCGAAAAAATTCATAATTAGAGTAGACTGTGAAATTGGGTCGATACTTTAACCATTTCCACATAATGACATTTATTATTTGACATTGAAACTATAAGTTTGTGTCAAATTTTTCAAAACTCTTATTAAGTTGGTTGGTTTGTGTTTAGATGTAAATGGACAACATTTTCAACAACTTCTGTAGTTATTTGTAAATTTTGATTATGATTTCGATATTAAATAAATTATTTGTTTTCTTTTTTGTTGTAGTATCATTTCTCAATGCCATAACCTTTTTTTACAATGAAACCAAATGAAACTGTCAAGCATCAAGTAATGTGTCATTATGTGGAAGTGGTTAAAGTACCAACAAAATTTCACAGTCTACTCCAATTATGAATTTTTTCGATGGCTCGTTATAATTGTAAATAAAAATAGTACAATGTAAAATAAAACAAAACAATTAATTTGTTTAATCTTCACTATATAAAACGTATATTTTCTAAACGTTTACAAAAATGTGACGCGTTTCGCTAACACTGTAGCTTTATCAAACGACGATGGTATAATCATTATTCTACAAATGAAATGAGTGTATGTACGGTCGCGGTTACATAAAAGCGACCACTAATTTGACATTTTGTGTTATTTTAATAAATTTTGGTAAATCAGGTTTTTAAAATGTTATATATGTTGTCAGCAATGACAGCAAAAATTAAATAATATGATAATAAAACGTCAAAGTGACAAATATTATTACAACAACTTTAATGTAAAATCAATAATGTTACTACGAAAATAATTACAAATCTTTATTAAAATTAATATTTTGAAACTCCGCCGTTGTTCTCGATAACGTAGTTTAGTCTTCTAGGTAAGGAAGCTACCAAATTACGGGCATACTCTGGAGTAAAACTGTTCCATACCTCTTGAATT
Source organism: Melolontha melolontha (assembly GCA_935421215.2). NCBI lineage: Eukaryota > Metazoa > Arthropoda > Insecta > Coleoptera > Scarabaeidae > Melolontha > Melolontha melolontha. The sequence continues at coordinate 34,297,367 of OW285242.1, forward strand.
GTATTCCATAAATGCTCAGCATTTCGTGGATAAAAATTATTTCCTTTATTAATTGTCTTCAACATCAAACCCCAAACATTCTCTATAGGATTAAGGTCAGCACTACGTGCTGGCCAGGGCAGCACTGTTACGTTGTGTCGTTGCAGCCATTCTGTTACTGTTTGGGCGGTATGAACTCGACAATTATCCTGCTGGAACACAAAGTTATTTTCAGGAAACATGCCGTTGACTGATGGTAGCATGATGTTCTCTAGAATGTCTATATATGTTAATGCATTGAACCTGTTTTGAACATGTGTGCAGACACCAAGACCGTTGGCACTCATCCACCCCCAAACATTAACAGAAAAACGGCCTATTTTTCTAACATTATGGATATATAGTTCCTAGAAACGAGTGTTTGGTGGTCTATATACTCTAACGTGACCGTTGTAATATGATTGAAAGACTTTCTCATCCGTGAAAACTACGTTCTGCCAAAAATTTGCGTCGTGCATAAAATATTGTATCGCAAACCCGATTCTCTCTTCTCTATTACCTTGCGTTAAAAAAGGCTTTTGCACTGCAACACGACTTCTAATGTTAGATGTAGTTTTTATACGACGCCGTGCCGTTCTGATAGACCCTGGAAAGTTTGTCGCACGTCGTGCTTCCACAGCAGTTTCAAAAGGATTATTTATCAAAAAGTTTATCAGATCATTGTCCTCTTCCTCTGTTGAAACTTTTTGCTGACCAGTCCCCACCTTTCTTTCTAATGAACGTCTCTGATTCCATCGGGCATTTATATAATGAACAGTACTTTTCGCCACTTGAAATCGTTCGGCTACCCTTCTCTCTGACCAACCTTCTTCCAAAAGGGTCACTATACTACTTTTTTGTGCAATATTTAAGTGAGGCATTATGACTTTGTAAGTAATGACACTAATGACAATTTAAATAATATTTGACTTTTTTCATTATTAAGTGACATGATGTATACAATAGGAAAAAGTGCCGGTCGCTTTTATGTGACCGCGACAGTACATAAATTTGGTAATTACAGGTATATAAAGAAAGAAACAATAAGCTGTTAACAAAGAAAGGAAGAGATTAGGCATTCAAACACAATAATCACATTGAAAAACCCTAATTAAATAAGTTTAGTAAAGGAGAACTATTTACATCTAGTTGGTCATTCAGTAAATTCCCAGACTTTTTATTTTTATTTATTTCCAGGGCTTCTAAGAGGTCTAATTTATACGATTTATTTTGTACATGTAAGATTTCAAACTCCGGATCGAATGAATGGTTTTCAGATAATAAGTGATTTGAGTAATTAGAATCTAGTTTTTTGTTACCATAACTACGTTTATGTTCTGAAATTCTAGTTTTGAAATTTCTGAAAGTTCTACTAATATAAATTTTGTCACAATTACTACCACATTTTAATTTATAAACCCGTGATTTATTAACATTTGAGGATTTGGATTTATTGTTTTTAATGGACCTGGCTAAATTGTTGTCTCTTTTAAAGCATGTATTTAGGTCTGAAGTTTCTAAACATTTTTTAATTTTAATTGAAGGTTTTCCTATGTACGTTAAACTTTTAAATTGACTATTTTTATTTTTACTCTTATCAGAAGGAAATACTTGTTCTAATGCTTGCTTTTTTTTCCTAGCTATAATATTATCAATTAAATTTGGGTCATAGTTATTATTGACAGCTATTTCTTTAATAATATTTAATTCTTTGTTGTAATTATTAGTCGTTAAAGGAATTGTTAAAAGTTTGTGTATCATACTATTGTAAGCTGCTAATTTATGGTTATATGGGTGGACTGAAAAAGTCATGTTTATTATTTATTTTTGAAATAGTAAGGTCTAAAAAGTTGATAGAGTTATTTTGTTCAATTTCTACGGTGAATTTTATATTACTATGGATTGTATTTATATATGTTACGAAACTATCTAATTGTCTGGTGGTACCAGTAAAGCTGGCTAAAATATCATCCACATATCGGTGCCAGTAAATAAATTTGTTACTCAAAGGGTGTATATGAATTAATTTTTCAATATTGTCCATAAAAACTCCATAAAATCTTCACCAAGTAACAGCCTCATCTATTCAAAAATAGTACACTATATCAGCTACTACAGTTTTATGTTTTCTTTATTTATACACGGTATTCTGCGACTCGACCGACAATATACTCTGGCGGTCATGACGATAAAAAAATGTTATATGACCTATAGGTGAATTCCTCTTTGTTTCGTAGATATCGATGGAATTTAAATTTTAAAAAATGAGAAAAGAAAATTTATTCATAAATTGATAGATAATTAACACAAAATTACAGTAACTGTTCAAAATGAGAACCGCTATTTTCTAAACAAGCAGCTATTCTTCGTGTCATAGAATGTTGCCAGTTAATTGATGCCAATTCATTCTTTAGAGAATTAGTAGCTTCAACTATACGTCAGTAGCGTCAGTCAACTCTTCGCGTGTATCTGGTTTACCATTACTATGCAGACGAGATTTGAGGCAACCCCACAAAAAAAATCTAAAGGCGACAAATCAGGTGCCAAGCTGGCCAATGTACAGAACCACCTCGTTCTATCCACCTTTTCGCAAAGTTTTCATTAAGAAACACCGCCACTTGTCTCCCAAAATGTGGTGGCGCCCCATCTTCCTGAAACCACATAGTACGACGAGCTTCCAAAGGAATATCTTTCAAGGAATTCGGCAATTCTTCTTCCAAAAAGTGAAGGTAAGTTTCTGCATTAAGACGTTCTTCAATAATATAAGGCCCAATTAGATGATTATTTAACAAGCCGCAACACACGTTGCCGGAAAAACGATGTTGATGGTTAACTACGATTGTTTCGCGCCCAGATATGAGAATTAGGTGTGTTGTTTATACCATTCCTTGTAAATTGGGCCTCATCCGTAACAAGTTGTGTGGAATAACCTCCAAATTATTTTGTAACCACTGGCAATACCGTACTCGATTTTCTAAATCTCCAGAAAGTAAATGCTGAACTTTTTGTAAACGATAGAGAAAAAGTCCATTAAGGTGCAGAAATTCTCCATACGTTGATTTGAGGAATTCCTGTTGTATGAGATATTCTACGAATACTGGCAGAAGAACTTCGTTCAACTTCATTTAAAACTACTTCAGCGTTTCTCCGAATCCATCTTTTTCTACACTACGATTTGGGAAAGATCCTGTCTCTCTTAAACAGTGAAAAACGTTTGAAAATGTTGTGTGGTGAGAAACAATGCAATTTGGGTATCGCCTGATGTACTCCACAGCTGCAGCGCATCCACTTCCATTGCAAAAATCATATAAGAAAACCATATCAGCATATTCTGCATTAGTAAAACGCGGCATAATGACTTAAATTAATATTACAGCGCAAGTCATTAATTTGTCAATCATACGTTAATACGTCAAGGCTTACTAAATTAGAGGAATTCACCTATAGGTCATATAACATTTTTTGATCGTAATGACCGCCAGGGTATATGTTATAAATTTGTCGGTCGAGTCGCGGAGCACCCTGTATGAAATAACAAAATTTGAGCCAAGTACAGGGTGCGGCAAAATAACCTCCCTATTTTCGATGCTCGGTAGTAAGTAACTGGAGACACTTAGAGTAGTGGGGATAGCAGCAGTCGACGCAGGAAAATGGGAAGTTTACGTTGCATTCGGCACGTAGGCACCAGTCGCCATCATGGCGTGGATGAACGAGCACAGAGCTTATGCGGTCGAAGCGTTCATTCGCAACAATGAGTCAGTTATCACGGCACAGCGTGCTTTTCGAACGCGATTTCAAATTCCTCCGCGTGAGTCGGTACCGGACAGAAAGTCTATTTTGTTGTGGGTAAAAAACTTTAGAGAGACTGGTTCTGTTGTTAAAAAACGGGGTGGAAGACCTCGTAGTGCCCGTACACCTGAAAACATCAATGCGGTTAGACAATCAGTTTTGCAGTCTCCTAAAAGATCAGCTCGTAAACATGCAGCCGCCCTTCGAATGTCTGACCGTAGTGTTCGTCGAATCCTACGCAAGGATCTTCATTTCCATCCTTAAAAGATGGTTGTTGTGCAAGAACTGTCACAACGTGATTGCCAGAGTCGCACGGAAGCATGTCAACTCATCTTGGAAAGTCTTCCACCAGACAGCATTGTTCAAACATCGTCCCGGAAACCTGCTAGACCTGAAAGAAGCAATTCGCGAGGAAATTCATCGCATACCTCAAGCGATGCTTGAGAGAGTCCACGAGTGCTTCAATGTTCGCTTGCAGCAGTGTATCAACAGCCACGGCCACCATTTGTCAGATATTATTTTCAAAACCAAGTAAAAAAAAATTCCCGTGTTAAAGAATAAGTTGGTAAAAATAAAATTGTTTTATCTGGAAAAATGCTTTTTTTTATTTACGTCAAAAAATAGGGAGGTTATTTTGCCGCACCCTGTATTATTTATGAGTTGGACAGTTTTTTGTCCGCCAGTTTACTAGAATATGTATGAACAAAATTGCTTTTAATACAAATTTGTTTCGAAATATATATTATAAAAAAAATTGGCATCACGATTAGAAGTAAATATTAGAGAAGTTACAATGAAATAATTCATGTTATTTTAAACTACTAATGAAAAGCTACAGTTCATAAAGTATAAGTTTTCAGTTCGTACTGCCCAAGTGGGAACCACAAATTATACTTTATCTCTTTCTAACACACATGAATACGCGCTATAATACTACTCACGTTTGTCATTTTAAGTTAAGACGTACGTCTTTGAAATATTATATTAAATAAAAAGGATAAGTTGTCCAGGAGATAGTTTTATGATATTCGGCTTGCTGTCAAATTATTTGAATATTGTTGTTTATTGACTTTGTTTCCGGTATTCTGACTTCTAGGTTAACCATTCTTCTAATTTGAATACTTAGTTAGTCATAAAAAATTACAAAAACCGTTCTTTTCAGAACAATACTGATAATAAATAGTAATATCAATTAGTGACAATAAGTACGAAATTGTTTGATTGTCACTTTGACATTTCTAACCTACCTATTTATTTTACAGAATATTTCTTAGATGCCTGGTAATTTGTTCGAATATTAAAGTAATAATTTGGGCATAGTTTTCTTGGATAGAATGAATATATTTATAATAGAAAAGAAACAATACCTTTGAACTATTCATGTTCCTACTTTACTCATTATTATTATTATTTTGACATGTAGGTTATGTATATGCTTTCTTTGGTTATATTGCAAGCGACATACTAAAATTTTGACAATATTGCAAAACATGACGTTTATATTTTATGATGACAAACGGTTATTTCCGTGATTGAATATTGACTTTATTTGACTCTGCAGTATTGATTTGAATCACATGCTTTGAATTTGGCCTTGAACTGAAAACTTATACTTTATGAACTGGAATCAAAATAGGAAACTAAAAAAAGCATTAAAACTCATTTGATTACATATAGAAAATTTGTATTATTTAAGTGTTTATAAATGTTTTAATATATTTAATTTAACACTTTTACCCTTTTGAGAAGTTAAATTTCTGTTAAAAAACTTTAGCGTTTAAATTAATCATGTAACCAACATTCCAAGCTTTGTTTGACATAGTTTCAAAATGGTTCATTGGATTCGGCGCCCAAAAACCTAAATCAACAAAAAAAATTATTTGTCCTTTATTATGTGCTGTCATGTTGGTATTGGAAAAGGTCCATTCAAACGTAATGGATGTTAAACCTGCTCTCGTAGAACAATTCACACTGTTTCCTTGATTTTAAAAATTTCAATTATATGGAAACTAAAGAAAAGTTATGAATGTTAGAAAATCTTTTTACTCGTAACATATTTGCTTTGATGTACTAAGTCGTTTTAGACACAATCTGAACAGAATAAAAAATTGGTTTCTTCTCCATGAGCCTAAGGTTGCCATATTTTGATAAGGTCTCATCGGATGGAAAGTAAAAAATACGCAACTTTAACAAAGAGAAACATTTAATTTTTTTTAATAATAAAAAAAAATGTTAAATACTAAGCGGATGAAGTACTTGGCTCACATTTTTCTGAGGATTGTAGTCGGCACGGTACCGACTACAGGCAAAAATATTAACATCTGTTTCCTTAATGTAACTTAAGATTTCCCGATGTATTCGAAACCACAGTCCTTAATAACTTAGTGGCAGAGCAATGGTCCAGCAAACCAGAGAAGTGGGTTCGAATCCTGCTTAAGGGCGAATTTTTTCAATAGAAAAATTTGAATAATTACCGTCGTAAAATGTAGAAAGCAATATTTAATTCATTTACATTACTTCGCAAAAAATGCAATTAATTTGCTATATTTATGTATGTTTTTCTTGTTTTATATTAGAACTGTCATACCGTATATCATATTTACTTAACTTTGTTTGTATTTTACAATAAAAATGTATTTACTAACCTTGGGTATCGTAACATGACACGTATGCAGTGTCATGTTACGATACCCAAGGTTAGTAAATACATTTAGTAAGCTTATACGATGCCAATCTGCTAATCTGTTAAACTGGTTGCATAAGTGTCATGTTCCGATATTAAATGAAGGCACAGTATATGTTTCTAAAGGCACAGATAATTAAAATTAAATAAAAATTGGAACATGGCAAAAGTACTGAGAAGCTAAAGATTGAGATACAATTTTGTAAAAAGAGATAGGAAGCGATATTGTATAAAATAAAAGAATTCAGGACTAATAAACTGATGTAAGAATATACAAAGGTAATGTCAAGAATGTTTGGCACCCACTGGCGTAGCTAGGGGGGGGAGGCGTCAGAGGCGGCCCGCCCCGGGTGTTACCTGTTTGGGGGTGACACCCGACCATGAAAAAAAATGAAAACTTACGCAAACCATCACAATGTTTTTCAACGATAAATCACTTAGGTTTGAAGCCATTTTAATCAAGTTATCCATACTAGATAAATTAATTTATTAGTTGTGATAATTTGTAAATGCACGTAAGCTATAAATGAAATAAATAATTATTTACTGCAGATTTAAATAGTTACAAGTGGCAGTTATACAATTACTACAGTTTTACGAATTTTATAGGTGGCAATACTGGTGTATGGTTCTAATTTTTTTTTCAGTGTACACACTGTCTATCGTTTTTGATTTCGTGGCTCCGTCGGTCGGGGATTCCCCAAATATTTTTTTTTTCGTAGTTAGCTCTAACGATTACTCGGTTGGGGATTCTCCTGAAATAAACGTTGATTGTCATGTCACCTGAGTTCATTCCTCATTTCCTTTGTGGATTGTAATTAACGTGAAGTGAATTTAATAGTGTTTTATTAAAGAATATGCCACGGGGAGTTCATACATCTAAAACAAAAAGTTGTTTCAGCAGAGAAAAGTCAAACAGGTGAAATTGATGTAGTTCAGAACATGTCTGGATCCATCTTAAAATATGTTACAAAAATTGATGACAGCCAAAGTTCACCAAAAGAATCTGATTCTCATGTTGATGGTAGAAATTATTCTGATAAGATTAAGCTAATCTTCAGGAAGCAATAGCGACAATACAGAATTAATGATGATAACCCATGAAGAAGACATATCTGAAATAAATACCGAAAAAGACAGTGGTATTACTGATAATGCTTGGATTATCGAATACAGTATGTGTATGAATAAAAATCACTTCAGGACTTGAGAGATCTCTCACATTGGAGTATACCCGTTCCTGATAAAAGTGAACATTTTCAAAATAAAAAAGGACCGTTTATTACTGCATCTAGACACGGGTTAAAAATAAAAGGTGATGTTAGCCGTCATTTAAAAGAATGGTTTTACAAAGTGATGCCTAATGGTGTAGAAATTCTCCGGATATGTTTAGTTTAATCTCCTATAACTAATAACCTGTACTGCTTCTGCTGTCGTTTATTCGCTGCCACTAATAGTACTAATACAAAAACAGCATTTACGACTGGATTTCAGAAGTGGTAGAAACTAAATCCCAGAGTATCCTACTATGAAACTTCAAGTGAACATCTGGAAAATTTTGAAATTTTTTGCATAAAACAATAGATGACGCTGCCTTGCAATTAGTCGATACTGAAAAACAGAAGTGTCTTGATCGCTTCAATATTGAACTCCGAACTAGATCAAAGTCCGTTCAAGATGTGGATTCATTGTTTGAGGTTGTGCAGACAAATTGCTTTTGCCAAACAATGAAGAGCTGTAATTAGATGTATCAAAATTTACTTGTTTCTATGATGAGGTATCAGAAACAGAACACCTCCAGGGTTGAGAAGACGTTTAAAAGAGACCAATGTTACAGTTTCTAATTGCGTGCCTCCAGATTTTTTGAAATGCATCGTGGAATGGGATCTTAGAGAACCTCTTCCGAATCTAATGATCGGACTAAAGTTATTTATGACAATTTGCGTATTAGTTGCCTCTTGTGAGATAAGTTTCAGCAAATTAAAATTAATTAAAAGTTGCTTGCGGGCTACAATGAACGAAATGAGACTTAATAATTTTGGCATATTAACAATGGCGAACACCAGGCAACACAAAATCTAAATTTGAAATATATGATTTCCTAGTTTGCGGCTGTTAAAGCTAGAAAGAAGAGATTTTAAGTGTTTGTACATAACATGTATATGAGAGTATGTTAATTCTACAGTTATTATTTTTTTGTCATATGTGATTTTTAATTTTACACATAAATGTACAGTACTATTACTATCATAATATCGTAACTTAATTATTAATGACTCTCATTTGTATTCATTAAAAATCATACTTTACGATTATGGAATTTTTAATAATTTTAAGTTTTTATTCTTGAATATCTGCACCGGATGCCACCCATGTCCTCTACGTCACTGTTGGCACCCTTCTTACATACAAATAGCAGAAAGCCGGTTATAAGTATTAGAATTTATAAGACAACTTTGAATTACTCTTTAGTTTTAAAATTATGGTTGTATCACATTTCTTGAATAATATAATATTGTAACATAATAAGCAATTAATTATACATTCTTCAAACAAAACGTTACTAATTAAAATATTTTCTAAGCTCTCATTAACACCTTTCCTAGTATTGTATGTTTAGATCAACATCTATTTTTGTTATTATCATCTGCTACACATTCAGGTCAAACAACCATTGAAAACATTTTTTATTTTTTTTTTTAATACACAAAAATTATTCCTTTTACCACACATCCTTCAGCATTCATCGATACGTTCTATTTCCCGGTTTCAATCTTAGAAATACTGTTTTATGATAACTAGGCCTATATTAAGATATTGTTCATAAGTTTCATAACATATGATTGTTACATAGCACCAATTCCGTATAACATTTGTATACATTTTTCCCTGGCAACAAAATTATAAAATAAGTTAAAATTATTGGTAACAAAAAATACATATATATGTATATATAGCAACAAGAGATACATTTAAGTTAGTGCTACAGGTAGAGTCTAAGGGTTTCCAAAAATACATCAATTTTTTTAAATTTAAGTATATGCTACTTATGGTCTCCAACCCATGATGATTTTCTTGAAAGGTACGAAAAGTCCATGATAAGGCTCACTGAAATACAGAAGTCTATCATTGTCTATAATTATATAACTTGGATCGTTGGGCAACATTTTATAACAGAAATAAACATTTTAATTACTTACACCAACTACATTACTATTGTTTATTGTTATGAATTTTTAGTAAATGTTTAACATAAATTACAATTGCAAATATTCACAGCTAAAATAGAAACATTTATAATCCCATAAAAATATTGATTTTAAATTTATTTATGTGAATTTACAGACGTTTTAAGTATTAACATCTTTGACATTTTATATTTTTCGTGACCATTCAAGATGTGCTCAACATTTTTGTGCAAAGGACAAGTAGATACAGTAACGCGCCAAGTATCTTCGGCGCCGTCGTGCGAAATACTGATAGGCGCCTTTACCCTATATGTATTGAGCCAAAATTACCATCCACTCTCCCACAGTTCAACATTGAAATTTATGACGAACTCTTTAGACTTGTTAGTACTGGTAGGTATTTTTTATTTGAGGCAAACAATAGGTTCACATACAAAAAATATTATTAAAATTTTTATTGCACACTGAAACAACAGTAACAAAATAAAAAACAGTATTCCAAATTATTAAAAAACAAAAGGTCAAGTACACTCTTTGAAATAACAATAAAATTATTGCTGTCAATGCTAAAATAATTGTAATAATTGTTTTATGTAAATTTGTTGATTTGTTGTAAACTTTCAAAAAATGTTTTTAATATTTTTAAAATTTAACTTATCACAAGTGGCCTTGGCGCCGTTGTGCGCTGCACGACCTTGCCCATATGGACGGCGCGTCACTGAGTAGATAGAAACCATTATGTTACCTTTAAAAATTGCACTGTTTGGTATGAAATGTTCACTCAAGCTTTACACAGGATAGTAAATTTTTCTGACAGTTTGGTTTATAATGTGGATAACAACTCAGTTGAATCTTTTAATTCCGTGGTAAATAAACTTGTGTGGGGGAGGGGGGGGGGGGGGGAGAATAGAGAAAAGAGGCCATATCAAGGGAGATATTTTGCTGCAGCTGTTACAACAGTAGAGGTATTTTTTTGGATAAAATAGGGATGTTTCACAGAAAAATATTGTAATCTTTGTCTGCCTGGGTCCTTAAATAAAACTAATGGTAACTTAGACACATACTATATTAATAATAAAAACGAATAACAATTTAAAAATTAATTACTAACAATAAGCACATTTATATATTTATATTTATGTAAGTTCACTCGGCGATGATTTGGTATGGAATGAATAAATAAATCCCTCTCGAGTTCTATTTATATTCCCGGGAAAACTTCCTGCATGTTCGATCTCTAGATTCATCCGCGTCGAGATTTTTCTAGACGATGCCCAATGCATCGTCTGATGACTCATCACATTGCTCCCTTCTTAAAAACGAAGTTTCATCTCGAAACATGTCATGCTTTGGCTCCCTTACGCGATGACGAAATCGACAGGTAGTGCCTTTGTTACATTGCGACGTCATATCGAAATAACAGTACACGGTCCTCTCTTGCCTGGGTGTAAGAGAATACTCGGGCTGGTAACTGCATGCCAGAATTGCCATACCAGTATGTTGGAAAATTGCTTCTAACATGCTTCTTACAATTCTCCAGCCCAGACCAATCGACAAACCAATTTTGGAACTGTTAATTTCAAAGTGTCTTGTTGTAAAATTTGTTCACGTAAGTGGACCAGGGCCTCCCATAAGGCACGATAGGTTGGCTTCAGGCTTGACAGTTCTTTCGTGACCAAATCAAATATGGGCTGTTCTTCATTTATTATTTGGAGACTCTTGCAAATTGGTGGTCCCTGCTGTCTTAATTTTTCGATTCTGCCAAATCTCTCTTTAAATTCTCTGGCAATTCCTTCGGCCATTCGCAGATCTCGGGCTACGCAATGAGCAAGTGCGTAGTCTGGCGGCACCGTGAACAAATCTTGCTGTTTCTCGATAGTCACCCCAAATTGAGCTTTTCTCGAACCAGAATACTCCTCCATAAAATCTTCGAATGTCAGTTCCTTGTAGTCGCTATCCAATCGGCGCAAGTCAGCGACTTCGTCATTATTGTCTCCAGAGTATGGGGCTAATCGATTAAATGTACTACTCTTGGCTTAGTATGAGGTGTTCGCCTTATGCGATATATTATATCGTTAATCCGCTTCAACACCTCGTATGACACCTCCCAATTCTTTTGAAGTTTTGGAGAAAGGCCCTATCGGCGCTGTGGATTATATAACCAAACCCGATCGCCTTCATGGTAACCACCCTTCTCGGCACTGGCATCTTGGATATTATTTCTTACTTGATCATGGATATTATCCAGTCTTCGTCTGAGTGCTGACAGCCTTCTCCAGCAAAATCTTCCCCAGGCTTGCTCCCAAACTTCAAGTCACAAGGCAGTCAGAGTTCCCTTCCGAATAGCACGTTACTGGTGATTAGCCAGTTGTCTCTTGAACAGATGCCGGATACACCATTAGGAATAATGGTAAATGTTCGTACCAATCTCTCTGGTGTTCGGAGACCACTTTGGGTAAGTGTCTGATCATGTCTTGTTCATTCGCTCTACCAACCCATCTGATTGTGGATGCAAGCAACTCCCTCGTCTTTCGTATGCCCAAAAGTCTTTTCGTATAGACTGGACTCGAAATTTCGCCCTTGGTCGGAATTAAGTTCCAGGGGTACACCAAAACGGCTGACGAACTCCTTCACAATCACGTCTGCTACAGTTCCAGCCTCTTGATTTGCTAGAGCATATGCTTCAACCCATTTGGTAAGATAGTCCATGACCACTATTATGTATTTATTTCCTTTGTCGCTTTCTGGAAAGGGGTCGGCGGCATCTATGGCGATTCTCTCAAATGGGCTTCCCACGTCGTATTGGTGCATGGGCGCACGTCGCCACCTCTGAGGACCATCGCTTCCGGCGCAATTAGTACACTTTCGGCACCATTCTTTCACATCTCGTGAACAATTCATCTAGTAAAATCTCTGGCGTACCTTCTCCAGTGTTTTATGGTCTCCAAAATGTCCCCCAGAAGCACCATTGTGAAGTTCTCGCAATATCTTTGATATTCTTTCCTTGGGAACCACCATTTGCATCTTCCCTCGCTTCCATTGTGATTTTGAACCTCGCGTCTCAGGAGATCGTCTTCCAAGATTAAGGAATCCCATTGTGGCCAGTATGACTTCAATTCTCGTGAATGGGGAGCGATTTCTTGCCAGGTCGGTCTTTGCCCATTTCTCTTCCAAACCCTAAAGACTGCAAGATCCGGTTATCAACCACAGTGGTTCAAAGAGCGTTGACCGATTTGTTTTCGATTCGGTTGCAATGTCGACAGTCTTCTGGAAAGAGCATCTGCATTTCAATGTTTGAGGCCTGCTCTGTGTTCAATGTGGAAGTCATACTCCGTAGCCTCTCAATCCATCTGGTTACTTGACCCTCAATGGTTTTAACTATTGCCAGTAGTTCTCGTCTGGTTACGCAGTAGTTCCTCTCTGGTTTGGACAGGATCTTGCTGAAGTATCCAATGACCTTTTCTTGCCCATCTTGAATCTGGGAGAGTACATCACCAATGCCAACGTTACTGGCATCCGTATCCAGAATAAACCTTCCAGATGGCAGTGGGTAGCTTAAAACTGGAACCCTTATCAAAGTTTCCTTCAATAAGTCAAAGGACGCTTGGCATTTGTTGTTTCAAATAAATGCTCGATTTTCTGTTAGGCGGGTAAGTGGCTTCACAATGTTGAGAGAATCAAGGTACGTAGCGTCGATAATATGTGCATAATCCCAAAAAGCTTCTTAGCTGATGTTTGTCTTTGGGTACAGGCCATTTTTCCACAGCTCTTACTTTTTCTGGATTCACAGCAACTCCTTTTCTGGAAACCACATGTCCAAGGTAATTTACCTCTTTGCGGAAAACACACTTCTTTGGGCTTAATCTCAGGTTGACATCTCGTAGCCTCTGGAATACTACTTCCAAATTTTCCATGTGGCCTAGAAAGGTCTGCCCTACCACAATCACATCATCAAGATACACTAAGAAAGTATTCCATGATAGTCCCCTCAGTACAGTGTCCATGAGTCGCTCAAAAGTAGCTGGAGCGTTACATAGTCCGAATGGCATGACTGTAAACTGCCAGTCTTCTCTTTGTCATTGGGCTCCATTCCCACTTACCAATAACCGCTCTTCAAGTCGAGAACCATTTTGCTCCTGCCAGGATGTCTAGTGTATGTCTATTCTTGGGAGAGGATAACCGCCCTTTTTGGTCACACTACTCAGATGACGATAGTCCACGCAGAATCTGGTAGATTCATCTTTCTTCCTGACAAGGACAACTGGTGAAGCCCATGGACTATTCGAAGGTTCAATTACTCCTTGACTTTCCATACTTGTATCTGCTTGGCTTCCTCACGTTTTGGCAGTGGTACCCTCCTTGGTCCTTGTCGTATTGGACTTGCATTGCCGGTGTTTATTTTGTGCATGACAATATTGGTTCTTCCTTTCGTACCACTTTCAGTTTCAAAGACGTCTTCATAATGTTTGATTAGATCCTTAACTTGGCTTTGTTCTTTCTTGCTCAATCCTTGACAGGCTGAGTCGATTATCTTGGACAATTGCTCAGGAATCTGCACGAATCCATTCTTCTACACCTCTACACGATGAACGACGGCTGACATGGCGAACACCTCCCCAAAATAGAACCCTTCTTTAATGAAACAGGGTAATAGTTCACATTCATTACCCTTACCGGTACAGTCTTTTGAGTCTTAATCAGCATTTTGGCAACTACTATTCCTCGGCCTACCTCGTCATCATCAGCCTTTGGTTCCAACACTCCATGCATCCAGAACAACATTCTCTGCTGTAATTACTTGTACATGCCCACAGTCTCATGAAGAAACAATTCTTCATTATTTATTTTTAAAGTGCCTTCTTTCATGTTTAACTGAAAGCCATAGGTGTTCATGATGTCTAATCCCAAGATTATTTCTTCTTCTATGTCGGCTACGAGAACGCGATGTCGAACTGATGTTGGTCCTATGATAAAATTGACATCTACTTCACCTGCCAGAGAAGCTGCTTCTCCAGTAGCTGTCTTAAGCCTCCATATGCTAGAACATAATTTTTTAATTTTGGAAATTGAATCGAGTCGCACGATGGTTTTCGTCGATTCAGTATCTAGCAAGCAGGCATATGTCCTTCCTTCCATAATAGCATCTACATATGGTTGGTTTGATGTTGCAAGGATGCGATTTGGGCAGTCCTTGGGGCTTCTGGATTCTCAGCCGATTCTTTCTTGGTTCTCTTACCACATTCTCTTTGAATGTGACTGCTTTTTCTACAATTCCAGCATGGTCGTGCACTTTTATTCGGTTTGATCTGATTTAGGACTCGACTAACCACCTGCTCCATGAATTCCTCAGTTTACTGTTTGTCAACAGTATAGACACGAGCATGGTTCCCAGAGGCTTGCTTTGCAGTCTCAAACTCAAGCGCGTGCGCCAAAGCATAGATCAAGGTTTTCGATCGTGCGAACCTTAATGCTTGCTGCGTATCAATATGCCGTAGACCATCTACGAACGTCTGGACAGCTAGGTGTTCCATGAAATTATCTGGCGCCATCGGATATGCCGGTCGTACCAGACGAGCAACATCTGCCTCAAATTCTTGAAGATTCTCGCCTTTCTTTGATCAACACGTCTCGAAGTCGTTGCTGGAGGATTGCCTTTTTGCCGGTTGTATCCTCACCCCTCTCCTCTAATTCTCGTTTTAATTCAGTGAGTTTCACTCTATTCGCCATCACGATATTTAAAATAAACGTGTTTTCGCACTGTATATTTATTTAAATGAATATTTAATTAATACTTAATTGTCCACTTAGTCCGTTATTTATTGATTGCTCATACCTGAATACCACTGTAATGTTTGGCTGTCTGGGTCCTTAAATAAAACTAACGGTAACTTAGACACACACTATATTAATAATAAAAACGAATAACAATTTAAGAACTAATTACTAACAATAAGCACATTTATGTATTTATATTTATGAGTTGTAGGTGCCAACTCAATAAGTTTCATTCATTACCTTCCAGACGCTGGTTCTGTAGTTTCATTTATTTAGCCGGATACACGTGGAGTAAGATAAGATAATATTTAATATATAAGATGGGCAATGCATTAGTAAAGCAGAGTTATTAGTGTAACTATTACGCGACACAGATCGCTAATAATCCTCGAGTGTAATCTAGTTATAATCTATATTGTATTGTGATGTCAAAAACCACAAACAAATAATTTTTTTAAATTTCAAACGCTTCCGAAATTTAACTTTTGTAAGTTCCCTCGGCGATGATTTGGTATGGAATGAATGAATAAATCCCTCTTGAGTTCTATTTATATTCCCGGGAAAACTTCCCGCATGCCCGTTCTCTAGATTTGTCCGCGTCGAGATTTTTCTAGACGATGCCCGATGCATCGTCTGATGACTCATCACAATATTCACAAACTATCAAAAATTCAGAACAGAAATAGAACTAAAAAAAGTATATCAATACGTTAAGCACGTATAACGCATTTGTTACACATGGACCTACACCTCGTATTTTCCAACATTTACTTCTGCCTAAGACACGTGTTTCTGCCATCTACTATCAGGCGTCATCAGTTAGGCTAGTGAAGTAAAGCTTAAAGAAATCGCCTCATAAAGTATAGCAAATTTTGTCCTATCAGGTGACACCATATAATCTAGTGACATCTGACGGACAAAAGAAACTATGCCGAAAGAGGCAATTTTCCCTGATAGGACAAAATTTGCTATACCGTTCCACTACATAATACAAAATATTCAGTTTCATGTGTTCTGTTAACAAGTGATTGGTTTTATATTTTTAATTTTTTTGTGGGAATTTAGAAAACAGCTATCTTCTTCGAATTTGTTAAAGATATTTAAAATTATTTTCGCACAAAGTATAAGCCTGTTAGGATAATTAACGGAAGATATGTCTCTCGCCGTCCTTAAACTATTTTTCTTCTGGTACCACATTATCATTGCTACTTTTCCATCTTTGTTGTACTTATTCATGATTTAAATAAATTATCTATTTTTCAATAAAATGTATTTCATGTATGAATAAAAATTCAGAAATATTTAACATAAAAAAATGCTTCTTTCTCACTATGGCAAACTAATTTTAGAATTAAGCTATAGGTAAATCCTTCACTGGTGTATAATTGGATGCCTATTATGCCGTTAATGCATTGACAATTTTCTTTTTAAAATTACACATTTTATAATAATTTTCATTTTCTTAAATTGCTTAATTGCTCTCTCATTGATTTCTTGTTTCTATTAAAAATAGAAAAAAAACATTTATTACCATACACTCCATGTCTATGCCTAATGATCCTTTCGCGGCAGGTAGTCTGAGAGGATTAGACACCTCCAACGTCAATGTGTATAGTAAGTTGCGTACGTTTCTTTAAATTATTAAAATCGGTTCCTATTTCTTCGAAACTTTTTTGCTTTATCTCATAAAACATTAAGTTTGAGAAAAAGAGTTCAATAGAGATTTGACTTGGCGCTAAAATAAGTAGCTTTAGAAGTTAAAGCACCAAATGCTGTTACTAATATTCGTAAATTTTAATTTTAGTTTTAATTTAAAAAAAAAAACAACATTTTTATGAAAATGAATATAACAGGTCAATCGTTCTTGTTTTCGTCAAATGATATGAGATAGATACGATAGATGTGAGACGCGTCGGGGGTATAGTCAGGAACTTTAAGGCGATTTTGATATATTACAATGCTTTTTTCTAAACAATTCATATTCGATATTAATAATAACGTAAAAGAGCTAGATGCTTACCAATTAAAATACCTCCTGTTATTGTAAGTACCATCGGAGTGGCCGTCTGGAGTACTCAATTGCACTCCAACAAACGCCTCCGGTTGATTCATCAATGGCCCAACATATCGCACTCGACCGCCACGAACGCGACCTTCTGGCGAAATAACCTTCACCCAATAATCGAGATGCAAGTCCCGTGGAATTCTTGGGAGAAAAGGTTGCCAACCCTGTGGTGGTACGTTATCTCTGGTTGGTTCGGGAGCCGACGCTCTTCGTACTCCAGCCATTTTACTGTTATCACTATGAAAATATCCCTTATAGTAATTATCCTTTCAAAAATATAAGAAAAGCTATTTAAAATATATAGATCAGAATTACTTTCTAAAACAGACATCTCTGCAAGGCGCTAAACAATCGATAGATCGCCTGAGGAAATGTTCCGCTTCCTCCACTAAGCTGTCAGTAGATTCGCCACTGTCGACCGTAGCAGTCCAATCGCCTCTGAGTTCCGGTAAAGAACCGTTAGCAAATCGTACTCTAGATGGAGTA
Organism: Melolontha melolontha; assembly: GCA_935421215.2. Classification (NCBI taxonomy): domain Eukaryota; kingdom Metazoa; phylum Arthropoda; class Insecta; order Coleoptera; family Scarabaeidae; genus Melolontha; species Melolontha melolontha. The sequence continues at coordinate 34,315,371 of OW285242.1, forward strand.
CTTTTCATCACAGTTCTCTTTGAAGGTGATACTGGAGCAGAACAGCGTCTCGTAGGAGCGGGTGGTGAAGAAAGAGGGTACTGACTTGAATATCTTGACTGGGAATGGCTACCTTCACTAGGGGTAGTTGTGGTCCATACAAATTTCTGTGACTAGGAATGCAATAAATATTAAATTGTGTTTATTTAAATATCTACATATACTTTTCGGATGATTTTCGTCATTCGTCTTACAAAATCTATACTTTTTTTTGTAGCAGAACATGTAATATACGTACAGTATAAGCTGGCGAGTATAAATCGGTGGTACGTAAAAATTGTCCATAGGAAGTGACTGTTGGTCCTCTTACAACAGGGGGGCACAGATGATCCGCAGATCTAGATAACTCCGGAACCATACTAGTAAAACCTATATCAGATAACAAAACTCTCCTAGCTTCGACAGTTTTTTCTGATAATCTTAACCTTGATCCGGGATGAGGAAATTTTGAAGGCAATGTGGTGAAGTTTTCCCCCACTTTCACCTTAAATAAACAATAGGTAAATGTTAATGATTTGTTTACAGTACACTTTATTAACATAATAAGAGAACAAAAAATAGTATATTATAGATCAGGCAAAGAAAGCTCTTATTATAGCCGAGCATACAGTTCACTGCCGAGATGCTAGCCGAGGCAGTAGAATGTATGCGAAGCAATTAATATGCTTTTGCTGCTGTGTATTATATACTATTATAAGGCAATAAAGTGTATGCTCGGCTATAAAAAGAGTTTTGTCTGCCTGGTGTACAACATACTATTTCTTTCAAGCGTTTAATTAGAATATTTCCTTGAGATTTTGTAAATCATTTTTAGGCTAGGCTCAAATGACAGATTACACATTTAATTCTCTTTATTAATAAGAAAATTTTGGCGTTTGGCGTTTTAGGTTAGTTGCGCAAGTATCTTTCAGAAGCAATTTACGATACATACCAAGGAGGCATTCTTCCCATGTTATTAAAATGTATTTTTTTTTCAGCTGCGTTGTACAATAATAACAACATAATAAAGAATACATTAGAGACACCCATCCCATATTATGTAAATGTATTTTTTCAGCTCTGCCGTACAACAATAACGACAAAACTGCCGCAGGACAAAAACGAACTATTTCAATATAAGATTGTGAATAGTATAATATCGAAATTATTATAAGCTTGAAAAAAATGATTTTATATTTAATACATCGTTACATTATATAATTTTGTAGATAAGATTAAGGGTAAATAATTAATTACTAATTTGAATTTATATACAATTTTCAAATTCCAAAACAATTTAAATTGGGAGAAAAAATTGTTCGACTCATTTTTTTGCATTGTAAAATGGGTTATCGATATGTCAAAAATAGCATATGAATTGTTATAGGTTATAAATAAAATATTTAAATAAATGTAGATCCGTATGGCAGGTAATATAACTATAATTTTGCATCTCAATAACCTTCAAAACTTAAAAACTGAATTACGTGTTAATTTTGTTAAAATGTCATACGTCAAAATGAGTGGGATAGTTTTTTTGTCCACCAGTTTACAATTGCGGCCAATAAAAATGGGAAAAACTCACAGATTTTTTACCAATTCTAGCTGCTTGATTGTATCTTATTAGTAGAGACCGGACACATCGGGTTGAAATGACGTCGTCATTACGACGGACGATATAAATAGTCAACAACATCTGTAAGTACATCACGCAATTATTGAATGCACTATTAATCTGGCTAACGCACACATTTGTTTTCATCGAAAATTGCGACGTTTTTTGTTGGATATTTACAGTTAAATTTCTGTTTTCATAGGCGTAGATAGAAGCGTGTGGAGTTTTAATAATTTAGTCTATTTAGATTATGTTTCGTAAGATAAATAAAATGTTGTGAGTTAGTTTCTTGTTTTCATAGTTTTACTGTTAATTACATCGTAATTTTTGTGATAGATCCTGTTTAATATCGTTTGATTCAATCTACTTCTCCCAATTATTTCGACGTAAGTGTGCATTGAATTTCGTTCAGTTTCAATAACTTACGCACACATTTTTAGTTTTCATTTATTTAGATCTAGAGCATTGTTTAAGTTACTTTTTCAGATAGGATATGGAAGAACGTCGAGAACGGCATCGTAAAACAATGGCGAGTTGGATTGACGATTATACCGATTGTATGTCCATTGTCAGTGATTCCGAAATTTATTGCAAAATCTGTAAAATATCGTTAAAAAATTCCATGAAATCGCACGTACAACGTCACTTAGAATCGCAAACACATGCACAGAAATTGGAACCGTTGGAATCTGACAATTTTAACGAAGAACGCTTTTATGGCGGCTAATATTACATTAAATAAACTTAACAACCCCACTTTAAAAATATTTCTCCAAAAATATACTGGTCGAAATGTTCCTGATGAATCCACCTTACACAAATATTATGTTTCTAAGTGCTACACGAAAGCAGTAGAACGCATTAGAAGCCATCTTTCAAAAGTGCCAACGAAACTGTCGATATATTAGGACGCTGTGTGGTAAATGTTGTAGCTGGTGTACTACATCCAACTATTCCCTATAACTCATATGTAATAGCAACAAGTGTTATAAATAGAGTTGATGCGGAAACAGTTGTTGAAACCATTAAGGAGAATATGCAAAAAATGCTTCATTCGGACGCCACGTACAAAGAAAAAATACTTTTATTTGTCAGTGATAGTGCTGCGTATATCTATATTATATATTCCATATAACGCATATGTAATAGCAACAAAAGTTATAAATACAGCTGATGCGGAAACAGTTTCTAAAACCATTAACGAGAATATTCAAAAAATACTTCATTCGGACGACAGGCACAAAGAAAAAGTACTTTTATTTGTAAGTGACAGTGCTGCATGTACCTATGTTAAAAGCAGGCAGACTATTAAAGGAAACATATCCTAATATGGTGCATATTACTTGTGTAGCACATGCTCTCCACAGAATCTCAGAGACACCTTTCCAGAAGTTGATAGACTTGTATCCGCTTTTAAAAAAGTTTTCAGAAAAGCACCATTGAGAGTAGATCATTACAGGGAAAAACTACCATGCCATCTTTGTCACTGCCTCCCTCGCCAGTAATAACTAGATGGGGGACATGGTTGGAAGCTACTAGTTTTTATGCAGAGAATTTCGATAGTTTATAAAATTTCGTTGCATGTTTAAATGACGATGCTCGGAGTATTTCTGAGTGCAAGGAACTAACACAACAAATAGAAGTAATCGTTTTACTGTAAATATCTGGACGTGGATATCAGTGAAGGGAACTGGATTCTGTGGCATATTGGCGAAAGATTTAAAAGTGAAGTGCCTATATATCAGAATTTTAGAAAATCTTATCCTTCCTTCTGTTGAGCTTCTTTCCTCTAACAATGATTTTATCTTCCATCAAGATAACTGCCGCCCAATGCATAACTCTCGTGTAGTGACCAAATGGCTTCGGACACAATATTAATATTCTTAACTGGTGTAGTAAAAGCCCAGACTTAAATCCAGTAGAAAACTTTTGGGCGATCTTAGTCAAATAAATTCGAAAGGCAAATGCAAGACCAAGAAACTTTGAAGGTTTGTTGGAAGTTATAAATAATGCTTGGGAAGAAATAACTGAAGAATATTGTTCCACATTATATGAATCGATGCCTAGAATATTAAGAGAAGTCATAGAGCATAATGGCGGAGTTACTAAATATTTTTTGTACTGCAAATTAAAGAATGTTATACAGTAGCGTTTATTATTTAATTATTATTAATAATATTATTTACTTTAGTGTTATTATTATTTAAATATGCGACAAAACTGTCCCCTTTTTACCGGAAACGAAAATGTTACATTTACACTAGGTATCAACTGTCCCATTTTTTTTGGCCGCAACTGTACGTAGTTTAAAAACTACAAGGTACGCTAAAGTTAAATTAAAAGAAATACACACCTTATGACCTAAGCTGCTTTCGGATCTCCAGGACGATCCAGGCAAGGCAGAGATATCAGTTTGAGCACCAGACTCCTTTCTAATAACATTAGAATGAGCTAAAATGGGTCTGCACTTTCTAGAATTTAAACCTCTACCTAATGCTTCTCTAGAACGTACAAAAGAACTGTATGTCAGACTAACGAGAGCTAATGAAAAAATAGACGTGTTTGCAGCACTAAGGTGTTTAATACAAAAACATAACTAAAATTTAGGTGCGTCGTACTATTAATTTTTATGTCCACGACGTTTGAAAGGCCCTGTATATAATATTTACAATATTGCACGTAAGTAAATTATTCACTTGGTGACTGTACCATTTTCGAAACTGTTTTTTAGTGTTGTGTAATGCATTTTTTTGTATTTACGATCACAAAATTACCATTTTTCTACAATGAAATGCATCACTATAACGCGTGTCCTTGAAATAAAAAGACAATGGAATATATATATATGGTATAAAAAATGGAAATACTAAATTATATAGAATGTATACCAAAACATATTTTCCCTAAACTCCTTCTCATAAGCGAGAAAGAAAGTGACAAAGATATTAAAAGAAATATTGTTACGCCACTGTGCGACTGAATATATAATAAATACTATTGGAGACGCTATTTTAAAGCTGACTTACAATACAGTTTTTCTTATTGTTAATCTCGCTTTAAGTATCGTTCTGTTGTCACGCGTTACATACGTTCGATATAATTTTTAAATTAAAGATAATAGATTGTAACTTAAATGTTCGTACACGACTTGCATGTTTCTTTAATATATCAGCTTCGAAAATTTACAAGTATAAATTTTTAACAGGTTATCAAACCCTTACGGTCAACATCAAACACTTATCGGTTTTATAAATATAAATTTTAGTGATTTTTAAAATTGGAATCTAACACACTTAATTTTACTTATTTACTTGAATGTATAAAAAGCTGATTTTGAACGAGATACTGATCTTAGCATACAGGATATTATAGCTTTTATAACATCGACAGCTGTTACGTATGTAAACATTAGTGATGAGAGTTCTCGAGAACAAAATTAGTAATGTATTCGATTCTTGAAAGTTCTCGCTGTTCTCGAGAACTTGCGGCAAAGTATTCGAATACTTTAGGCCTCGGTCTCGGAGCTACTGCCGGTACTCGGTCAGTAAGAAAGGCGTTTTATTCTCGAGAACTTGCGGTGAAGTATTCGAATACTTTTGGTTTCGGTCTCGGAGCCGCTGCCGGTACTCGCAAACGTGTTTGTTCTCGCATTCATAATAATAGGTGTATTCGAATACTGGCTGTTCTCGGTTCTCCACTCCGTCTTAAACTATAAGTAGGCTATACGGTATGATGATTGTAATATGAGTTAATTTTAGGTGAACGGGAGAGATTTCTTATAGTGAAAAATAATATAACCGAGATAGAGAACAAATTCAAAACAACGTGTGTGTGTGTGTGTGTGTGTGTGTATATATACAGGGTTATGATAAAGTAACGCACAAAATTCACAAAACGTACAATGTTCATTTTTGAAAAAAATGCAAAAACACGTTAAACTGTTTATTTTATTATGTTTATATAAGTTTATATAAGTTATGACGTCATCAATATTTTTTTTTAATATGAAGCTTGGTTTTTTTTTACTTTATTTGATAAAGCTTGTTTTTCTGCATTATAAAGAAATAATTGAAGTAGGGGTTACATAAGAAAAAACAGAGAATTACTAAAAAACAAAATAAACTAGTTTTTGAATTTATGAAAAGAAACTAAATATTAAAAGAATTAAAACTTAAAGTTACCTAGTAATAAAACAACTGTTTGTCAGTGTCAGTCTTACAATTAGTGTCATACCAATTTTATTATGATGGCTCCTTTAACGGAAAGAGAAAGGATAGAAATTCTAATGATGGTAGGTTACGGCGATAGACTTCGAAGTCATGAAGAAGCATGTGCTTTATTTAACGAAACACATTTTGAAAGACCTCCGATTGCTAGAAGCACAGTAAGCAGAATTGTTGCAAAATTTAATGAAACAGGAAGCGTAAGTGATGCTCCAAAATCTGGAAGACCGGGAATAAGCGACGATGCAAAGTTAGATATTTTGCTGTCATTAGAAGGCAACCCTCACGCAACTACAGCAGAAATTGCCTTACAACAAGATGTTAGTCAGTCGTTTGTAGTAAAGTTTTCAAAAAAAAGAAAAACTGCACCCATACAAAGTTCAACTTGTTCACGAACTCTCAGAAGATGATCCGGACAGACGTCTGGAATTTTGTGAAATCTTCATGAGGCATTGTGACGAAAATCCAAATTTGCTTAATAGTGTAGTATTTTCAGACGAGGCAACGTTTTATTTAAGTGGTACAGTAAATCGACACAATTGTCGCTACTGGGCTCGGGAAAATCCCAACTGGATTCAGACAAAACACACCCAGCGCCCCCAAAAAATTAATGAATGGGTAGGAATCGTCAGGGGAAAATTTATTGGTCCTTATTTCTTTCGTGGGAATTTAACAGCTGAGCGATATTTGGAACATCTTCGTATGGCAGTGCTTCCGGATCTAATTGCGGCATTTCCGGATCCAAATAATAGGGAAAACTTGGATCCCAGTATTTGGTTCCAACAAGATGGTGCACCACCACATTATGGTCTTAATGTTCGAAGGTTTCTGGATAACCAGTTTGAAGGAAGGTGGATTGGAAGACGTGGACCAATGGAGTGGCCACCTAGGTCACCTGATCTCACCCCCCCCCCCTTGATTTCTTTCTGTGGGGACATTTAAAAAGTCGGGTCTACGTTAACCGACCAGACAATTTAGAAGACTTAATCGAACGAATTAGACATGAAATGACTCGTATAACTCCGCAGATGATCGAAGACTCTGTAAATCAGGTCTACCATCGTCTTGGCCTATGTCAGATAGTGAACGGGACACAGTTTGAACAATTCCTGTAAGAAATCGTTTTGGTTTAATGGACTGTTTAGTTAATTTAAATGTTATTACTATAATAAAGTTTATTTTGTTTTTTATTAATTCTCTCAGTTTTTTCTTATGTGACCCCTACTTCAAATGTTTCTTTATTTGATAAAGCTTGTTTTTCTGCATTATAAAGAAACATTTGAAGCAAAAACACGTCAAACATTTTATTTTATTCCGCGTCTTTTAACATAAGTCAAAAAAATAAAACGTCAAATTTGTCAAAGTTATGACGTCATCAATATTTTTTTAAAATATGAAGCTTATTTTTTTTTTACTTTATTTGATAAAGCTTGTTTTTCTGCATTATAAAGTAAAAAAAAAATAAGCTTCATATTTAAAAAAAAAAAAGATGACGTCATAACTGACAAATTTGACGTTTTTTTTTTTGACTTATTTTAAAAGACGCGGAATAAAATAAAATGTTTGACGTGTTTTTGCATTTTTTTCAAAAATGAACATTGTACGTTTTATGAATTTTGTGCGTTACTTTATCATAACCCTATATATATATATATATATATATATATATATATATATATATAATAACTTCGTGACCTTGGTATGATATGGTAAACCTAATCAGTAGGCGATTAAAGATACAAAATGTGAATGACAGGATATAAATGTCAAGTGACATTTATATCCTGTCATTCACATTTTGTATTCTCTTGATAAAGGCGTACACAGCCGAAACATGTAGAGTTTTTTAAATACATATATTTTGAAGTAATATACAGACCTTTAATCGCCTACTGATTAGGTTTACTATATATATATATATATATATATATATATATATATATATATATATATACATTTGTGATGCGAGTATTCTAGAACAAAAATAGTATGTATTGGCAATTTGTTGTTCTTGAAAACTTGCGGCGAAATATTCGAATACTTTTGGTCTCGGTCTCGGATCAGTATTCGATTCCAAAAAGTATTCGAAAACCAAGTATTCAATTCTTAAAAGTTCTCGATTCTGCCTATCACTACTAAACATTCGGTGGTAGAGCAGACCAATTTCCGTGCGCGCCATGTGCGCCGATGTGTGGATGATTGTATTACATCAGAACTAATAAAAAGCATTCAGTATGTGTTTGGTACTAGCTTAGACTGCATGTGAGTGTAAGCATACGTAATAAAATGTCGTCGACACATAAATCGAGAAAACGACCGTTGTCAGACGAAGTGAATAAGTTTATTATGGATTTCCCGAACTTAATATACGATGGCTCAAAAATTAAATGTTTAGTGTGCAATACATATCTAATGTGTTGGTCAAAAACACATTGTAAAGAACACGTAAGCAGTTCGAAGCACAATAATAACAAAATTAATCGACAACAATTTATACATGAACTATGTGTAACTATGATTGTGTGTACACTGTCGTTTGCCTTGTTAAGTAATGATTCATTTATTTCATTTTGGAATAAATACGCGAATCAAACATTACCGAGCACGACAACGTTACGTTGAAAATAAAATCAAAGCCAAATAAAAACGCATACATACAACGCTGCTATAATATGTACTATTCTTATTTTTCGTGTGTTTATGCATATTACTTTAATAGCAGAAAACCAAATGTATATTTAATTATTTCTGATAGAATAAATGTCTCTACTTCTATACTTATATCGGTAACAAGCTCATGTTGGGTCCCTATTCTATCGCATATTCTAATATATTACGCATTACACTCGCATACCGGCGCTCATGGCGCGCACGGAAATTGGTCTGCTCTATTCGGTGTGCGTGTTTCAGGGGGTTTTTAATTATATTCTATATAATTCCATCTTTCCATTTGTTATACCTACGTTGTCTTTTTATTTCAAGGACATCTGTATATAAAATATATTTTTAGTTAAGATCTATTAGCGGATGTACCAAACATTTTTCTGTTTTCAACATTTTTAGGAGATAATAAAAATGAAAAATGGAATCAAAGCTATTTTTGTTTTCATCTTACTGACATTTGTAAGAAAAATTTCAACTACACTACTCAAAAAATTAAGGTAGTCACGTTTTTGAACTTCAATATTTTTTTATATAAGAGAATTGGATGAAATTTGAAATATGTAACGATCCACTATTTATTGAACCAATTTTAACAAATTACAACCAGAAAAACACTGTAACAACCTGCTACTGACTTTTATGTACCAACATGTGCAAAAATAAAGAGGCTGAAATCAAATCAAATTAAAAAAAGTCCGACAACCTGGCTAATTTGTACAAATTGTGAAGCTAATATTTAGTGTGGGATCCTCTTGCCTACACAAGTGTTGAGCAGCATCATGGCATGCTACAAATAATCCTTCCTAAATCATCTTGGGGAAAGTGGTCCCATTCTTCAATTAAGACCTGTGCCAACTGTTCAGTTGTAATTGGAAGATTTGGACGTTGTCGAACGCGTTCCTCTAATTGATCCCAAACATATTCGATTGGATTCATGTCTATGCTGCATGCAGGCCTATCCATTTTACGGATATTGTGATCATTAAGACAATCGGTGACGATTTAAGCAACGTGCGGTATGGCATTATCTTGCATAAAAATAAAATTTTGACCAACATTTGCTCTAGGGATTACTTGAGGCTCTACAATATCATTAATGTATCTTCGAGCTGTTAGTCCACCATTGCGAATAACAAGGTCCGTGCGAATGTTTATTGTGTTATTCCACCCCACACCATCCTGCATCCACCACCAAAAGGGATGGTTTCATGCGCTGTATTTGGCATGAAACGTTCTCCGGGCCTCCTCCAGACTCTTACACGTCCAACGTTACCTAACAGAACAAACTTGAACTCATCGCGAGTCCAATGACGAAGTTTCCAGTTTAAGTGTTCTCTTCCAAATTCAAATCTTCTTCAACGATGTTCTCTGGTCAACTTAGGCACTTTTACAGGATGTCTTGCTCTCAAATCAACATCTCTTAGCTTATTTCGGACGGTTTGGTCGCTAATTCTTGTTCCTCTTGCCTTCACTGGATCTTCTTGCAGGTCGCGCGCAGTTTGTGTCCGATTTCGAAAGGTTTGCAATCGCAGAAAACGGTCATCACCTGCTGTAGTTTTCTCCTGCTCCTTCCTGTATCTGCTCGCCTTGTTACCTGTTCCTGTTTCTCAATATCGTTTCCAAAGCTTCCACATAGTTCCCTGCACAACCCAAGCTGTTGGGCAATATAACGTTGTGAATATCCTTCTTTAAGTAAAGTTAGAGTATTTTTCACAATCTAAGAAAATTTGTGCCGTGCAAATACTTTAATAAGGCACCATGCGGAGGAGGATAGTGGCTTTTATCGAGGACACAAGACTAACAGAGTGGAACTGAGAGATCTATTGGGGATAGTACAAAGAGCAGTGTGCTCAAGTGCCTGGACGTGCTGGCGTCCAACCCAAAACAGAAGAAGAAGGCACCATGCGGTGAGGGTCTAGCCAAATACAAACGCTGATTATAATATCGGATGGAAGTCAGAGAAGTATTAAGTAAATTTTTGTTCTGTACGACTAACATTAAGTGTTCGTTACGTTTATTTTCATAAAATAGAAAGTGGATAGATTTTATATAAAAAGTATATAAAAAATTTAAAAAAACATTATATAGTCAATAGAGATCGATATTGTTTTATTGGTTGGAAATCAACACCGAAAAAATAATTCATATAGATATACATATATGCTTTATTAATCTTCTCCGGAATCCCCGACACTCCTTTCATCACTATAACATAAATGAATTATAAATTCTTGATTAGTAATACATTTATTTTGGTTCATTTTGTGTGTCCTGCGCTGGCAGCCATGTTATCAGCATGATATTGCTTTCCAAATGTCTTTGTATGTAATACTTCTAACAATTGTGATTTCGTATAACTGTCCTCGTATATAAATCGTTTAATTACAAAAATCGTGCTGTTTTTGGTTTTATGTTGCTCAATCCTAGTATTTTACTGGCCTGTCGTGAATAATATGGCGCACTGTCCATAACAATAATACCCCTCACAGCCAAGACAGGCAATAATTTCTTCTGAAACCACTCTTCAAATAATTCTGATGTCATGTCTTCATGGTAGTCAAGATGAGAGGATTTGAGTTCGGAAAATGGATGGGTTGGTGAAGTGTTATTATCAGCAAAAAATATTCAATCATCTCATCCTGACTACCACTAAGACATGGCATCAGAAATATTTGAAGAGTGATTCCAGAAGAAATGATTGCCTGTCTTGCCCGCAAGGAGTGTTATTGTTATGGACAATGTTCATATCATTCACGACAGGCCAATAAAATACCAGGATTGAACAGCGAAAAATCAAAAATAGCACTACTTTTGAAATTAAACGATTGTTAGAAGTATTACATACAAAAACATTTGAAAAGCAATATCATGTGGATGGCATGGGTTCCAGCGCGGGACACACAGTTTCGCGATTACCGCCGTATTATTGTATATTTAATCCAATAGAGTTAATCTGGAGTTAACTGGAGAAATATGTTCGTCGCAATAACTTTAATCCAAAATTTAGCGAAAATACATTAAATCTTATTCGGGAAGATGCTCGGAATATCACACCACAAAACTGGAGACAATGTATTCTCCATACAGTTAGTATACAAAATGGATACTATCAAAATACATGTATTACTTATAATTATTAATCAAGAATTTATAATTCATTTAAGTGATGGTGATGAAACGAGTGTTGAGGATTCCGGAGAATATTAAAGCATTTATGTATATCTATATGAATTATTATTTCAGTTTTTATTTCCAACCAATAAGACAATATATTGATATTCAGGCTGTTTGGTCCTTCGTTGACGTAATATAAACAGTATGTCAAGCATTTCATTATTGGCAAATAAAAATTTTTTTTTTAATTGTGCTGATTTAAAAAAAAAAAGTCAACGTTTTTATATATATTATACACATTGTGTGAGGTAGGTAAGTGATAAAGTAGAAGAACACAGTCCAGTGACCTTTACAAAAAATAAATCGTAAATAAATATCCCTTCGCTTGCTTTTTAATATCACACTAGTCATTCATAAAATTATTTCTATTTACACGCCAACAGATGAACGAAAACAAACATTTGGTTTAGAGGTCGCTGGATGTTCGCTTTATGTAAACACATTCGTCTACGATAAAAAAAAACAAATCACCTACTTCTTAAGATATTCGTTTACAATATTTTAAATTAAATTGCTTTTCTTTTGAAAGCGACTTAACGTTTTCTAGTTCGCACCACGCGGACAAAACCATTCGAGCAAAATGTACAGGTGACCTGTCATGCTGATACCACATCGACACGCGAATATTCAAAGAAATATATTCTAGTAATCCCGGCAGAATATTCTGTAAGAAATCCAAATAAATTTATCCGTTCAAACGCGGCTGTAAGAAAAATGGTACAACAATGTAATTATTTATTATACCGATCCACACATTAAAAAAAACGATGTTGATAGTGAGCTGGTTTAATCGCCCGGGAGTTTCGCATTTGCCACTTCTGAGCATTATCAAAATTAAATACAATATTTCTTGTGAAACTCGCTTCATCAGAAAATAAGATATTACCATTATGGATTATGTAAATGTTGCTGCTGTAGCCACTCACAGAACTGAACTCGCGCAGGTACAAATACGAACATTAAAATTTCATCGGCAAATAACTAAATATGACACCGTAAGCACAATAGCGCCTTGATTTCGACTAGTGGGTCTATTGCTCATAGGTCAGGATTTTTCCTTTCAATAACAGTCGATAGCATAAAACTTACATAGATGGCACACACACACATACACTATGTATATATGCCGTCTCAAAAACATATTCCTATATTTTCTTCTTTTTTTTCGCGCTTATTTGAAAGTTTTTCTATACGATTTTTTGGTAAAACATTATAAACTTTGGGAACTTTCTACTCTCCAAATTAGGAAAGCGAGTGATCAAACGCCCTGTATAATGATAACTATATTGATATATAATGTTTTTTTTAATTTTTTTATATACTTTTATCTAAATTTTTAATTAAATTAATTAATAATAATTATTAAACAAATTATTATATAAAATGACTTAATACTCCTCTGGATTCCATGGCGATATTATTATCAGCGTTTGCATTTGCCTAGACCAGCGATGCACATACCGCGGCCCGTATGCGGCCCACTGTCGATATTTATGCGGCCCGCCAACGAATTTAAAAAATTGTTCGAAAAACTACAAAAGTAGGTAAAAATCCATTCAAATCAATATTTCTTAACTTTTTATTTTATTCTAACTTTTGTAATTGTTAGTACGATATGTATCTTTAAGTACCTACTACTTTCTTTTTCAGGTTTACTACGTAGGATAGGTATGCTCCTCGTCGTTCCAAGCATATTGTTACGAGACTAGAAATCTGTAGAACCAACTAGATTACTCGAAGATTTGCGAAACACGTCGGTATTATCCCCGAACAATGTGGTAGGTTCTCAATGTTAGGTAACTCGTATAAATACAACGTATCGCCCGCTATCGGGGCAGTTAAGTTTTAACTACGGACAAGCGAACGTTATGTTTGAATTGTAATCTGTGGAAAATATATATTTCGTCGTTCGAACTTGGCATCTACGTAACAATATAACATCAATTTTGATATGGGCAAACCAGGCCCCAGTAAAAAACGTAGTCGTAAGGTTGAAGATGAAAATCGACAGTTTCAAGATATTTGGACCGAAAAATACTTTTTTATTTCATCGCATCTGTTTAATATGTAAGAGTAGTGTTTCTATTCCGAAGGAATATAATGTGAAAAGGCATTATGAAACCCAGCATCATACTTTTACCAAATTAACCGGCGAAAATCGAACGCAAAAAATTTCCACTTTACAAAGGGAACTAATAGGCCAGCAAGCTATGTTTACAAAACCAATTCAAGATGCTGAAACAGCTACTGAAGTTAGCTTTGAAATATCTCGAATAATAGCGAAAAATTGTCGGCCTTTTAAAGATGGTGAGTTTGTTAAGCAGTGTTTAGATATCGCCGCAAAAAAAATGTGTCCGAAAGATGCAAAGAGCTTAGAGAAAATTCAACTAAATCGGATGACTGTTCAAAAAAGACTTACCGCATTAGCAGCTAATATAGAAGAGTAATTAGCTACGAAATCGAAAAGTTTTGAATATTTTTCTATAGCACTCGACGAATCTACAGATATAAGATATATATAAGATAAAGTTCCACTGCTCAACTCTTAATATTTTTACGAGATGTAACGCAAAATTTTGAAGTGAGTGAAGAACTGGTTGGTATGAGTTCTTTGACAAGTCAAACCAAGGGGAGCGACACGCTCAAAGCTCTTCTGGAAAAATGTTCTATAATAGATTTGGATTTAACGAAATTATCTGGAATTACGACTGTCGGAGCACCTTCAATGGTTGGAAGTAAATCTGGGATGACTATGTTAAAATAGTATTTACAAACTAAAAACATAGATACCCAGGCATTAATGCAGTTTCATTGCATTATACATCAATAGGCCCTCTGTTCAAAATTATTGGGATTTGAAAATGTGATTAAAGTTGTAGTACCTACTGTAAACTTTATAAAATCACGAGGTCTCAATCACCGACAATTCACACAATTTCTCGAGGATATTGAAAGCGAATATGGTGGTCTCCTGTTTTACACTGAAGTAAGGTGGCTAAGTCGTGGGTTGTCACTAGAGCTGGTTTCTTAACTTGATTGAAGAAATCAAAATATTTCTGGTGGAAAATAAAAAGGACGTCTCCGAACTCGACAACCCTGATTGGCTGTGTGACTTAGCGTTTCTTGTAGACATCACAAATCACTTGAATATCTTAAATACGCGACTCCAAGGCAAAGATCAATTGATTTCGCTGTTATACTCTCATGTTTCGTCCTTTCAATGCAAATTGAGTCTTTTCAGGACACAAATCAATTTAGCAAATTAAAGCCATTTTCCGAACTACAAAAAAATTATGGAGAAATTCAATAAAACTGATGTCAATTTCGCTTATGTTGAAAAAATTGATATTTTAATACAAGTTTTTCATGATCGTTTTCTAGACTTCAAAAAAGTTAAACCTCTATTAGACATTTTCAGCAATCCTTTCAACATTTCAGCCGAAAATGCACCAGAATCAATACAGCTGGAATTGATTGACATGCAAAATGATGATAATTTACGAAACAGGTTTAATGAAGGTAATTTACTCAACTTTTACCGTTGCGTTGACAAAACCGCTTATAAAGAGTTGCGAATAAATGCATTGAAATGCGCAAGCTTATTTAGATCAACGTATATTTGCGAGCAAACGTTTTCAGTGATGAAACTTAACAAAACAAAAAATCGAAACCGTCTGGCAAATGAAAATCTGGAAGCAATTTTACGTGTGGCGACAAGTAATGTGGAGCCAAACATAAACAAAATTGTTAGGTCAATGCAATGTCATGCATCAAAATAATAAAACATGAAATATTACATTGTAATGATTAGATTATATTACGATTCAAACATTTTTGAATGTTTTTTTATTTTTATCATTTGTAGTAATTCATTCATACTATTTAAAAATAAAATTATTTGTGTTAATAAGTATTCTTTGTAGTGGCCCGTCCTTAGCTTATAATTTTCCCGAGTTGCCCCTGTTCCCTATAAGTCTGCATCCCTGGCCTAGACCCTCAACGCATGGTGCCTTATTAAAGTATTTGCACGGCACAAAGCTATTTTCTTAGATTATGAAAAATATTATACAGCTCTACTAACTTCTATCGACGTTAATTGCTGAGCCATTGCTTCTTTTAAATATTAGGGAAATGTCAAACTGGTCTAATATTGTTTAACACTAAAATGTCTCAAAGTGCTTAAACATTTATTCTTAAGTTATTTTTTTTCATTTAAGTTTTTGTATTGTTCGAACATTTGAGGTTATAAATTAACTATAATAAGAACTATTCGAGTACAATTTTGTAATTACGGGAATAAATGACGGTTCAATGTATATTTCAGGTTTGATCCAAATCTCTTAAAATATAAAAAAATATCGACATTCAAAAAAGTCACTATTTTATTTTTTGAGTAAGTGTATTTAGACGAAATCATAAATAGAGTAATTGTTTAATATATTACAACAGATATTTTCTTAATTGAAAATTAATAGTACCATAATGATAACATTTTAAACATGTTATCATTATGGTACTATGGGTTATATTCGTCTTGTAATTACTCTTGTAATTACAATGGTCGTTATTCAGATCATGCGTATGTTCAAACACTAATTACTAACGCCTAAAACTGGAAACTTATTGATTCATCTGATATGTTAAATAATTAAAATGGAGGTCTAAAGAATAATCTAAGTTCAATTATTAGAAACGTTTTTTGACGTATTTTATTAGGCCGAGCTGAATTATCAGATAGTACTTTTTATTAATTTATTCAAAATTGGTGCAAGATAGGAAAACTGTTATTAAAATAAAAGTAATAAATATATTTTTACACAAAGAAAATGAAAAGAAAAAGCTCAAATAAGCGTGCAATCTTTTTTATTCTACATAAAATATTGTTCTAAATATTGAATAGAAACCGTAAATATTAACTCATAAGCATAAAATTAAGCTTTCTACCTACATACCTATGCATTATGGGTCTGTATTGTAACGGGTTCGGGCAAGTATTTCTCCGTCCTAAATTATACTCAACATCTTGGATACCAATTTTGGATATATCAGTTTCTATAATTCTAGTTTTTTCTTCGAATCTGTCGAAACTTTCGTCTTTTTCCATTGATTTATTTTCAAAACTCGAATCTTGATATGAATAGTAACTTTTCAAGCTCTTATCTTCGTGATTTATGGAATTATCCGACTTCGAATTGTAAATTTGTGAGTTTTCTCTTCGAAAATCGTACGTTTGACTTTGAAAATTGCAATTTTCTTGATTTTCGTTTTCAAAATTGTCGTTGAACACGTCATCTTCCAATTCCCTGTCCGAGGCATCTGCCGATAATTTTTCATCGTAATCCGAGAAGGGGCACTGGAGTAATTGCGTTTCTGCGTACGTATCTATCGGAACTAGTTCTTCTTTAAAATCAGTTTCTTTAGTATCGTCCGTGGTAAAGATCAATTCAATATCGTCAACCTCCTGTTCAATATCGTTCTGTAACAGGTTTCCAACAATATTGTCGGCCGTCGAATGATCAACGTTTCTCCTAACTTCATTCGTCGATAGCTGATTAACATTAACCGTCGATATTGCTTCTACATATTCTTTATCGATGGATGTACTTTGTGTTTTATTATTCATCTTTGGTTTTTTGTTCCCTTTCTTTTTCGAGTGATGTTTCTTCTTGGTTTGTATATCTATTTCAACAGGTTTTTTTGAGCCTTTGTAAATTTTGACTGATATTTCAACGTTCTTTTGTGCAGATGAGTTAGATGAAGTTTCTGAAGTCTTTAAAGTATTATCACTATGTCGTTCTGAATTGTTGCTTATTGATATATCAACGTTATTGTCTTTTGTCGATAAATCACTACTTTTTACTGTACTTTGAGGAATTTTCGGTTGAATTTGGTGAGCATCAACAGAGTTTTTATCTATTGTTGAAGTATTTACATCTTCAGAGATATTTTTTTCTGATACTTCTCTTTCGGTTTCCTTTGCTTCTTTTCTGTTTTCACTGTCTTTTTCTTTTTTTATTTTTTGTATTGTATCAACATTTTCTTCATCTTCTTTTTGTATTGTACTATATTTTTTTATATCTTCTGCTGAAGTTTTCGCATTATTTTCATCTATCGATTCGATTTCAGCAGATTCTAAATTTGTTATTTTCAATATTTCACATTTAATGGTATTGTCGATTTTTGCCTCATTCAAAGAGGATTCTTCTTTCAATTTTAATAATTGTTCATTAGATATTTCTTTACTTACATTATTGACTTTTTCTTTTAAAATTAAGTCTTCTTTTTGAACCACAGACACGTTTTTTTTATAGTCATAATTTTTAATTATATCATGTACTTGTTGATTTTGCTCCGGATAGTTCCTTGTAAGTGCTAGCTCTACCAGTTCTCCCAATAATGATGATGGTCTTCTTGCTTCTTTTGAAGTTGAAGCAACTTCTATATTGTCTTCATCTGATACCTTTGTTTTATCTATTAGAAAAGTTGCTTCTCTCTTATGGAGTTGCTTGACAGTTGATTTATCTGTAGATTTATTTTTTCCTGTCTCCTTCAATTTTCCACTTATTTTATTTTTTTTTTCATAACAACGTTCTAGTAATTTCTTTGACTCGCTGATACATTCTACGTATTGCTTTAATTCTTTAAAATCTTTGCTATGTTCTTCACTAAAATTAGAGATACTGCCTCTTCTAGAAGCAGTTAAATTATTATCTATCACTTTTTCCTTGAACTGTAAATTTTTTTTAGATTTCGTAGGCTTCTTTTCTTTTATTTTATTTTCATCGACTTTCTGTTTTACTAAACACGATTCATGAAAATCTGTTTTACCCGTAACTGTACTACTTTTAGATTTCAAATTTGTTATATATAAAGAATTGGTAGTTGATATTTGGCTTTCACCATCAAAAGTATTTGAAAAACAAACAGTTTTAGACTTACTTAATTGATTGTTGAATGTTGATGGTTTATTACGTAGAAAAGATATATTTTCTAAAGACTTGGAAATCCTCTGAGAAGCATCTATACTTTCAGATGTTACCTGTATGTTAATATATTTATCTTCTGGTAATTGTGAATCTTGTGCTTGTTGTCCTTTTTCAACTTCCACTTTGTCTTTACTTTCCTTATTTTTTATCCGTTTTTGTTTATTATCTTTTTTGACTGGTTCTCTTTTAAATGACTGTTTATTTATAACTTTTTCTCTTAATATATGATTTTCTAAGCTTAGATTCTTTATGGTATCCTGTACGTTATGCTCTGACCAATTCCTAGACTTCAATTCCAATATTTCACTACGGCTCTTATCTAAAGCGGTTCTTAATGCAACGATTGTTTGATGAAGAGCTCTTACAGTATCAACACAAGACTCATTGCCTGTGATAGGAATACCAAAATCCATTTTTGTCTAAGCCTACCCATGCTGCCTTCTTCTTTAATTATATTTTTGAATGACAAACTTTAATTCAATTTACCTCTTACAATCTAGAACATAAATAAAATACTGTTGCATTAATTAATCTTAATTCTGTCTGAAGAACAGATAAATATGATCATACCTTACATAATCAATGTAAAGAATTATTTTGTTTTTTCGATATTCATATCTTTGGGCGAATACGCGTATTTACAGTTTCCAAAACATTTGAAATCAATACATACTGTTCGTAGCACCCCGGGAATTCAGATCTTAGAAATGACACATGTTCTTGTAATGTCTCTTTTTAAACACAATGTATATTCCGCACCATTGCAGTAACGTATGTCGATTCTAAATGCATGCTATTAATTTAAGTATTCTAAATTCCTAATGCATTGAATGAAAAAAAATCTTAATTTCACTACTTTAAAGTTTGTCCAAGCAAAAGTATTTACTTTTCATGTGCGTTATAGATGAATCGTTAATAAGTAAGATACTTCGTCACAATTGCTATAAATTAAAGGCAAGTGCATCTCTACAGTACATAACACGCATTATGTATTATAATTCTTCAACAGTCTATTAAATTACGGAGCATGGATGAAATCATCAATTTAAAGAATAATTAGATGTAATATTCTACTTAAATAACACAGTCTATTTGCACGCATAACATTATTTTAGATTATTTAGTAAGTTTTGGACGAGAGAATAATTATAGAAACTAATAATTATAGAAAGAATTTTATAGAAACATTTCTTTATATTGTTATTTTAAACAAAGCAAGATAATATATATATATTTAAAGCATTCATGTATTTTTAAATGTATCTTTTATATTGAAATTCGTTAAAATACATTTACAATGTATTATAAATATGTGAGATACATAAAAATAATATGTACAGTAAATGTTCTGTTATATGTAATTTTTCATATTCTACCATATGCAAAATTTTTGAAAATAAGTAAACGCTAATTTTTGTTATAAATACTTTTCCTTTAACTCACATATAGAAAATTTGAAGTAAAGGTCACTTTAATTGGTGATTATGCAATAGTTTAGCCTACCACCAAAAGGAATAAAAACAAAATTTGGATTTATGCTTTATTTTTTTAATTAGAATAATTTTTTTTATGTCAATTCATACATTATTATTGTAATACAAATTTGTAGGTTTTTATAAATACATTTACTTTTTCTTGCTGTGTACAGATCTTAAAATGAGATAATTCCCGCCTTTAAAAAACTGAAACACGTATGCAACTACATAACTGAAATGGTCACTACAACTGTTACTATTATTAGGGTATAATTTTTGTTATTAGCGTGAAATAACCCTATGAAATAACCCATAGTGCCATAAATTATGCATGAATTCCAAATTATTGGTTATGTCGGTTGTTTTCACAAGTTTACATCGCATCTGAACTTAATACATAGTTGTTTAATATTGTTGTATACTTTGATATATATGCATAAACTATGTTAATAAATAATTTCATGAAACATAATTTATTAAAAAGATTTAAACATAAAAGTACACATTGGGTATGCTTGCTTTACTTTAAATAACCTTTATTTCTATATGTAAATAGTAAAGATTTATTTAAATTTCACAGTCTGTAATGCGAAAAAAGAAGACCGCTTGTGATAAAGCTTTGGAACACTTTGACGAATTTTATAGTCAAGTTTTTGGTAATAATTGGCCAGCAATTAAACATGGGTTATTAGCTAAACAAAAGTATGTTGCTGTTATTAACAATTTTTCTGATACTGAAAGAATTAAATCTAAACTAGAAATAAATGGTGCATTAAACGTAAGGACACTGTTCAATTTAGAAAAGCAATATATTAATGAAAATTTTGAGAAACTTAAAAGAAAAAAATATTTAGAACAAATTTGGAAAACTGATGAAAGAGATGATAATATTGATAATAAATCAGAGATGAAGGACGATTCTTCTCTAGGAAACATTTACCAGACACAATCGACAGAAAAAAACTTATCACAAGCAGATATTGACTTTACTAGATTAATATCTAGTGCTAATCTATCTTCAAAATTATATGAATTTATGCCTGCAACTAATTTAAAAGGGCGAGAAGATTGGATTCCTGAGCCAACACATTTAGATAATAAATATAATAATGACTTTGCTATTTCTAAGGAATATAACATTCATTTTCCAGAACATTTGAACGTGTATTGTTACGAAATAGGTAATCATAATGATTTTGGTGCACCAAGAAATGGCACAACAGGAGTATTAGACTATTATTTAATGGATGGAGGTTCACTCTTGCCGATTTTAGCTTTAGATATTAGAGTGGGCGATAAAATTTTGGACATGTGTGCAGCCCCTGGTGGTAAAAGTTATTTAGCTTTACAAACATTGTATCCTGGTAGATTAGTGTGTAATGATGTATCAAAATCTAGAACTAATAGGATAAGTAGCATAATGAAGCAGTATTTATATGATTTTGAACAAAAGTGGTTAAGTAAAGGATCAGTTCATATATCCCTTTGTGATGGAAGAAATGTTACTGAAGAGGATTTTGATAAAATAATAGTAATTACACATGTATATATTTCATCAAATAATTATCATTTTAATTAAGTAATTAATTTCTGAGAAAACTTTTGGAATGGAAAAAATGATTTAGCCAAAATCAATTGTAATTATATAATAATTTCTCACATTATTTCTTCAAATTGTATGTGAAAAAAATATTTTTGAAATAATTATTTTAACAATGAATTGTAATTTGAATGAAATTTCTTTATTAATCTATTCTTTTATTAGGTTGATGTGCCATGCACTACAGATAGACACTCTTTAAAAGAATCTGAAAACAATATATTTAAAGCAGGAAGAACCAAGGAGAGATTAAAATTGACAGAGTTGCAGTGTGAATTGTTAATGCAAGCATTGAAGTTGGTACGTGTTGGTGGCAATGTAGTTTACTCTACATGTTCATTGGATCCTATTCAGAATGATGGTGTTGTGCACTTAGCTTTAAAACGAATTTGGGAGGAAACTAACCTGGAAATAAGTGTCAAGTGCGATTTAAAAATTTAGTTTTTCTATTTTATAGTAAACAAAACTTTCTTTTTAGAAATATGACACCTGCCTTATTACAGACTGCTAGTGTATACAAATTGGCAGAACAGAAATTAATGAAATATGGACATTTAATAGTACCAAATTTACAATTAAATTTTGGCCCAACATATTTTTGTAAATTACAAAGAATAAAATAATTTAATTTTTATAACATGTACAGGTGCGAGATTTAGTATCGTTACACCTAGAATAGGACTTAGACCTTACAGCACTGACCCGATTGAGATGAAAGTTCTATTCTCTGAGCTAGTCGATGGTAATCTATAATTGCTAGCAGTAAAATACATTGCAAGAATAATCTAAGTGTATTTTTCCTACAATTGAAATAAGCATTAATATAGGTCTTTCACGATAACAGACGAGACACGTGATAAACAGTTCCTTCGGAGCAAGTAACATTTAAATTACAATAATACCTAATAATCCTAGTATTTCTCTCTATTAAGTGAATATATTATGTTACCAGAACTGGGCATGGTTGCCAGCTTGGATTCTGTCAAATGTCATTCGAATAAGTTGTTTACAATATTTACAAGTTCCTCCCTATTTTATAAAACGATATTATATATATGATCAGTTATTTTCACAACTAAGTCATGCCTCTATATAATATAGTATATATAATAACATAAAGCATATTAGTAGGAGTTGTCAATATTTTAAAATGACATAAACCTAACCTCATAGATTATTTACTAACAACACAATGTAGATTTGTCAACCCTGTTTTGTAACTATTTATCACGTGTCTCGTCTGTTATCGTGAAAGACCTATAGAAATAATTTCCTATACATATTTGCAAATTATAAAAGTAAAAAATTAGTACCTTAATCTCAGTGTTTAAATCTTTAGTTAATGAAGATGTAATATTTAAATTTCCCTTCTTTATTAAAAAAGTGTTTTTAATCAAATAAGTCACGATTTGATTGAATACCAGTAATTCTGATATAGAAGTAACTACATAAAAATACTTCATGGTTTGCTATAAATAGTGGTTTTTCCTCCTAGTTTGAAGGAATTTTTGGAATTTGTTAGACTAAAATATCAGTTTTTAATAGCGCAATAGTTATAGATAACACCAATGTATTTGCAAGAGAATTGTTAATAAATTGGATTTTGGAGTTCCAGTAATTAATCTGGCCTTAAATAGTAATGACCAAGAAAATGGTTAATACTTAAATATATTCCTGAAGGAGATTGCTGAGATCTAGGTTGGAACTTATTTTTGCAAGAAAAGCTTTATCCTCGCCAGTTACATGGGGGGGAGAAAACAATTAAAATAATTATAATGAAATTGCATTGCAACGATTTTATCCTTTGGCTTGTCGAATGCTCACTCGGGAAATTCCTATAATCAAGGAAAGGTAGATGGATGCAGTTTACCAACGTCATAAACGAATTAAATAAACAATATGCACATAAACCCTTAATTGTAATACTGGTAAACAATACAATAGTTACAGGCATTGAATGACAATGCACTGAGTAGGCAAATTACAATAAACAGCATGTGGGCTAGAGATAAAACACTATTATAGCAGTATTAAAAAAATAAAGCCGTATAGAAGCTATGCTGAACAAAAAGGAGAAATACAATTAATCTGAAGTCTTATCGTAAAACCATGAATACTGTGTAACATTCGATATAATAAATACAATAAAGGATATATAACAATATAACTTATACAATTATATAGGTTTATACCTGCAAATGAACGAATTTACAAGAAGGATTATATATGTATTGAGTAAAGAGTTTTATGGCTGTAGAAAACAAGAAAATAAATAAAGTAATACAATACCTAACCAGACTTTATCTGAAATTAACAGAATTAGTTATTTGGGAAACTCTAAAACCTTTCTATACAGGTAGCACTTACAATTAATATAAAATTAAAACCTATGATTTAATGTACAAAATAACTAAACTACAATTTAAATATATATGGACGGAATAATAGTTGCAGGTATTAAATGAGCTTTTCTCTATAGATATGAAATAAAAAATTGTTTATCCGAAGTGCAACGTCCGATTTTCAACTTTCCTGGAAAAGATACGCATGATGTTTTTTATTAATGAATGCTTATAAAATTTGTGGATGTTCTTCATGAAATAATATTTTTCTTTACAAACAAC
Organism: Melolontha melolontha; assembly: GCA_935421215.2. NCBI lineage: Eukaryota > Metazoa > Arthropoda > Insecta > Coleoptera > Scarabaeidae > Melolontha > Melolontha melolontha. Next base: position 34,339,750 of record OW285242.1, read on the forward strand.
AAATTACAAAAACAATGGAAGCTGTTAGCATTACCACAACTCAATATCTTGTATAATAACCTTCTGCTGCTATAACCGCCTCCAAACGATGCGACATCGAATGTACAAGATTGTGACAAATATTTATCGCTTGCCATCATTCCTTGATATGGTTGCCTAAATTCTGACTGTTTCTGAAATTAATATCGTTTTCAATTGGTCCTTAATCACATATCTGGTGGCTGAATCTTGTATTTAATGGCTGATGAACAAATTTTATTGAATTTTCGTTAGAAATGAACACCTTTCCATCACAAAAAACAACGTTTGTCCAGTCTATAAAGGTTTGTAACGGCGAATTCCATCCGATGGCCATGGTGTTCTTGAAAATGTATTACTCTTGCAGGTTTTCTGGTAGTAAGCCCTGCTTCTTTCAGCCTCTGCAACAGTAAATCTACTACACTGTACATTAGTGAGAGTCCATAACTTCATCTTATTTAAAAAAGGGTGTTGTGAAACGGTGTCAATTAATAGATGACCTTGCTCTACTGCTGTTTCGCGGTTGTCACGATTTCTGTCTTACTCTGGTGTGGCTTTCTGAAATAATACATGTATTGGTTAGATGTTTAGAAATGTTTCATTATAAAAATTTCGCATATGTTAGGTAAAATGTATGCACAGTTTATTATAAATTAAATAAAGATAATAATAGCTATTTAAGTCACAAAGGAATGTAAGGACGTATTAACATTCGAGGTAGGCAAATACAAGCTGAGGCGAAGCCGAAGCTTGTTGCCTGCCAAGAATGTTAATACATAGTTGATATATTTCGTGTGACTTATTATAATTTTCCTGCTGCCGTCAGAAATTCATCTATATTTTCTGTAAGGGGCGGTTGTACAAAAGGCGTTCAATGCTGAACGTTCATTGATAGTTCAACATGTGTTGAACTATGGATGAATTACGTTCAGCGTTGAACGTCTTTTGTACAACCGGCCTTAAGAAGTTTTGGTTTATCATGTCATACAAATAGTTAACATTATAAACAAACCGAGAAGATTATTGAAAATTGCATGAAACGCTGGAAATTAATTCGAAATAGAGATTGATGAAATAGAAGAAGCCGTAAAAATCGTAATTTTGTAAATATTTCATATTAAATGTTCAGTTTTGATATTCCTAATTTTTACTCCAAATAAACTTTTGAACCAGAATCATGAATTGTTCATTATTATCCTAGGAATTTTCATAATAGTATTAAGTTCCATTGTCAAGATGAAACTACAAACGAATGTTATAGTCGACTTGCATAGGTACTATGTTACTGTTCGGTAGCTGGAAAAAATATTTTGTATTGTTTCATAAAATTTGTAAATTCATTTTAGTAATTTTGTCAAACAATACAAAGTATTTTTACATAATCTTTATTCAAAATGTACTACCAAGTGGCGACAGTGCTTTCAATTAATTATATAAATTATAGTTATTTATTCAATAAGTGTTTTAGATAGCATTTTATCCACGCAAGAGTGTTTAAACGCCAGTTCGAGCGTTTAATTTTCTTAGGTGGATAAAATGCATTTAAAACACCCATGCAATACAATGTTTGATTCACAAACACCACATTAATGGAATGGAATTATTCGAAATTTAATTAAAAAATATTTGTATTCATAAAATGAAATGTGGCAGGCTGTCATACTTACTGCTTGCTATGGTACTTCTATATTTTTTCATTATTTCACTAGTGGATAATAGGTCACTTTAATGCCTCATTCATAAGTGTGGATTAAACTCCTATTATAATGTGATTGTGAATAAAATAATTGAATAGGTATATAACATATCAAATATAATTATAAAGGTAGTTACTGTTTAATACAGATCTATTTATTTGTTGACTGATTTCTCCAGCAGTAAAACCATTCCTCCAAAACGCTAATAATGTGCTTCTGTCACGCTCAGAACAATACCTGGATATTTTATTTCCATTTTGTTACTGATTCGTATGACAACACAATTAAATTATTAGTACTATTATAACTGTAATTGTAACCAGGCCTAAATTATTTATTGTGATAAAGAATTTTGCATTACTCATAGTACATTATTATCTAATCCCTTTTCGTATGTTAAACGGCAGCTGTGAATAATTAGTACAATTTCCCAGAACGGCTATTACAGGAATTTATTTTAAGAAATTAATTTTAAAATTATATCTTGAATATTAATTTAAAATATATATCAGAATAATTGAAACATACATGAGTAGGTAAACCCCACCAGTTTTGTATAATACAAAGGTATTTTTAATAATATAAAATATTATTACAAATCTGGTTTGAAGAACACAAATGCAGGTTCACTATTAATATTTTCTGTGAACGTGTCCGAATATATCCTATCCCCAGAGACGTAGATACGTATTTCACCTTTCTACAGGCTCATCGGTACGCCCCTGCTGGAGAAAGGATATTCCCAGACACATTCACAGAAAAGAACCACATCGCCCTATCACCGTAATTATCCAGACCGAGCGCAGAAGTAAATTCGGCGCTGCCTGTTGTCAGACTGCCGAAGTACCTCGCATACCGTCCACATAATTAATGTGAAGTAACGACACCCTTCCAAAGGTTGGCACAGCCAATCTCTCTAGAAAACTGCATTTTATTTGTGTCTTCACTCATACTACGGCTTAACCGCATGTGTAATGTATCAGAATAATTGAAACATACATGAGTAGGTAAACCCCACCAGTTTTGTATAATACAAAGGTATTTTTAATAATATAAAATATTATTAAAAATCTGGTGTGAAGAACACAAATGCAGGTTCACTATTAATATTTTCTGTGAACATGTCCGAATATATCCTATCCCCAGAGACGTAGATACGTATTTCATCTTTCTACAGGCTCATCGGTACGCCCCTGCTGGAGAAAGGATATTCCCAGACACATTCACAGAAAAGAACCACATCGCCCTATCACCGTAATTATCCAGACCGAGCGCAGAAGTAAATTCGGCGCTGCGTGTTGTCAGACAGCCGAAGTACCTCGCATACCGTCCACATAATTAATGTGAAGTAACGACGCCCTTCCAAAGGTTGGCACAGCCAATCTCTCTAGAAAACTGCATTTTATTTGTGTCTTCACTCATACTACGGCTTAACCGCATGTGTAATGTATCAGAATAATTGAAACATGTTTCAATTATTCTGATACTTACCTGCGTGAACCTGCATTTGTGTTCTTCACACCAGATTTTTAATAATATTTTATATTATTAAAAATACCTTTGTATTAAAATATATAGGAATCTAAAATGGTTAGAAATATATAACGGGTGTTCAGAAACATTCGAAGTCAAAGTAGTCCTTGAAAATATGAAGTCATGTCTGAGATAGATTGATTTTTGACAGACAACAGTTGACATTTAATAATTATTACAAATCAGATACTTAAGTAAAGATATACGATTTTTTTGTTCAGAGCCCACTTGACTTCGAATGTTTCTGAACACCCGTTATGTATTTACTAATTACTATTATCAGGTAATAAAATGCAATGAAAACGATATGGAACTATATTGACATGACAGAACTGAAGAAAACAATTTTTGTAAATATAAATGACATACGTACTAAGATATTTCTATAAAGCGGCGAGTACGTATCATATCTAACAATTACACCAATATCAGCTAATATAGTTTCTCCCAACAATTCTTATTCTACCTGGGTACAAGGGGTTTATGAAGTCGGCCATTGAATTTGCCACTATGTGCTAGTTTCGCTCTGTTCTATTACTTTTCGTAACGATACTAAATTTCGCAACTGTACATTAAAACTCATATTGTATAAGTTTTCCCTAATATAAATATACCAAACATTTTTCCATGTAAAAAGCGTTCAAATAAGCTTTGCCTCTAGTAGGCCATTCCTTTAAAAACGTATGATTATTAATAATTTAAATTTGCATTAGTTGTCAATTAGACAGATGCATAGTTGATAAAAATTGCTTTGTAATTTAAAATTGATTTAACATGGTTTTTACTATACAACACAAATCATTCATGCTAGAATCTTATTTTCAAAACGGACGTAAGATTGGCGGACAATGGCAGTATTCTCTTAAAGATTGTTTAGAAGAATTTAGAAATGAGTTCCCTAACGTCATCTTTGATTATGACAGTTTTCGGCACACAGTGACACATTCCGTTATGGTTTTCAGAGAAACAGGGAGTGTTAAACAGAAAGAAGGCGCAGGTCGGGCGAAAAAGCGTACAGAAGAGCTAGTTAATAATGTAAGAGAAATTATAAATAATGCACCAAGAACTTCCGTACGAGCATTATCACAACAAGTGGGTGTGTCAATTGGCACATGTCATACAATTTTGAAAAAGAACTTACATTTATTTCCATATCACATGACCTGTTATCAAGAAATCAAGGAAATCGACTATCCCAGAAGAATAACGTTTAGTCAGTGGTTCTTAAATAATTTTGATAATGACCTTCTTGACAAAACCTTTTTTTCTGATGAGTCCTGGTTTTTTTCTGAATGGATTATGTTAACTCACAACATATGAGGATGTGGACTAATGAGAAACCACATAATTTTTTTGTTGAAACCGCACTTCATCCGCAGAAAATTGGTGTATGGTGTGCGATTAGTCGAAGGAGAATTATTGGCCCTATTTTTTTTTAACGGAACCTTAACAGGAGAAAGGTATCGACAAGAAATTATTATGCCATTTATCGAACAGCTTGACGACGAAGAAATAACACAGGGTTACTTTCAACAAGACGGAGCTAGAGCACACACAGCAGGTGAAACAATTAATATTCTGCAGCAATTTTTTCAAAATCGGTTGATAAGTTTAAACACTGAACATGAATTTCCACCAAGATCTTGTGACATTACCCCATGTGATTTCTTTTTATGGCCATTCTTAAAGAACTCAATTTATCAAGTACAGATACCTGATCTTGCAGGCCTTCAAATCAGAATTGCTGAAAGAATTAATGGAATTGACAATGCGATACTACAAAACACTTTTTCCTCCATTAGAAGAAGATGTGAGAAATGTTTCGAACAAGGTGGTGGACACATTGAACAATTTTTATAAAATTTTGCTTGTTTGTTGGAAATAAACATATTTCATTCACTTAAAAATGTTCGTTTTATTATTTTGACATTTGTCATTTCAATCAAATATCTCATCTCATAACCAACAAAATTCCTATTAAAATTAGTAACAAGCTAAGACATAATCATAATTTCCAAGGGCTACTTTGAGGTAAAATTTATTTGAATTCTTTGTATTTATTTTCTAAATAAATAAAACTGATTATGTTTATCCTAAGAAGTCTGCAAAAACTCTGAAACTGTAATATAATGAATTATGAAAAGTCTTTTTTTTTTTGAGACTGGTTAATAAAAACTTTAAAAAAGTATAAAACAACTTACCACAATTAATAATCGTATCCTAAATACCAGGCGCGGCTCGTGATGACGTATTTGGAGGTGCACGTACAATGATACGAGTGCTTCGTGTGTTTTCGGTGTTTACTAAGAAAACGCTACAGTTAGTAAAGGAGAATACACGAAGCACTCGCATCATTGTAAGTGCACACCCAAATACGTCATCATGAGCCGCGCCTGCTAAATACATATTTACATATAACTAAGTTGTCATCATCAGTAGGTAAACCACTAATCAGAGTGTTGAATATGGGTGACAATAAGACTAACACAAAAAATCGGCCACGTATACAGTGTTTACGTGGACGCCTCGTAAAGTGTTTCGCGATTTTTGGTGTTAGCTTTACTGTGCTCCATGCTCAACACTATGATTAATAATTTTACCTACTGAGGATAACAATCTAGTTGTCGAAATGCGTATTTAGGATACGAGTATTAATGAGGGGTAAGGGGTTTTGTACCTTATTTAAATTAATGTTTACGTACGTATAGTTAAAATAGAATGATATAAATATTTCTATTTATTTAAATCAAACTTAAATAGTAGGCAAATTAGCTGAAAGGTAAGAAAAAAAAGCTAATTTAAATCGATAACATATAATCTAATCATTGGATTTATCAAGTGATTTATTATCAGCTGGAATTTATTGAACAAATTAATTTATGGAAAGCAGGATTTCGTGGAAATGTACGAAATAATCGTAAGACATTATTTACAAAATCTACTCTCCAGTATTTTCAGAGTTAAATTATTTGAATGATGATAACAATATATCTATAAACAAAGCTTTAAAGAACTTTGAGAGATGTTCAGAAAATCAAAATTTAGCAAGCTGAATTAGCCAAGTAAACCGGCAAATAAAAAAAAGAAATTATTATTAATTTTAGGTTACTCTGTTTTATTCTGTGTCGCGTATAATTTTGGACGTTTTGTTAGGCACAGTCTTTAAAGTGTCATATAGCAACATTGGGTCGTTAATTAAGTCGAATGTTTAGAACTATAACGCGTCGGTAAACTTTAGTGAATTCTACCAAGTGAATATAAATGATTGAATTTGACAAACTCTGAGAAATTGACTTGCCTAATCATTCGTTTTGTTAATGTTTGAAGCCGACGTTTTCGAATTTTGAAAATTTCTTTGCTTAATATTTGCCATACTGAGAATTATAGTTATTGTCAATTGGTGTTTAGCATCTCTTACCATAGTCGTACGTTCCTGATTTTCCTTAGCTTTTTTTTGCTTACATTTTCTGTTTGTAACGCTGCACAATCTATCCCATTTTCCTAAATAATTGTAATTGACAATAAACATTTCGAAAAGTAAGTGTTTTGTGTTTGATTTTATCAATTTTTATATTTACGTCAAAAATGTTTACCGCATGGGACGCTAATGTAAATTGTTGCGGTCGAAATCAAGTACAGGTAGTGGCACAGACCACAGACTAGAGGTAGCGGTAACTTAACTAAAATTTATTAACGGACATCCGTTATTTATCTTTTTGGGTTAGAATATTTTGTATAAATATGGGTGACATATTTGCTTTGTCCAATTTTTGACAAATTTCAATTTAAGAATTATTGCAAGCTTAGGAAAAAAATGTTCTATCATTTTATAGTCACCTTATTATGTCTATTAAATTACATTCATATTTAAAGGAGACTTTTATTGTAAAATCACCGTGTTCTAAAAGTACTTTTGTCCAAGAACAGTATTTTCTCAAAATTTGATAAATCACACGTTTTGTCGTGTCAATCACAAATATATTGTTTTTATTGATTTATATTATGAAATTTAATCGACTCTAAAAATTCAAATAAAATCTGTAATGAACTCCTTTTGGATTTTATTAACAAGACATATTAAATTTTTATAAATATTTTTTTAAACTGGGCGCGAGTACCATTTGAACGCACCCCAATTGAAACGCCAACTATTAGAATTCCTTCTGTATTGTCAACCGAAACGGATATGAGTCATCTGTCTAACCTAAAATGTTAATACAATATAATTCTTGATAATTTAAATAAAAGTTTTTTTAATTACACAATGAGTAATGTGATAAGTGAAAAGCAGCAAAAAAATACTTTACGTGGCAAAAAGGGTAAAAAGGGGACCGTAAAAAATGTACTAGCATCGCCTTACACCCACTATTGGTAAGTGGAAACAATAGTTAGTGTAAATAATCCTTAGATTTTGTATAGGCCTTTGATAAAAAATGAAGATGATAATTATCTCAAACAAATTTTAAAAAATAATTTACCAAAAATTAAAGAACAAACGAAAAATATACCATGGGAGGAAATAAAGCTCATACCAAAGGAAGAACGGAAAGCTTATCGCAGAAAAAAATTGAATTTGAATACTATTCCAATTGATTCAAGTTCTAAGTAATTTAATTAACAATCTCTTTACTCTAAAAATACATATATTTCATTGCAGGTATATGTATTTTGGCATTAATGAAGTTACTAAACTTCTTGAAAAAGATGAAGCTATTTTTGTTCTTTTAAGTAGCGATGTTACACCACAGTTGATGATTAAACATGTTGTTGATTTATGTGTTTTTAAGAAAGTTCCAGTGCTGGTTGTACCAGACTTAAAACAATTTTTGAGTGAAATCGTGGGGATTGCCTCAATAGTGATTGCTTTCAAGAATAATATACAGTGCGATTCAAAACTAGGTTTAATATATAAAACCATTAGTGATATGTTTGTTAATTATCCAATCCCTGAAAAACATGCTGCTTATAACGTAACTGAATCTGATTTTTTCAATGCCATTTCCGTTGAAACTGTCAAAGAAGATGAAAGAAAAATAGATCTACCAATTGAAAAAGTATATTTGTATAGAGATTTGTCAAAAAATGGGAGAGTTTTTGTGCCTAAAAACTTAAATGAAAATAAAGAAATTGGAGTTAATCAAATGGCACAAAACTTAACCGGTTTCATAAGTTTTAATGATAATATTGAAGATAGTTCTAAATCAGATATTTATAATTGTTTAGTAGTTAAGCAAATAAAAAGTAATCCTAATAGAAATAAAAGAAAGCTTGATATGATAAAAAATAGGAAAAAGAAACTAAAAATTAATTAAGACCATTAATTTATTATTATCATTTCAGTATATTATCTAATTACCTTATGTAAAACATATAAAAATATAAGTACTATTGTATTGCATTTTTCAATTTATTATTGAATTCAAGTTTATATTAATAAATGTAGCATGTTTTCTTAATACGGTTTATTTCAATTTATTTACAAAATTACTTCAATTCTTCCTGTTCGGGTGTTTGCTTAGGTTTGTTCCATGGCTGTTCTTCACCTGATCCAAATAATGTGAACACAATTATCTCAATAACGAAGAAACCACATGTTACATACATTATTATCCTCCAAGATTTTATGGAAGGCTAAAAAATATAAATAAATAGTTTGTATAACATTCTATTTACTTTTTTTTTACTATTAAGTATTTACACCACCGTCAAAAAGTTTGGAATACTTTGAACAGCATCTAGATATATTGATTTTCTTTTGATAGTTCCCACAGTTTTTAGAAAACGGTATTATTATAGTGTTAGACGGGTGTTAAATGTTAGTTTGTTGTGAAGTGACGTAGATCAGGTGTTTTATCATGAAATGGGAATATTGGATTATTTTTTATAAACCCTAGTTTGTTCGTCTGCCGGTGTCATCATCGAGAGATAAGCTAGACAAATTCCAGGAAGATAATAAATTCAATTATGACCTAAATAATGAACATTCTTCAGTAGGTAAAATTTCAAATAAAGCAAGAATTCCTATAGTAGGTGTGCAATGCAATTTAACCAAGAAACAAGAAAATGGGGTTTTAACCAATAGAAAAACAAATGCCAATAAGAAAATCGTTTTGCTTGGGGTTTATTGACGAATGGAAACAAATATTATGAACTTGGCAATAAGCGCAGAATTACCATGTGTTAATAACTAGAAGTCTCGAATGAGAAAGTCTGATGCTTATAGTTTGGAGATGTTGCATTAGAAGTAGAACCGTCGGATATCTTGTTAAAGTAAGTGTCAGAATGAAAAAGAAAGATTATTTGCACATTTTACCAGAGTATGCGTTTTCAACGAAACCAAGAATTGAGATTCAGCCGTTTATTTTTTAGATAATGATCCAAAATATTCGGCTAGAATATGCAAAAACTTTCTTAGGAAATATAAAAATCATGAAGTTGTCAACCTAGGCAGTTTCCCCATAAAGTATCTCTGGAACTAGTTAGCTTCCGAAGTTAGAGCATTGGAAGGTTTAATATTTGCGGAAAAAATGCGAAGTTTGTGTTGTATGAAGTGGAAATAAATAGTTTTCTAATCTTTGTGTTTTGTATTCCATTTACAAAAGTTTTGCTATAAATCGAATGCATGCACACACTTAAAATATCACCACCACATTCGTATTTATGGCAGCGTTTTCAAATTTTCCAACGGTGATATACCATTTGTTATATTTCGTTTGGTACATGCAGTTTAAAAGGCGAACACTATTTTAATGGTCCATTGCACTGCGGTAAATTGGCACTTGTAATGATCGACTGGTAGTTAGGCAAATTTCTTATGCAAAATAAGAAAGAAATGTATGCTATCCTTTTGTGTCTTACATCAGGCATGTACCTATTATAGCATTGTAAATTCGAATTCCAATTGGTCAATGCGGTCGTTTCTGTGTATCTATCCATTTCTCTCTCGCTAATCTCAGTCAGTTTCCACATCGTTCTGATCTTCACGGAGACCATATACTACTCGATTTGTAACAATCCGTATATGTTTGTGGATATGTTAGCTTTTAATCTTTTAGAGTCGTGCAAAAGTTTCAAATTAACAACATCACGTGTTAATTTTTTCTGTTAATTGTGTCGTTTTCTTTTTATTAAAAACGAATTTTGAAAAGAAATTCAAAGGATTACATTTAAAAAAATATACTGGTTTGTTGATTTTTTTAAGAATATAGAAGACATTTTTAGTCAGTAATGCATCCATTTTTATTAATGAACTTTTGCTATCCTTTGGATAGCATTCACTTTCATAAAGCTTCTGGTTTTTATCGGCAAAAAAAAACTGTACTAAGTGCGAATTTTTTACCATTCGCGTTTTGTAAAGAGCGAAATAAACGATAATCTGATGGTGCGAGTTCAGGACCATATAGTAAATGTGGCAACACATCTCGACCAAGCTTCAATTACTTTTACCGAGTGATTAATGATGCGTGTGATCTTGCAGTGTCATCGAACATAATAATCTTTACTATTTACCATTTCTTGTCGTTTTTATTTGCATTTCTGATTGGCCTGCTGTTAAATGCACATATCTGAATTGATTGGTTGGGTGGTAAAATTTCAAAGTAGACGATTTATTTGTAATTCCACCAATTACCTCTAACTTGGGACCACTACTTTTCATTATGTTTATCAATGACCTGCTAACTCCATACCTTGTGCAGTTTTGGCCTATGCAGATGACCTTAAGATTTATTGTACCATATTAAATGAACTAGACATAACTTTTCTGCAGAACGCACTGAACGTTGTAGTTGAATGGTGCATGAAAAACAAGTTCAATTTTAATATTGGCAAATGCAGTTCTGTATCTTACATGAGGAAACATAATACCTTGACTGCTACTTATTTCATCCATGGAGAATCTGTTGCGCGTTCCAATAGTGTTTTGGATTTGGGTATCACGTTTGATAACCAGTTGAATTTTTCGCAGCATCTGATTAACGTTACCTCATCAGCTGTAAAGTCACTTGACTTTATTATACGTGTCATCAAGGATTTTTATCCCAGAACATTAACAACTTTGTATTACGCATATGGGCGCTCTAAGCTTGAATATGGATCAGTTGTGTGGTATGTTTATTATAAAATCCAACACCAGATGGTTGAGAAAGTGCAGAGAAGATTTTTAAAGTTTATGTCTTTCAAATTGGATGGAGCTTTGTATTACGCAATGTGCGCTCTAAGCTTGAATATGGATCGGTTGTGTGGTATCTTTATTATACAATCCAACACCAGATGGTTGAGAAAGTGCAGAGAAGATTTTTAAAGTTTATGTCTATCAAATTGGATGGTGCTTTTCTCGAGCGTAATATTGACTACTATCTTCTTTTGCACCGACACAACATAGAATCATTGAGTGCGCGTAGAGAGCAAATAAGTGCTTCATTGTTGGAGAAAAATTCGCCCTGTTAGCTTTCTCGAGTTAATTTTCATGTGCCGCGTCTTTCGTCAAGAAACGTTCCCACATTCTCTGTGCCTAGTGCTAGAACTAATATCATGATTAAAGCGCCCCTTACGCATGCTTTAGTGAATGCCAATAAACTATATGATGACATATTCTTGTTAATGCGTAATTTGTGAAATACTTGCCTATTATATGAAGTGTTTTTGTTTTTTATTTATAAGCACACAGAATCTAATTTTTTTCCTGATATATATCACTTTTAATTTCAATTTCGTTGCCATGAAATTGTGTGAATCTGTTAGGTACAAATATATTATTATTATTATTATTTAATAACATAACCTTTTGAAGTATATCAGTTTTGTATGTTGTCTTTGTTGGTTCCTCTTGCTTACTCCACGATTTCTTTCGATTGGCATTGTAAGCAATCTATTTTTGATGGCCTGTTATCAATTATTTCAAAAATGGACCATTTTCGTTATGTTCGCAGATAAAACTTTCCTCATTAGAGACGGACATGTTCATTCAAAATTATACGTTTGTGACAGATTACGTGCACTGTCACCAATCATTATCAAAAAGCATAGTCGTCTCTAATGAGAAAAGTTTTTGAAGGCACGTTATGTTACTGCATTGTGTTAAGTGAAGCCAAGTTGCTTCAAACGCATGTATGCAACACATTAAGCTTCTCTGTAGCCTTGCGTGTTGTGCCGTGACGATCCGCAGCGAATACATATTAGTTTGATTTCCCATTAACTTCAACTGGACAACCTGTATCTTCATCCTTGAGTGAAAAATCACCAGATCGAAATCGAGCAAACCTATTCGGACATGCCGTTCTTTCAAGGCTTCGTCACCATGGAAAGCACGTAATTTCTGGGTACGATGTGATTTTTCACTTTTCAGTCGTTGAAAAAATAAAAGCACGTAATTTCTGGGTACGATGTGATTTTTCACTTTTCAGTCGTTGACAAAATAAAAGCTGCATATCCTATCGATACAATTAAGAAAAAATAGATTTTCGATTTTAAAATTGTGTGACGGATTTAAATTCGTTTAAAAAGCAGATTCAAAAATCGGAGAGTGAAGCGATTTAAAATGTTCGGATCTTAGCATTCGCTAAGTAAGGTGAGAAAGCCACGGAAAACCTGATTCGATAGCAGTCTTCGAATTCGAACCCGAATTATTTTACTCACTATTGCTTCATATTTCATAATGCAAAAGCTTACAGCCGAACAGCGTCTACAAATTGTGGAAATTTATTTCTAAAGTCAGTGCTCAGTTAAAAATATTCACAAAGTGCTTCGTCCAATTTACGGCATACATCATTGGCTAACTGAGACGACTATTCGCAACACGATTGAAAAATTTTGCACTCAATTTACTCTTTTGGACTCCCATCCATCAACGAGATTGGGTATAGTGTACTGAAGAAAATATCGTCGCCGTGTAGGCCAGTGATGAGGATTATCCAAATTCATCGATTCTTCATCGTGTGCAAGAACTTGACCTGTGCTTACCGGCTTTGTGGAAGATTTTGCGCCAGGATCTTGCCTTGTATGCCTATAAGATTAAATTGGTGCAAGAATTGAAGCCAACCGACCAACGTTTTCAACGTCAGTTCAGTAATTGGGCGCTTCAAAAGTTGGCAGTCGATCCACTGTTTTATGGTCAAATTGAGTTCAGTGATGAGATTCACTTCTGGCTCAGTGGCTTTGTGAATAAGCAAAATTGTCGCATTTGGAGCGACACTAATCCACATGCGACTCATCAACTACTACGAAAAATGCACTGTTTGATGCGGTTTGTGACCCGATGGCATAATTAGGCCATGCTTCTTCAAAAACGAAGATAATCGAGCTGTCACCGATAATGCCGACCGATATAGAGGCAACGATTTTTTTATTCCCAGAAGTACATACAACATGGTCTAAAAGACCCTTGGTTTCAGCAAGACGGTGCCACGTGGCGAAACCATAGTTTTATTGAAGGAAGTGTTCGGCGATAAGATTATCTTCAGAAATGGACCTGCACACTGGTCTTCAAGATCATGTGATTTGACGCCTCTAGAATATTTTTTGTAGAGCTATTTGAAGTCATTGGTCTACGCAAACAAGCCAACAACTATTGCAGCCTTGGAAACAAATATCGAGCGCACTATACGTAACATAAGGCCTGAAACGCTCGAAAAAGTAGTCTAAAATTGATGCACCAAGATGACGTGCCTCAGACGCTCCCGTGATGGCCATATGCTCGAAATATTTCATCATTAATGTCATAAAACTATCTTACCGATTTAAACAAAAAATTCTCATTTCCCTAACACTTGTGTTTTTTATTTCATTTTATAATCCTACACCTCTTGAAAAAAACGCTTTAGTTTATACGATATTTCGAATTGATCTATAATATTGCTCGGAGTTTCTCCTAAATGTGAATATATCTGTGTATATCATCCTTATTTAATTACACAAGTATACACGGTTTTGGATCTAAGCAACCAAAAGCTGTTTCTATGGTTATTTGGGGCGCTGAATCCGAATCTGCACTCCGTTTTTTGATTTTGGTTCTAGTGTTAAATTAGAAATGAAGAGCAGTCGAACTGAGTCGCTTGTACTGTTTGGGATCTGTTTCACGCATTAAAGTCCAACAGTAGTCGCTCATCATGCCCTCGTCCCAAAATCCTTGGTATCGTTTTTCGATTTTCGCCAAATCTTGGTGTAGTCGCTCTCCTTGCTCGTCGCTTGTATCACCCAAGGTTTCAGGAAAAAATTCGAGATGGGAATGCAGAAAATGTATTTTGAGAGACATTCGAGCTCCAATCTTGCAATAATTTTGCAACAAACTGTCGATTATCTGCTTGAAATCCGGGGATTTGCGGTTACCGAGAAAGTTGTGAACAACATCTTGAAATGATACCCATGCTGCTGCTTCATTGGGCGTTAAACATTTTGTAAAGTTTCTGTCGGCTATTAATTTTCGAATATCAGGTCCGACAAATATTCCCTCTTTGATTTTGGCGTACGACAACTTGGGAAATAACTTGGTCAAGTACTCAAAAGCCGGTCCTTCACGGTCGAGCGCTTTGACAAAGTTTTTGATAAGGCCAAGCTTTATGTGGAGAGGTGGCAAGAAAATGTTCTGTGGGTTCACAAGTGGTATAGAAGAGACGTTTTGTTTTCCTGGTTCATAATTAGTACGGCTTGGCCAATCTTTTTTCACATAATGTTGGTCAGTTGCACGGTTATCCCACAGACACAAAAAACAGCAAAATTTGGTAAAACCAGATTGCGTCTCCATCAAGAGACCAATAATCTGTAGGAATAGTATATAAATCATTTATTCTTTAAAATTGAATTGAAATTTATTTTCAAACCTTCAAATCGCCACAAATTTTCCATGGCTGCTCTTTATATTTTATCTTGGTAAAAATTTTACATATTGTATCGTAGCATTCCTTCGTTTGTACTGCATGACCAATCGGAATTGATGGTTTTATATTTCCATTGTGTATCAGAGCAGCTTTCAGGCTGTATTTTGAACCTTCTATGAACAAACGCCATTCATTTACATCGTATGGTGTATTCATCGCATCAAACAAACCGTTGATGTCATAGCAGAAGCATATATTCTCCTCTTTTTTGAAAAACGGTAAAAGCGCCTCATTTCTGGTTCTATATACAGTGACTTTTGTTTGAGTGTCAAGATATTTCCACCCCTGCATCCGTGATGCGAGCAATTCTGATTTTTGTTTCGATAAATTCAAATCACGAACCAAATCATTGAGTTCACTTTGCGAAACTAAATGTTTTTCCTCCATGTTAAAATCGCTTCCACTGTTCGTCGGTGATGAACTACAAGTTTCCATGTAATTTGCACTCGTACCTGGACAAATTGGCAAAGGATCATTGCTCGCACGGGGAACTAGCTTAGACACTGATGATACTTCAGGATATTTATATTTTGATAGTTTTTTTTTGCATTTACACCGACGACATTCATCAAGCAAAAGTAACAATCATCTACATGATTTTTCGGCTCTCTCCATAACATTGGCAATGAAAATGAAAAACATACTTTTTTACCGCGTGACCACTTGTATAATATTGTGCTACACGCGTTACAAAACAATTTCGGTACCCACGGCTTGTGAGTGTTTGATACAGAGAAACCAAAATAATAAAAATATGCATTTCTGATCACATTAGTAATAACTTTGCCACTTTTTCTGATCATATAACATCCGCAAACATAACAAAAACAGTTTGAATGAACTTTACAATTCTGTCTTTGCATTTTCACACGTTTTGGATTCAAAAAAAAACTTTAAAAATACAAATTTAATATTGTTTCTAGCGACGCCAACAGCTGACTGTCATTATGATAGCGCAGTGCTGCCAACATGCGCGAACTCACAAAGTAGAACCAATTTTGAAAAACGAAACCCGGATTTGAATTCAGCACCTCAAATAACGTCAAGATTTGTTCTCATCTGCTCTGATCCAAAAGTTGACCGGAATTTGTAAACTTGTGTTATTTTTATCAAGCAAATATTGTATTAATAATGGCGCAAGAAAACTATATATACGTACATCTGCATGTGTTAGTGCTCCAACGAACAGGGGACCGACGATTCCGGGTATTGTGGCTAAGGTATTTGTCATTCCCATCAAAGTACCCGCATAATTATTCGCTACGTCAATGTGGTTCGTCATAAAACCACTATACATAGCACCCATAGACGTGAGAGCTATTGTTAGTAAAAGGACAGCTATTACTTTTTGGCACGGAATAAAACATAAGCCGAGAAGGCAAACCATTACTGGAGCACTGGCTATAATAGTAGCGCATCGTCGTGCAAATGTTGTGGTAATCCTCTTTTTCGTTCTGAAATAATCCAAAACTCTCCCTATTATCAAACTGAACACCCACATGCAAACGTAAGGTAGAGCTGAGTATGTGCCTGTTTCTGATGGATTAAAATGCAGTATTTGTTTCATAAAGATGGGCATATTCACTAATAGCATGTAGAAACCCCAATTGGAACATACGTGTGCTACTAATATTGCCCAAAATGGAACGGATTTTAAAATTGATAGCCATGGCACTTTCCGTTTCTGTAATCAAATATCTGTTAGTATAAAAAATAAACAATATTTTTATAACAAAACATATACAGTGCCAGCGCTCGCTTAACGTACAGCTTGCTTAACGTACGTCCGCTAATACGTACATGTTCATTTACCACCCTCTGTTCGCACGAACGTATCAAATATCCGTACGAACGTAATACAGCAGATCTACGTAACTTACACTGTCGGCTGTCCGTCGTTTATGCATGTTATGTTTCTCAAATTAAAAATGAAAATAATGAATAACAACTAACTGATGGAAATAATTTATTTTGTTGTAGTTTGTAATGTAATACAAAAATAAAGTAATGCCTACATAAGTGTACATAAAACTTAAATTTAATTCTTCTTTGTTTGTGTCAAGAACTTCCATAGTCAATTGTGTTGTAAAAGTTTTTTTCCTCTCCTGATACAGTGTTTTATAACATAATGTGGTATTGCGAAGACTACGAATTACGTTTATGCTTCTTTCGCTATCTGGATCACAATTTTCTACTAGAGCAACAATATCTTCCACCTTACTTAAAATTTCACTTATTGTTTGTTTTATTTCTTTTGGAAGTAAGTTTTCTTGATGTTCGTCATCATGATCGATTTGTGTTACCATTTGTTCGTGCAGTTGAATTAAATCACTGGCTGTAAGCTCTTCTGAATGACCCTCTATTAAATCAATAATATCTTCATTATCGATATTCAGTTCAAGTCTTCTTCTCATTTTCACAACTTCATCTATAATTTCATCTTCAGTTTCTTCAATGACATTTTCATCGTCAGAAACAAACTGAGGACACAACTTTTTCCAAGATCTATTCATAGTTGTACTTTTAATTTCAGCCCAACTTGTACCAATATTTCGAAACGCAGCAAGAATATTGTAACTTTTCCAATAACTTCTTACGCTTACACCTTCTTCTTTATCGATAGCTTTTATCATTTCTGCCACAGTTGTCTTCAAATAATATTTTTTGAAAGTTGCAATGACAGTCTGATCCATAGGTTGAAGCAACGATGTTGTGTTTGGCGGTAAATAAACAACTTTTATATTAGGACACAATTCATCTAACGTTACGGGATGGCCCGGTGCATTGTCTAGAATTAGCAAGGCTTTAAAATTTAAATTAGTTTTGGAACAATAATTTTGCACTGAGGGTACAAAATAATTTTTGAACCAATCCTCGAACAAAGCAACAGTAACCCAGGCTCTGCGGTTTGATTTCCAAATTATTGGCAATAAAGATTTTGCAATTCCCCTAAAAGCCCTAGGATTTTCACTATGGTATACTAGCATAGGCTTCAGTTTAAAATCCCCTGCCGCATTTCCACCCAATAGTAGTGTAAGGCGATCTTTGGAGGCTTTATGTCCTGACATACGTTTTTCGTCAACAGATATGTACGTATTCGCTGGCATTTTCTTCCAGAATAAACCTGTTTCGTCGACATTGAACACTTGTTGCGCGCAGTAGGCTCCGTCTTCTATTATCGCTTTGAGGTATCCAGGAAAAGCATTTGCCGCATTAAGATCAGCACTAGCTGCTTCGCCGGTCACTTTAATGTTATGTAATCTAGCTCGAATTTTAAATCTTCGAAACCATCCCCAACTTGCGTTGAAAGTTTCAACATTTGAAGTTTCTCCCATGTTATATGTCAGTTCTCTGTGAATTTGTTTAGCCTTTTCTTGGATAATAGAAAGGCTTACTGGAACATTACGTTGATTTTGATCTTCTAACCAGAGCTTTAAAAGTCGTTTCATTTCCTCCATCGCGTTTGAACGTGCTCGAGTAGCAAAATTCTGCTGTATGTTTCCACCACTTTTCATATGTGCCTTTACTTTTTCTTTGTCTTTCACTATGGTGTTTACTGTTGAACGACTCAGACCTAGATTCCGTCCTATTTCTGCCATCTTTTCTCCTCTTTCTGCTTTTTCAATAATTTGTAATTTTTTCTCGAAACTAATAGTCTTCTTCTTTTTCGATCTCTTTTACTTTCACTCATATTTTTAATGTTTTTTACTAAATATTTCGTAAAACTAGAGTCACTATCACTATTTCCAGCCACCACTCGGTATCAATACATTCAACGAATGGATGTAAACTAGTACCAGAAAGCAGTTTATTTTACGGTGACTACAAAATAGGGGAAATCCCCGTCTTGTGAATTCGTATAATAAATCAAGCATTTATTGCATAGTTTCAAGCCGACAAAGTGTACGTTCAAATAAACCACTACGTACGTTCGTATGAACAAAGAGGCGTATGTAACCATAAAATCGTAAACACCTGTTTTTATATGTAATTTCACCGTCCGCTTAACGTACATCTGTTTAACGCACAACAATTTGTGCACGCATTATGTATGTTAAGTGAGCGCTGCCTGTATATGTATTTAGATTCACTTTTGTGTTCAAGGACTACGAGCCCCGTTCTGGATCAAGTTGGCTCACTCGCTAAAATTTCACTTAGACAGATATTACTCATTCAAATTCAAAGAATTTTTTTTTACTACATACTACAATTACTTGAACATTTCGACCCAACTTAAAATTAAATAATTTTAAAAACAATAACAATATTGACAAGAAACAACAAAAATAATTTTTATTTTAATTAAATTGTAAGATCACCTTTATTTTTAATTACGGCCTCAATTCTTCTTGACATCGTGTTAACTAAGTCCTGACAATCTTGAGATGTAAATTCATTCCAAATTTCTTGCAATTTTTAAAAAGATTCTGGGATTGTTCTTGCAGGACTGGCACGCAACCGTTTTTTCATGTTATGCCATAATGTTTCTATTGGAGACAAATCAGGACTACTGGACACCCTCGCTAAGAGTGGAATATTATTTTCTGAGAACCATTTGAAAGCTCTTTTTGACGTATGACAACCTGCGACGTCTTGTTTGAAAATAAAATCCTCTCCAACGCCCAAAGCATCTTACATAGTTGGTAATAACAAATCTGTTAAAATATTTAAATATTTTTCTATAGTTACGATCCCGTCAATAAAGTGTAGTTTTCTGACGCCTTTTGCAGACTGTAAAAGGAACTGTAAATTTTACCATCCTTTTTAAGTATTCTGGATGATATGCTTTGTGTTTCTGTGGAATGACTCTGTTTTGACTATTACTCACAGAAACTTCGAATTGAGATTAATCACTCCAGTGAATTCGATTCTACTGCTCAGGAAGCCAATTTTTGTGTTCTTTAGCCCATTTCAATCTATTTTGTTTTGTTTTGCTGTCAGTAATGGTTTTTCTTTAGCCTAAAGAAATAAATCCTTTTTTGTTGTACATTTTTCACTTGTAGAATAACAAAATACCCAGTCTTTATATGAACCAAATCCAAATTTTGAGCTTCTCTATGAGACATGTTTTCTAATTGCTTCACTCCATAATATGCTGAGTTGTCTGTAGTTAGCACGTCTATTTTCCCGAATTATTCTTTGTAATGCTCTTCTGTTAATGTCGGTAATTTTAGATTTTTTCATAACAGGTGTTCAGAAACATTCGAAGTCAAGTGGGCTCTGAACAAAAAATCGTATATCTTTACTTAAGTCAGAATCTAATATCGAAGATACTAATTTGATAACCTATAAAATTGTATTAAGTAAATGTATCAATCTATCTCAGACATGACTTCATATTTTCAAGGCCTACTTTGACTTCGAATGTTTCTGAACACCCGTTATATCGAATTACTTATTTTATACAAACGCACTATGTTTTTTACACTATCGTGATAAAGATAATAATTCACCTATTTCTGCATTTGATTTGCCACTTTTACTATTCATGTTTACACTTAAAACTTTTAACGCTTTTGACAACCTAATGACAACCAACCGTAATTAGTTTTATATAATTTTGAATAGCCACCTTGATATTTACCTAATTTCGGAACAAAATGTAAATAATTTATAAACTCATAAAATACGCAAATTTCATAAGTAGGTATAGCAAACGCCAATTAAGTTGGCGCGAGGAGGGGTAAGTTCGCGCAGGATTAAAAGTAGTGGGGAGATTTGTATTTGGTTTTACATCAAATGTCAGATAATTCTAACCTCTGAGCGTGTATCACTTTATGATCCCCTAGCAAAGACATTATGTCCCGTCAAACGTCAATGACAAATGTATTCTGACAATTACTTGAGTAGTGGGGGTGGACGTTTTTAAAAGCGGCTTCTGCGCACCCCCTCCTCGCGCCAACTTAATTGGTGCTTGCTATACATAATACATGGATGTTACAAATGCTAAAATTTTTAAAAACTGTCTAAAAGTACGACAATTTATTGTTCTATTTTTCCATGAACGGATAGTACGTAATGCATAATTTAGTTTTTTGTTATAAAAATTTAAAAAATCGGATACATATCTGTGTCAAGATTATAATAAACCAATTTTTTTAATTTTACTGTTTTTTAAAAATGTTGGAATTTTGGAGAGTGAGCCAACTGATACTGGAGGAGGGCTTGTATATTCTATTTTTTTAAATTTTTCACACTCGTATTACAGTCCCTGGCAATTAAATCAAACTCTTGATAAAATTGTTCTAGATTTCAAAAACTGAAAATATTGAGTAAATCATTTATTGATAATATAATTGTTATACTTTATACACACGAATATTAATATTTTGTTTCCCCACCTTTCGCTTTAATAACAGCGCCAATTCTTCATGGCATGTTGTCGGTGCAGGTTCTCTCACTATTCCTTTCATTGTTTTCATCTCGTGTTCAAATACTCTGTATATTTTCTTTTAGCATGTCTATGCCTAGTATTCTGTTCATAAACTAATTATTTTACAGTACTCTAAGACATTTTATGTAACATTTACGTCCGAAGATTTGCACGTTTTGCTTTTAATAGGATTTAGTAGGTTCCTATATAAGACAGTAAAACATCTTCGATGATCCTTTTATATTGAACTTGGTTGATTGTGTTTCTAACAAAATAAAGAGGTCAAACTGCAACATCTGGCACACAAGCCCAATCATCGCCGCGGGAAGATGTTTTACGATTTTCTTCGCCCTGCCTGCATTCAAGAAAATATTGAATTGGTTTCCTTCTAACTTACTGACCACTTTTTGAAACTGCCACCAAACGCGGTACATTTTTCCATAAAATAACAAAAATGTTTATAGAAATAATATAATATAGTGGCAATAGGACAAACGTACATTTCCCCAACCTTCGACAATGAAATATAAATGTTATTTTGCCCATTCTAATCGCGGTTTTTTTATCACCATCGTCAGTTTTGACTTTTTTCCATTCGATACCAGTGGTTTATAATCTGAACTGCAATATTTCTCTCCGGTATTTGAATTTTGTATGCTTTTAACTATTAATCCGTGCTGTCCTTGAATAGTTTTTTAATACCTCTGCAATATTGATGACCAACTGCAAATTAAGATCCTTATGCTTCTATGGGGCAATATAATTGCAATTGAATGGTCAACATTTCATTTTATTCATACTCTTAGTAAAAAAAGCAATGTATACAGACTCAAGAATAATAATAGTTTACACCAACAAACCTAAATTTTCAAACGGACTAAATATATCTTGTATATAGACAAAATACTAGGTTTCTCTATAAAATTCGGAAAATGGTCTAATATATCGGTAGCCAACGCTTGAAACAACGTCGCTCGCAAGTGTAGGCATGCATGGAGATGTTTGGACTTGTCCTTGCCGGGGATTGCGTGAGGCTGCCAGTACTATTACATTCATTTCAACAGTGTTCCGAGCAGTGCGCGTCGAAAAGTCATAGAGCAACGACACAACATTAAGGTCTGTTTTAAATCCCATGAAATATTGGTGCAAGTTTACGGGCAGGATCCTGTGGGTAGAAAATGTGTGTACGATTGGTGACGCTTTTGCGCTAGCAAGGAATCACTAGAGGACGGACCGTGTATCCACAAGCAGAACACCTGAAAACATTGAGTGTGTGTTACTAGCAAAAGATCGACGATTGACTTTGCGATTAACAGCAGAAGTGGGTATTAGCAAAGAAACTGGCAGCCACCATCCATGAAGATTTGGCTAAACGCAGGATTTGTTTACGATTTGTGCTGCACATCCTAACAGACGAGTAAAAAGGAAGACGTTTTGTGACCATTGGCGACTTCATCGACATGTATGACCGGGATCCATTCTTTCTGGCTTCCATTGTTACAAGGGACCAGTCTTAGTGTTACTAGTACGACATTGAAACGAAAAGACAATCAATATAATGGCGGTCACTATCTTCTCTGCGACAAACAAAGAGGCATGCCCAAAAATCCAAGGTGAATACCATGCTGATCACATTTTTCGACAAAGAGGGAATCGTCCATAAGGAATTCGTTTCTGTTGGCTAATTGGTGAAGGCCGTATTCTACCTGGAAGTTCTCAAACGTTTGTTGCAGCGCATCCGGCGTGTTAGGCTGCAGATGATCGAGACCGCAAATTGGATGTTTCTGCACGAAAATGCATCGTAGAATACGAGCATCCTTGTACGCCAATTATTGTCTCTGCGTGGCGTGACTGTTTTGGACTTCTTTTGTTCCCTAGTATTAAGGGGGAGCTTGAAGGGATCACGGTTTGCGGACGTCAAGGAAATTCAGCACCCCGTGACAGCTATTCTGAAAACGGTTCCAAGAAAAGACTTTTCTGACAGTTGCCAGAAGCTATACGAACGTTGTCAAGTATGTGGTGTCTGGTAGCGACTACTTCGAAGGCCAATAAAGGTATTTCCAAAGTGCATTCTGATTTTGTGTTTTTATTATATCTACCATTCACCGAATTTTATAGACAAACGGCGTATGTGGTGTGTCTAATTCATCAATTGCCAGGGATTGTACAGAGCATTAGATTAGAAAATATACCTTATTGTATATACAAATTGAAAAGATAAATTTAAAATTATGAAATTATCGAAAAGTCATACCTTTTTTCCACCTACTGCGTCTGGAGTTATGCCTAATGACGATTCTATATATTCTAGTTCCTTCGTACTTATAAATTTTAATTGTCGAGGTTTATCAGTAACAAAGATAACCCATAAAAATAACCAGATGATACTTAGACCACCTTGTGTGTAAAATACCCATTCCCAACCCATGTGCACTGCTGTTACACCAGATAAGTAGTTACTGATCTGAAAGAAAATGTTTGGATGAATTTTATTTATAAAATTGATTATTATTTGTTCTTCTGATTTTTATATTCGATAAAATATGTGTACACTATTTTTTCCAATTTTGTTGAATAAAGACACGCGCCTATTTCGTCATTCATCTCCATTTAACAATTAAACGACATCACTATCACCTATAACATTGGGTCGGCGAATTTGGAATTTCACGATCGTGTTTTTGCGAAGGAAACGTCGGTAGTGCGTTTGTAGTAACTTCCGGATAAGGTGTAATACACAGAGTAAACACGATCTTTCTGGGCATGTCTGCAATGTAAACCGTTTAAAAAATATTCTCAAAACATGCCATTTATGTAATGTTGCTTGATCTTCATGGTTTCTATATTGATCTCCATTTAGAGAAATATTTTGATAAGATTTACGAGGATCGACTTCAAACTAAACTCATGTTTAAAATTAACGCACCACTCAATATATTTTCTATAATTTTTGGTTTTATCTCAACATAATCTTTAGCTTTATCTCACTACAAAGTAATTTTGACATTTCTGGTAAAAAAAGCCGAAAGTTAATGTCAAGTTTTATTCAACAGATTTTCTTGAGTCGTTGAAGTTAGAGCTCAAGCATCATTTAAGTTTTAATTACGAGTTTGTTAATTTTTTTGCGTGTATAGAATTTTAAGTTAATAAAATCTAAATTCAAAATCATGAACCAACCATAAACATTATTTAACCAATGATGAATGTGTAAGAGGGTTCAACTTGGTTAGAAGAAGGATGTACAATGCGTTATATAGCTAATTTGCTGGGTGTTAATCATTCGACAGTCAGTCGAATCGTTAGAAGATTAGGGAAACCGGATCTCACTCGAGAAGACATGGTCAAGGTAGAAAACGACTCACAAGTGCGAGAAATGATCGTTTTTTGTAAATGCAAACTTTCAGAAATAGGCGAATAACAAGCACAGATCTTGAAGCGGTCAGAAATGTCAGAGTGTCTGCTTTAGCTGTAGGGAGAAGGTTGAGGGAAATCAGATTGAATACTAGGGGCCTGCAGTTGGATTATTACTTACTGCAGCACAGAGTACAGCGTTTGATATTTGCCAGAAATCATGGAGATTGCACAGTTGAAGACTGGAAGCGAATTTTGTTTCCGGACGAGACTAGAGTAAATTTAAAATCACCAGATGGTCGCGAAAGAGTATGGTCAAGAATTGGAGAAAGATATCATGACTCCACAATCTTTAAAAAGGAGCCTTTTGGTAGTGGATCAAGACAGTTCTGGGGAGCTATTTACCTTGACGCCTGCACAGAGTTAATCCCTATTCGCCAAAGGTCAATGAATGCTGAATAGTACCTCGAGAACATTATTCAGGACCATATAATATACCTTTTGCACCATTTATAGGCAACAATTTCATTTTCATGCAAGATAATGCGAGGGCCCGCATCCCTAGACAAGCTTTGGATTACCTACAAGAGGTCAATATTCAAGTCATGGACTTAGCCACCACGAAGTACCTATTTAAATCCAATAGAGCATGTATGGCGTATTCTAAAAAGATCAGTAAGACGACATTTACCAGTTCCTATTAATCTCCAGAAATTGGAACAAGCCGTTTTTTTCGAGTGGGATAATATTCCCCAAGAAGTAATCTAAAATTTGGTAGTGAGCTTACCAAGGCAAATACAAGTAATTATCAGAGATAAGGGAGGTTTCACGCGTTATTAACTTTTATTCTTTGGTTACATTTTTTTTTGTTTTTAGAATTTTTAAAGATTTCCAATAATATCGTTTTGTTTCTGAATTTGTAATTGAATGTAATTTAAAAATTGCTTACAATGAAATACTATTTGAGTTGTTATTTGGGCTATTTTTGTCGTTTGAAGGATTTATGTGATCTGACGTTTCAGTAGTTCTTCTATTGTCGTCATCAGGTTAGTCCTGAGAGGGTGTGAAAAAATTTCTACGAACCTAATTAGTTTTATTGTTTAATAAATTCAATTCTCTCCTCCAAAGAAGTTTCTATTGGTATTTATTTATGTTTAGTACCTAACTTGTTTTGAAAATGAATTTATCAGGCATGATATACAACGTGTTTCAAAAAGAACTTCATCTCAGTAGTCATTGAGTATCTAGTACTTGCAAATTATTATAAGCCACTTGCCTTTTGTTTATAATTAACTATTTATTTAATATCATTTTGTGACTAGCACTATAATTTTTTCTTACAAATTTTTTTTTACTTAATAAACAATATTATTAAATAATGTACACATTGCAAGAAAATATTTTTATTGTTGAAGCATATTACCAAAGTGCACAATTTCTTAACGGAGAATGGCAATATTCCTACGCGGAATGTAAGCGACAGTTTCACTTGCAGCTTCGTAATAGAGTTGTGGATAATACCGCTTTACATGATCATATTCGTCTAGTCGTGGAAAAGTTTCGCGTTACAGGATCTGTGTTAAAAGGCAAAAGTTCTGGTAGACCATGTACCATGCGCGGCTCGTGATGACGTATTTGGAGGTGCACGTACGAGGGTGGGTCAATAAATACCCGTGTTAGGAAAGAAGACGCAAGTTTTTCACAAATTTTGTATTTATTTTTCAACGTAATCACCTTTTAGTACAATACACTTTTCCCAACGTTTCTGCCATTTCTTTAACCCCTCCGAAAAATACGATTTGTCAAACTCTGCAAAATACGCTTCTGTCTCGACGATAACTTCCTCGTTTGAGCTGAATCTTTTTCCCCCGAGCCACGTTTTCATGTTGGGGAACAGAAAGAAGTCGCAGGGAGCCAAGTCAGGCGAGTACGGTGGGTGCGGCAGCAATTCGTAGTGCAGTTCATGCAACTTTGCCGCGACAATTCTGGATAAATGTGCTGGTGCATTATCGTGGTGAAACAGCACTTTTTTCTTAGCCAAATGGGGCCGTGTCTCCTTCAATTTTATATCGAATCGGTCCAATAATTCACTGTAGTACTGCCCCGTGACCGTTCTTCCTTTCTGCAAAAAGTCCATGAGGATTATTCCTCTGGAATCCCAAAAAATCGTGGCCATGACCTTTCCGGCCGATGGGACCGTCTTTGCCTTCTTCGGAGCAGATTCACCCCGAAAAATCCATTGTTTTGACTGTCGCTTGGACTCTGGCGTATAATAATGGATCCAGGTTTCATCAACGGTGACGACTCGACGCAAAAACTCCTGCGAATTTCTCTTAAAGAGGTCCAAACACTGCTTCGACATTGACAACCGTATCCGCTTGTTGTCCACCGTAAGCAATCGCGGCACCCATCGGGCCGACACCTTTCTCACCGATAACTTATCATGTAAAATATTAATTGCCGTTCCGTACGACACGCCTACGGCCTCTGCTACTTCGCGCACTTTCGTTCGGCGATCAGCGAGAATCATGTCGTGGACCTTTTCAACGATTTCCTCGGTAATCACGTCTGCCGGGCGCTCCTCATCAAAAACAGATGTACGACCACGTTTAAATTCGTTGAACCAATATCTTACGGTTGTCATAGATGGTGAAGGGTCCCCATAGACAGCATCCAACTTCGCTTTTATTTCTTCGCATGTTTTTCCATCCAAAAACAAAAAGCGAATTACGGATCGATATTGCTCTTTTTCCATTTTATCGAGAAACACGAAACACGTGTGATACAACTGGCTGCCACATAAAAACTAACCTATGAATCAGTCTGAAATTTATTATGGTGTTGTCTGACAGATGGTAGTACACGACGGTAATGCCAACTTCCCTCAGCAGCGCCACCTGTCTTCAAACACGGGTACTTACTGATCTTCCCTCGTACAATGATACGTGTGCCTCGTGTGTTTTCGGTGTATACTAAGAACGCTACAGTTAGTACACGAGAATACACGAAGCACTCGCATCATTGTATATGCACCACCAAATACGTCATCACGAGCCGCGCCTGCCATGTACACAGCAAAATATTGTTAAACACGTAGAAAATCTTATACATACATCAGTTCGTTGTTTATCAGTTCAAACGAACGTATTTTCTAGTACTGTTCATAGAATTTTGAAGCGTCTTTTACATATGTATCCATACAAAGTATCGATTGTTCAACAGATTTTACCTAGAGATCACGCTAATAGGCTTAATTATTGCAACTTCTTTCAAGAAAATTTAAACAAAGACGAAATTCTTGATTAAGTATTTTTACTGATGAAGCATGGTTTCATTTAGACGGGTTTGTAAATAAACAAAATTACAAAACATGGTCTATAAACAATCCAAACAATCACATCGAAGTTCCTTTACATCCAGTTAATGTTGGAATATGGTTAGCTGTATCTCGTCGTAGAAAAATAGGATAAATATTTTTTCGCAATAACATTAATAGCCAACGATACCGAGAACAGTTTTTAACACCATTTTTAACTCAAGTGCAAAGAGACGAATTCAATGGGGGTTACTTTCGGTAAGATGGGGCTATTGCACATACAACTCGTGAAAATTTAGTGCTTTTAGAATATTACTTCCCACATCGAGTTATAAGCAGAGGTGTTTGACTAGCAAGATCACCAGATCTTACTCCGTTAGATTTTTCTATTTTCGGATTGCTAAAAAATTAAGTATATAAAACAAGAATGCATAACTTAAATGATTTGCTGAATACAAACAATTACAATTAAATGCAATGAAATAACAGGAAATGTATTGCAGAATACTTTTGACAACATGAATCGTCGTATTGCATTATGCATTCAATAAAATGGTGACCATTTTAAACACAAGTTATAAATTATAATTAGAAGTTCTAGAAATTAGTTATTTACCTTGGTTGTTTGATTAATATCCTATCTTTAAAGTTTTCTTATTAAATAAATTAATAATCTAATTATACTTGTTATTAATTTCATCACCATATTTCTCGATGATAAATTTTGACAGTGACAAGTAGATACTATCCATACCATTAAATATCCGCATTTCAAGAATGCAAAACTTTATAATTTATAGGAGAAATTAATGGACAACTAGTTGTAATTCTTTTTGAAACACGGATATATAAAATATGTTATTAAATATTTGTTGAATTTGGTTTGGAAATCTTTTAAAAATATACATACTATTACTTACGACAGTTCCTAGTATAGTACCGGAAAATGCAATACTGGCCATAGTACTTCTTTCATTCGGAGGCGCCCAATTTGCTAAGAGAACATGGGTTGTTGGAAAAGTAACACCGCCTCCCAATCCTTCGCCTATTCTCATAATGTAAACTACGGCTAAGTGAAGGTAACACGCTATAGGCGTCGCTAAGGTGCATATTATGTTCAAAGTCACCGCAAAGAAAAATACCCATTTGGCACTTACTACTTCCGCCATTTGACTGCCGGGAAACATTGCGACCATGTATCCCCAGAAATAGGAACTTAACATCAAACCTTGAGTATGAGAGGTCCAAAGGAATGGACCGTCCTGTAAATAGTAACAATTAATATGTTTACGGAATTTGTTAAGGCGAACGTACAATAAATACAGGAAAGTAATCAATTATAAACATTTAGAGATATCCAATTAGTGATCAAAATACAAAATTCGATTTATTTTTATTATAGTCTTTATATAATTTCACAAAAGAATAGTCTGCAACTGCGTTTCAAACATTTTTTGAGAACCCCCGTGATATATGATGGGCCTTCATCGCAATATTTAACCTTCGTTGCAATAACTTGAACGATTTGCTTGATGACATCTTTCCCTCAATTTCAGAAACATATTTAACTTGATGGCATTTCAGCACTTAGAATGGCTATATAGAAATGACCGGTTATGAAAATTTGAAAATAGACAATTCTTCTGTAATCTCACCAAACTGATTAAATAACCTTTTGATGAATATTAGCTTTGAATAATATTTATATTAGATCCTTGCCTACTCGCTCCTAGAACTTTTTCGATTGAAATTGCTGTAAGCAACTCATTTCTTATCGCCTGTTCATTATTTAAAAAAAAACGCGCATGGGGAATCCATAAATCTAGTTTTTTTTTGTGTAGTTAAATTGTCTTAAACGCTTTTCGTCAAACTCTGTCATCGTCTCCAACTGAAGACTAATCAATCACTAGAGCGTTGATCATCTTTGAGTGAAAATTCCAGAACAAAATGTAGCAAGCCAGTTCATCGTTATACATATGATTTTTTGTGAATTTTCAATGTGTTTTCTTCTTTGCGGAAGTAAAAAAAAAACAAAATATGATGGAAATGTCTGTTTTGATTTTCAACGAACGACAAATAAAAGCTACACATCTTATCAATACTTGTTTCTTAATGAATAACAATCGAAGCACCAATTATAATGTGCGTTTGACAATTCAAATACGTAAATATGCCTAGAAAGTAACGGCATCTTTAATTGAAATCCGCAATTAATTAGTTACTAATCCAATGTTTTAAATTTGGAAAAACCTTCTCTGTTTGTTATATATTTTTGTCCTAACATCATTGTTGTTTACCAAAGAAATTTGAGTACATCAATATGCAATATGTTAAGCACGTATTACGCATTTGTTACAAATGAAACAGACATGCTGTATCTGTACACATGGATATACACCTCGTATATTCCAGCGTTTACTTCAGTCAAAGACACGTGTTCCTGTCTTCTCAATAGACTAGTTTGGCTAGTGAAGAAAAGTTTGAATCGCCTCACAGGCAAGCGCGGCTCGTGATGACGTATTTGGGAGTGCAAGTACAATGATGCGAGTGCTTCGTGTATTCTCGTGTACTAACTGTAACGTTTTCTTAGTAAACACCGAAAACACACGAGGCACTCGCATCATTGTACTTGCACTCCCAAATACGTCATCACGAGCCGCGCCTGCTCACAGGTATAGCAAATTTTGTCCTATCAGGTGGCACCAGATAATCTAGTAATATCTGACGAACAAAAGAGGCTATGCCGAAAATAACGATTTTCTCTCGTTCAGCTATGCTATAGTCCTTTTACGATAACAGACGAGGCACGTCATCAACATACGTCATGTTTGCGTCACGCACTCTTGCCAAATCGTTTGTTTACATCTATCACAGAGGTTATGTATTAAAAATCAGTTGACATGTAATCCGCGTTGACAGTTAGGAAATAACGATAATTTACATACTTTTAAAACAATTAGATAAACCTAACGCCTCTCATTCTAACTATAGTTTTATGTACGTGGTAAATTATAACTGACAATTAGCATAATTGAGACATGTTATTAACAGCAATTAAGCGAATTACGAATGACAGTAGCGAAAATAGAAGTTGGCAACGTTACGCAGGATAGGAACGTTTGCAAAGAAGAAATCTCTAGATATACGATAGTGAAAGACAGTTCTTTTTGGGTTTAGTATTGTATAGGTAGGTAATTCTGAAGTTTCTGGTTATGACGTGCCTCGTCTGTTATCGTAAAAGGACTATAGTACACAAGGGAAAAAAATACGTATATACCATACGAGCAAAAATTATTTAGATAAGGGATGGCCATGGTTGGGAGGATCACTGTCTTTGATAGGTTCAGCTTGTTGTTGCCAATTAAATATCAGTTTTGATTTGAAGTACCTACTTATAAATATATTATGTTAGCTAAAAAAAATGATATTTAAATCATGGCGAATAAATATTCAAATCGAAACTGACATTTAATTCATATCAAATAAACATTCAAATCGAAACTGACATCCAACCAACAACAGGCTGAACCTATCAAAGACTGATCCTTGCAACCATGGCCATCCCATGGCCATTATCTAAACAATTTTTGCTCATATGGTAGGTGTAAGTCCATTAACACGACGCCAGATGGCAGCAATACAGATGTGTGTAGTGCATGTCTGTTTCATTTGTAATAATTCTTGTTGTTTTTGAATATTTTCGTTTTTAAATTAAAAACCTTGTTTTGTATTTTTTTTTACGTCGAGATATTAAATTTTGCTAGAAAAGTAGTTATTTTTATAAAGGATGTTCATTTGAAAAGTCATTCTAGTAGCATGTGATTTATTGAGAACATTTTGAAGTATGTCGTAAATTAAAATTGACTACTTAACCTACAAAGTCGTATATTTTGACAGTTTCATACATACAAATAAATAACAAATGTGATTGACATTATCAAATGTCATTTGGATTTACGTTTTCGGAACAACAAACACATACTATATATATATGCGTCTTATTCTATCAAAATTTCAAAGTAACCTAGATTGACTTTTCAAATGAACACACGTTATTAAGTGCGTCAAGAAAAGGTTTCATTCAAATTCATTAGAAATCTCAAAATACTGACATTGCATACATAATATAAACAACTTTTTTCCACAATTGCACAGTAAACAGCAAGTTTATTATTCAAAAATATTTAATTCATAAAAAAACGACAGCATTATTTTCTTTTAAAGTTACCGTTGCACGGGTTTTCGTAGTTACATACTAATTTAAATAAAAATTGAAAAAAATTCTGTGGTCTGAATAAGTGTCGCTTTCCAAGTGTTTTCTATACATTCTCTGATAATGGACGCCAGCTGACTTATTCTGAATATCATGTAGAAGTAGTAGCTAATGAAACGAGTATTTTGTCGGCGGAATCAAGACTGCAGTATGAAAAAGCTTACACCGATTTCCGGCAATGGTGTGACTAACACAATAGAAAACATTCTACTAGCATATTTAGAGGAAAAGTCGAAAATATTGAAGCCATCAACATTGCGGTCCCTTTTTTGCGATGTTAATGGCAAAATGTTGATGTTAGAAAGTTTCCCAAAACAGTGCCTTATTTGAAAAAGAATGCAGAATACAGAAGAAAAAAAATCGAAAGTTTTGACCGATAATGATAAAATTTGTCTATTCGGGCTTTGGTTCTCAAATAAAACTAACGGTAATTTAGACACATACTATATTAATAATAAAAACCAATAACAATTTAAAAACTAATTACTAATAATAAGAACATTTAAGTATTTATATTTATGTAATTTCACTCGGCGATGATTTGGTATGGAATCGCATAAATTCCTCTCGACTGCTATTTACATTAACGGGAAAACTTCTGGCATATTCGATGTTCGCCTAGATTTTTCTTGTGTTCGATTCCGCGATTCGTCCGCATTTACATTTTCTAGACGGTTCTCGACGTGTGAGATCATCGGTGACTCATCACAATATCAACAAATTTTTTAAAGAGACAGATGACGATATCTATTTACTAATGAAGGTATAATTAGAAACTTTTTACTTACAACTTGGGCTACTATTTGCCTTTTTTCGTAAACGGTATTGATTTTTAGGATCGCTGGTGCTCTTAGGCGAGATGAATTATTGAAAATGAAGGTATTAAATGTTGAAGGTAAGATACGGATTATTAAGGTGCCGGGTTCAAAAACCCATTCGGAGAGAATTTTTACCGTTTCCAATGTAGATAATATGAAATTCATTAGAAAATACCAAAATGTGCGTCCATCAAACGCGTCAAGCGAACGGTTTTTTCTTAAAGTACGTCAAAGGAAAATGCTTCAATCGAAATGTGGGAAGTAACAAAATCGGTGAAATACCAGGCTTAATTGTGAAATGGCTTAAGAAAGAAAGCTCTAAAGATTATATTGGGCACTGCTTTAGAAGAAGCTCTGCTACACTTCTAGCAAATGCAGGTGGCGTAACTCTAATAAAGCGGCACGATGGTTGGAAAAGTACCACCATAGCAGGTTGAAGAGTGCATAAATAATAAGATTAAAATTTCGAATAAAATTTAACCTTCCGCAAAAACAATTTCTGAACCATCTGCGTCTAAATGCCTAACTTAAAACTCGTGGATAAATCAGGAAATAAAACCGACAGCATTTCTAATTTAGTCGAACCTTCCACATCTTTTAGTAATGGTATTTCGAAGATACAGTTCTTCACTCTAATCGGGAATTATAGCGAGTGTAGCTTTAATTTTTATATAATAAAATAAGTATATTGACTTGTAATTGCCTGTTATAATTGTTTCAATAAAATTTTCTTCTTAGTTTATTCCGAAATTTAGAAATGTCAGAAATTCTTTTTTTCACTAGGGCGTTAAAATTTCTTTTAACGGTGCACTGAAATTAATGCGTAAACGCCTATTTTTTGGGCAATTGTAGAAAAAGTAGTTATTGGTGTAGTAGAAAGGGACATCACGATGAAGTTTTCTAAAATAAAGGGGAATCATACTGTATATTAATACACATTCTTACGTCGTATATCAGATTAATATCAGCGTTATCTCGAAATTTGATGATTAATCTGTAGTTGCGTATGATAAGTATTAACACAACTGGAAATCTGCGACTTTTTAATAAAAAATCATAATTGTTATGTTGTAATTGAAGTTTTCTAATTGAAATATGTAGTTGTGGTTCCATTTTGTTTCATCGAGCGTCCCTTATACTAATAATATCTATGTAATGATTTGATCAACATACAATATTGAAATAACTTGAAATAGATTTAATATCTTTCTGTCTCTTAACTCATTTTATCTTCTTTCTTTTCAGAATTAGTTAGTTGAAGCATCAATAACCATGTCTTCTGATGAAGAAAAGCCTCCAGCGCCTCCGGTGCGCTTAACCTCCAACAGAGGCATAGACTTGAACAGTTCCATAGCAGTTGATCGGCCTTTACCGAAGGAGCCTGACGATACCGAGCGTAAAAAGAAAACGCTCAAGTCGAAGATGAAAAGCAATAAATCTTCAACAATACACACTTCCGACAAGCCGAACATCTCGTACCCGACTAATTTCGAACACACGGTGCACGTCGGCTTCGATCCGATATCAGGAGAATTTACGGGAATGCCCGAGGCCTGGTCCAGGTTGCTGATGTCTTCCAACATTAGTAAGCAGGAACAGAAGAACAATCCGCAGGCCGTATTGGACGTTTTGAATTGGTACGATAGCAGTTCGAAAGAGCCGCCTATCAGTAAATTCATGACGAAAGCGAATACGGCCACGCATTCGGGTTCTTCTTTGAGCAGGGTATCGAGTTCGAGTCCTAGTAGTACGACGCCTACGGAAGTCGAAGGTGGTAGTGCTCAATCTTACCATAGTCCTGTTCATGCTCCTTCTGAAATCGAGGAGGAAGCACCTCCGCCTATCGCCAGTCGCCCTGAACGCACCAAAAGTATTTATACGAAACCGATCGAGGAAGTTCAAACAACTAATAATAGTGTGGTGCATACTCCGACTCAAAGTTTGAGTCCTGTACATTCGACGCCGGTGCATGGACTCAACGCGAATAACACATCTAGTGCTCTTACCTTAGATAAAAACAAAAATCAAGCAGCTCCTCCGGAAATGTCCAGGGCGACGTCTGAAAAACGAAAGAAAAAAATGACTGACGAGGAGATATTAGAGAAACTTAGGAGTATCGTTTCCGTTGGTGACCCCAACCGGAAATATACCAAAATGGAAAAAATTGGTCAGGGTGCATCCGGTACCGTTTATACAGCAATCGAAACATCCACCGGTAGTGAAGTAGCTATAAAACAAATGAACTTATCCCAACAGCCCAAGAAAGAGTTAATCATCAATGAAATATTGGTGATGAGAGAAAATAAGCACGGAAACGTCGTTAATTATTTAGATAGTTACCTTGTTTCGGAGGAATTATGGGTGGTGATGGAGTATCTCCCCGGAGGATCGTTGACTGACGTAGTTACCGAAACCTGCATGGACGAAGGACAAATAGCTGCTGTCTGTAGGGAAGTATTGCAAGCACTAGACTTTCTACACTCCAACCAAGTTATCCATCGAGATATAAAGTCTGATAATATATTACTTGGCCTTGATGGGTCCGTGAAACTCACGGACTTCGGATTCTGTGCTCAAATTAGCCCGGAACAATCGAAGAGGACCAC
Source organism: Melolontha melolontha (assembly GCA_935421215.2). Lineage (NCBI taxonomy): Eukaryota > Metazoa > Arthropoda > Insecta > Coleoptera > Scarabaeidae > Melolontha > Melolontha melolontha. The sequence goes on from OW285242.1 coordinate 34,375,608, forward strand.
GATGGTGGGCACGCCTTACTGGATGGCACCGGAAGTGGTCACCAGAAAACAATACGGGCCGAAAGTGGATGTGTGGTCGCTGGGCATAATGGCTATTGAAATGATCGAAGGAGAGCCGCCTTATTTGAACGAGAATCCGTTAAGGGCGCTGTATCTGATAGCTACCAATGGCAAACCCGAAATTAAGGACAAAGATAAGCTGTCCGAATCGTTTCAGGACTTCTTAGATCAGTGTTTAGCCGTCGAAGTTGATAAGAGAGCGTCGGCGAAAGACTTACTAAAGCATCAGTTTTTGAAATTGGCGAGACCACTGGCTAGCTTAACGCCGTTAATTTTGGCAGCTAAGGACGCTGCGAAAGGACATTAACAAAGTTTGTATTATAATTATGTGACAATATTCCATTGTAATCGAAATGCTGTAGTTTTATATATACCTATATATTTTTTTCTTTTTCAAAAATAGGGAAGATACAATGATAATATATACACTACAGCCTATTTCATTTTTTGTTTTTCGCATAAGTTCTTTTTTCATTTCAGGTGAGCTATTATGTCTTCTGCTATTATACAATTTAATGCTTAAATTGGAGACACATTATCGATTTTTTTTTAAAATAATCATTATAATTATTAGGCGGTAGTGTGGCATTTGATAATTCAAAAAAAAATTAATAAACAATGAAACCGTAGGGATATTTTGGCAGTATCGAGTTAGTGTGTGTCATACCACACAAGTTTAATTCCATGTTACAATGTTGATTTTACAAATCATGCATTTTTTTACTCATTATAATTATATCGATGTTAAAATATTATTTGAAAAATCAAATTAATGGTATTTTTGCAATAGAAAAACAATGTTATTTGAAATTTCAATACCACCATATATATGATATTACAAATAATAATCAGGATAAAATATAAATATTTTCTATTAAATCTTATGGTATATGACTATCCTGTGCCACTATGTATTCCAGTACAGTTACTTCTTTTCCTCGTCTCAATATTGAAAGAATTACACTCTGTTGCGAACCAAAGTGGTAGAGGTGATCTCGTGTATTAATACTTGATACATCTTTAATTAAATCTACTTGTATTGCATGTCTTGCTGGTTATTAGTAATATTTTAGACCATTTCTATTTAGCTTTTTATATTTTTTCGTAAACGGTTATATCTATCGAGTGCTATTCTAGTAATATAATGACTGATTTTTTTCGTTTTAATTTTATTTGTCCTTAATGTATATTTTCGTATTGTATCCTAGGTTAATTTTTAAGTTTTTATTTTCCATTTTACATTAACAACAGCAGTCCATATAGTATTTACTTGCTTGTAATATACACAAACTATTTATCATTTTACTGCTTTTGCAAATTTACCCTGAAATATTTTCTAAAACTGAAAAGTTTATTATAAATTTTGATCCTTCGGGGCCAATGTTAATGTATATGGAAAGTGAAAGTTATGGGATAAAAAGTAGAAGAATATGTAAAGAACCTAAAAAGGAACAAACAGGTTTGAGTACAAACTTAAACCGGGAAACATATTTGAAAAAAAAAAAACATTTACCAACCGTACATCTTTTTTCAACACAAGCAAATTTCCGATAATTGTGTTCTTTGAATGTCCTAATGTATTAATTAAACATCATTCTCATGTATTGTTGCTATATTAATCTTCAATTTGTTAAAGTAATCTCGTTAAAAGTTAATTTCTTTTCAAATTACGTTTCCCCACTCAAAGTTGTTCCTTTTTAGGTCCTTTACAAGTTCCACTACTTTTTATCCCATAACTTTTATTTCTCGTATACTTAACATTAGCCTGTTTCGGTAATATAAGCACTATTTTTAGTTTTACGGTGGCTATACTTGTACTTACATGTAATTTTTGCATATGGAAGTCCTATTTTTAAGTTATTTGTAATATTTAGTTTAAACTGCGAAAAAATGGATCAAGAGTGCGTGGTATGGTATGCATCAGCTTAATTTAGTAAATTTAAAAACTGAATAAAAGACAAAAAATATTTCATTTGAATGTTTACGCTGACTTAAATGACGCAGTACTGCCAATATTAGCGAAACGTTATATTTTCAAAAAAAAAAAAACGTTTTAATTTGTAAAAATAATGCATACTATAGAGAATGAGCTATTGCATTTCTTTATCAATATACATATATATGTATATGTATATATTAAATAAAAAAATAGAAACTGTTATATCTAATTATGATTATTATTCTTAAATTCATTTCACGAAATGTTGCTGATTGGTTGTTCCAAATGTTTAGTTAAATGTAAGATCAATCGTATTTAAGGTGATTCATTCAAGTTATTACCCAAATATTATATGAAAACTATTAGGATTTAGACTATATAGTGATTGATAAGTATAATTTAGTTTTACCACGTGAAATATATATATAATTTTCTTTTAATTATATAAATATATTGATTTTATATAATAAACTGCGAAAGATCACTTGTGTATTTCTATAATTTGTTTGTTTGTTTGTTTATATCACAATGCTCCTATCATCAGAAGATTTCCTGTTTGTGCGTTTTTCAAAATTTGTCTAAAAACCAGTGGCGGCTGGTACTAAAGGGCACAAGGGCACGTGCCCACCCAACTACCAAGATAAACACAGAAAGAAATTCGAATGTAATTCAGTGCATTATTTTATTTTATTATTTTTACGTATTTCTATAAGGTATCAAAGTTTCTTACCGCACCACAGACACTATGCCAACGCTCAAAACTTTGTTCCGGGGCACGATTTCAGATGTACCTATTCCGAGTATGAATCGGCCGGGTCCGCTTATCTTCGCCATATGTGCTTATGCCATCGCTTTGGGCACAAAATAGCGCTACTCCATTTAACGTCTTGCGTGCATTGTGACTGTATTGTTTTCGGTGCGTACGGCACGTGTATGATTTCAAAGGCTTGAAGTGATGTTTATTATTAATGATGGAAACTAAATGCAAAATCTTTTAAAAACCCGCTATCGTTTGAGGAAAAACTTTTAATTAAGAAGAAAGGAAGCCCTATCCCTTCAATAAAAATATATATGGAAAATATGAGTGAATTTGCGGGTGTCCACTAACAAATAAACTATTTTGTTTTATCTGCTTAATTTTTAAGAAAGAGGTTAGTGCGTGGAATAAACAAGGGTTGAATAATTTAAAGCATATCGCAGACAGGGTAAAGAAATACGAAAATTCCGTTTCTCACATGAATGCATGCGTGGATTTTAGTATTCTAGGCAAAATGGACGTACGTGAACAATTAGACAGTGCTTATTTGCAACATAAAATTAAGTACAACGAAGATGTGGAAAAATATCGTGATATTTTGCGCCGGTTAATTATGTGTATAAAATTTTACGGAGCTTTTGAATTGGCGTTGCGAGGCCATGATGAGACATTGACGTCGGAAAATCCAGGTATTTATGTAGGCTTAAGCAACTTTGCAGCTGAATTAGACGCTGTGCTTACAATACATATGAAATGTTCACGAGTGTTTAAAGGCGCCTCAAAAACTATTCAGAACTAATTGCTAGATGCAATGTGTCAAATTTACAAGCAGGAAATATTAAAAGAAATTAAATTTGCAGGTTTCATTGCTTTGGTGGCCGATGAAACTACAGACACCTCTAATAATCAGCAAATGGTTATTACCTATTCGATACGTGTTTAATGGACAAATTTTTGAACGCTTTTGGTCTTTTTTTTAAGCCGGGTGGACATAATGCTGATGTATTAGCAAAAACATTGCTGAATGAATTGCAAACTATTTTAAATTCTCCTTCTGGGTCTGATAACAATAACTTAATCACTCAAAGTTACGATGGGGCGCCCGTGATGAGTGGTAAGACAAATGGTGTCCAAGCTATTATCAAAAGAACATTTCCACATGCACATTATATTCACTGTTACACGCATCAATTTAATTTAATATTGAACGAGCGGCGCAGTGCAATAAAAATGTAAAAATTTTCTTTGCAAATTTGCTGTCATTTTCAAGTTTTTTTTTCTCGAACGTCAAAACGAACGGTTATTCTTGATGAAATAATCAAACGTAGATTACCACGCGCTGCTCCTACACGCTGGATTTTCAAAAGTCGAACTGTGAACACATTATTTGAACACCGGGATTCTTTCAAAGAATGTTTAGACAAAATTATTGACGAAGATGGGATGGATTCAGTTACTATTAGTGAAGCAAGTAGTTTATTGAAACATTTGAATTGCCCGGAATTTCTCTACTGGTTGAAAATATTTCATTTCATCATGCCACATGTTGAAATATTATTTAATCAGACACAAATGCGCGGGATTGACAGTGCTCAACTGCAAAAGGCAATTGAACAATTCCAACAGCAAATTATTCACATTAGAAATTTAAGAAATTCTACTGAGAATGACAATCAAGAACGCAATAATGAAGAACCTGCAAGGAAAAGATAAAAAAAACGACAGCTGGAGATAATAGAGCTGTTATTGCAAAGGAAGTATGTGGCACTTATTTTAAGCCAAATTAGTGACCGATTTGATTTTAGGCATCACTTAAGTGCAGCAAAATTATTTGAATCTCAAAATGTTAAAACTTATTATCATTCATTTTCACAAGAAATATTTGATGAAACTGTGAAATCTTAACCTATGTTCGACAGATCAAAATTGAAAAGTGAACTTTCAGTAATTTATGAGCGCGATGACATGTGTGACGGAGGTGGTCTTTTGCCACTTTTAGTGTTCATAACAGACAACAAGCTAAAAAAGGTTTTGACGGAAACATACAAACTGTTGGATATTATTTGTACAACGCCCATGTCGACAGCAGAATGTAAATGATGTTTTTCCACCCTCAAACGCATTTTTCTGAGAAGCACAACGTTAGAAGATCGACTGAATGCATTGGCGGTCCTATCAATAGAAAAGAAGTTCATCCAGTCTATCCCGGATTTTGACAACAAAGTCAGAGAATGTATTTTATGTATAAAAAATAGGTAAGTTTTTTTTGTGCCCATCCTCTTTCATAACGCACGAGCCGCCACTGCTAGAAACATACGTCACTTTTACTTGTATTGAAACTAAATGCAGAACGTATAATTGAATGGTTGGAGCCAGTAAGATGGGTTGCAAAAATAGATAATTTTATCGAAACTAATATTTTTTTTTTAATATGTAACAAAGTTGTCTTTAACCCGCATTGAACACATTACTAAAACAAACACCTTTGGGTTTTTTTGGCACACGAAAGAGTAATGTTATATCTTCACGAAATCCGTACAAAATTCTATTTATTTATCTTGTTTTATCTGCAAGGAACTAACGCGGAATTTCACGCTTACTTTTTTTAGCATTCCTACATATGTGAAGCCACGCTTTTTGAGTTCCATGACCAGTGGGGCGGTACTGACTCAATTATCAGCTGTTACATTTCTGTGAGAGCCTTCAATAGATTTACATAAGCGTGTAACAGCTTGTTACCATCTGATCCTTTTCCAGAATAGAAGGAAGCATTGTACAGATAATTATTTTGAGCGTCGGTAAGGTACATTATTTCGATACCAAATTTTGCCGGTTTGTTGGGCATATACATTTTAAAACGGCACCTGCATCTAAACGAAACGCGCATTTCATCTATGCATATGCTAGATCCCAAATTAAAACATCGTTTAGAATTTTCGATTAGTGCGTTCAAAATATTTGATATGGCGGTAGTTGGATCTTCCATCGCTCTTTCATTTATGGTATCAGAATCATCACATCTTAAACAACAAAGTAAAAACTGAAAACGTATTTTGGGCATAGCGTAACGAAATACAGTGAAGGCCCCCAAATCGGAATGCTTTATAATCCGGATGGCCATGTAATCCGCACAAAATCAAAATAAGCAGATTTGACATTAAGCGTCTTGTAATCCGGGCCAACCATTGATCTTCTAATCCGGATCGTACGCCGAGTGTTTTCGGTTACATTATTTTGCGTGTTATTGAATAACACAGTGATTCCCGATAGGCAAGTGTGGAACAAACAGTAATTCAGTTCTAATCGTCATGGCACCGAAAAGGGGCATAAAACTTTAGCTCTCTCCGAGAAAAAGGACATATTGCAAAAGCCGAATAGTGGCGTAAGTGGGAACGCACTCGCTGAGATACGGTGTTGGTATATCCATAATTTCTCATGTGAAAAAGAATAAGAAGAAAATAATGGCGTTAATACTTTGCTTTGTTTTTAACAGAATATTCAGGGTGATGGGGTTTTCTATTTACAGTTATATTTCTGAATGTGTATCAACTCCAACGAAAATGAAAAATCTGCCAGAATATCCAGAAATGGAGAATGAACTGTACAAATGGTTTCAGCTACAGCGTGAAAGACATGCCACTATCACAACCAATATTTTAAGAGAAAAAGCGCTTAAAATTTACCCTAAATATTACATTGGCAATTTAGTTGCAAGCAGAGGGTGAGTGAGAAGATTTATAAAAAGACGTGGAATTCGTCGTTTGAAGGTGGTTGGAAAGAAACTGTCTAGTGATTCAACTGCCGTACAACCATTTTTTAAAAATTCGCTAGAAAAATGTACGGAGCTCCTACTAAGACAAATATACAATGCAGATGAATGTGCATTATTCTAGAAACTTCTACCTGATCGAACATTGGTGCATGAACCAACTGCCCTAGGACGAAAAACTTCGAAAGAGAGACTAACATTTCTTGCGTGTACAAATGGCGATGGTACGCATAAAGTCAAAATGATGGTCATTGGCAAAGCAAGAAATACGACGGCTTTTAAGAAATGTCCTATACTTCCTGTAGAATATGCCTCAACAAAAAACGCCTTGATGGCTTCTTCCCTATTCGTTAAATGGTTTCACAAATCTGTCGTTGTACAAGTAAAACAGTTTCAAGTGTAGAATAATCTCAATGGAAAAGCTATACTGTTAGCCGACAATACTCCAAGCCGCGCATCGGAGACGCAACTAACCAGTGATGATGGACAAATCATAACCATGTTCCCGCCACCGAATTATACCACTCTTATACAATCCATGAACCAAAACGCTATACGTTTGACGAAGATGCATTATCGAAAAAGCCTTTTGGTCCAGGTTTTATTCTTCGCCACTGAAATTTATGAATGGATCGATGGCGATGAAGACCATTTGCAATTGGATAGTGACGACAGTAGTCCCTCCGACGAAAAAGTGTCAGGACTGTGCAGAGATTTAGTGCTGTTTAGGTTTTATGGAAACAGAATCTAATAAAAAAGTTTTTTTTGCTTATTTCTCCTTTTATTTAATCCAGATTTGCAGTACCATAAGTGAAAACAGACATTGTAAGTTCCCACCTTCACATTTAAAAACCGAAATGTACACTAACAATCCTAGAAACCCTTTCATTTCAACTACATTGGTATCGCTAAAAACAGTATGGGTAGAATTTTTATATTTTGCTCTAACTAGACCAATTTTTAAGTTCGTCCACTGAATAATTTCTAATATCATGCTTTTTGTAAATAACAAACTTCATCCATCTTCAACCTGGGGATTTTTGCCTAGATTCTTTGCAAGACCTTTCAAATCAGGCAATGTAACGATTATATTATGTTGTCGTGTTCTCACGGTAGTTGGGGGTTCAATTTTTGACTTGCAAAAAACATGTTTATCAAAATAATATATTATTGCATATTTGAGGTGTGTGGCATAACATCTAAAATTATCTTTTGCTATATAGTAGTTTTGGTTACCGGTGCCAGAATCTGGTAAATTATGTCCATAATCATCGTTATATCCTTCATTTTCGGATTCGTCTGTTATGATCACTTTCAATAACGATGTCTTTAGCATTGTCAGAATTATCGTTGTCGGAATCACTATTATCAAATTCGAAATCTTCATTACAGTCATTTAATAAGTTTTCGGCCCACTTTCCAAATCTCGGATCATCTAAATGCATCCTAAGAGGCCCTGGTTCGTCGGCCATTTTCAAAATTGTTTTTATTTCGGTGAAAAAACTGAATAAAGAATGTCCGTCAAAATATTACTTAGCGCGAAATAGGTAACCACTACAGTGCGGTTTCTCGGACCGCGGTGAAACTTTGATGGTATATCAAAATAAGACAATAGGTAACATGCTCAAGGCTCCAACTATATTGAGAGTGTACGGGGTACAGTGGTTGAAAGGCAACATGGAGCCCTGGCAGAAAATCTTTATATCCGTCAGAATTCAGAATTACATAGTGTAATAAAGCGGTTAAAGGTTAAATTAGAACTCGATCCCCCAGTTTGCAAACTATGGTTGTGTTAGAACGAATAAATATGTATAGAAATGCTATGAATTAATTAAAATGATATTTAATTATAACCCAGATTACTTAAAGATCATGTTTATTGCTAATTATTTCAATTATGGCATGGAAAAGTTATTACCACATACGATTTGTATTAATTTATGTAGGTTTTAGTCGAAACATAACCTGGCTTGAATTGTGGGCAAAAACTAAAGTCGTTATCGACCAAAAAAAAACAATGAAAAGTTTGTATTTTTAAAACAGAAAGGTTAATAAAAAGTTGGCAATCAAAAATTGCCTTATAATTTGTTTTTTAAATGATTTTTGATAGTGTCAAAATTAAGTTAAAAAATATTATCTTGTTAATGAATATGGCGAACAGTTCTTAGTGAAACATTATATTTTTATTATATATACATATATATATACACTCACCGGCAAAAAAAATACCGGCCACCTCACCATATTTTATATTTCTCCTTGTATATTCATTGTAACGGTGTGATATCGTAATCATGCTTTTTACTTTTTGTCGTGAATGATCGGAGGGTATGTTTTTCGAAAAAGATCTCTTAGTTTATTCCCAGTACATGAAAATATCCGAAGATAACACTCTATTGCAAAAAATGTATGTTCATAGTTTTTGTTACCATTGTTTACCATTATACACAGCTTCTTACATGCTTACATGAGACCATATTAACTGGACCTTACAGCAATCGAGTAATGTTCTTTTTAATGAATCGAGGTTTTGTTTACGGTCACCCGATGGTTGCGAACGGGTGTATAGACGGCAAAATGAAAAGTTTCTAAACTGCACAATATCAAAAAGAGTCTCATTCAATGGGGGTTCTATTATGGCTTGGGTCGGTATCTGGAATAAAGGACGCACCAATCTTGTGTTTGTTGAAAATGGAGCTCTAAACGCCCACCGGTACATAGAGGATATTCTTCAGGAAAATGTCATCTCGTTTGTACCTTTTATTGGCAATCAGTTCATGTTGCACGCGTTGCACGATAATGCAAGGCCCCATGTAGCAAACGTAATTAATGAATATCTGGATGAGGTCGGAATACGGCGATTAGATTGGCCTGCATGCAGCTCGGACCTAAATCCAATTGAATATCTTTGGGATCAACTTCAAAGAGCCGTTCGTCGTCGTCCTGTTCTACCAGATACTTTGCAAGATCTACGTATCGCGCTACAAGAGGAATATAAAGCAATTCCTCAAGAAAAGATTTTAAATTTAATTAACTCGATGCCGCGTCGACTTCGCGCCGTCATTTCGTCAAGAGGAGGCCATACACGGTATTACACTTACTTAAGTAACATGATACGTTTCATTATTTCACTTAATTGTTGTTGCTTTAAGTCATATACCTGCAAAGAATTAAAGCAAAATTTTTTATCATGGTTTTATTCGGATAATTAAAAATTACTGAAAAGCCCTCCATCAGCGGGAACGTACAGACGCGTTTCGCTTTAATTGAAGCTTATCAATGTACGGTATCTCGAAGACAGATATGGCTTTTCAGTTCTCTACTTTGTGTATATATAGTTAACATTCTGAACTTACTGCAAATGAGAATTAATGAATACTAAATCTCATTTTTACATGTCAATGTCGCCTTATGTGATATAGAGAACTGAAAAGCCATATCTGTCTTCGAGATACCGTACATTGATAAGCTTCAATTAGAGCGAAACGCGTCTGTACGTTCCCGTTGATGGAGGGCTTTTCAGTAATTTTTAATTATCCTAACAACCAGTAAGATCGTAGTCGCGACGAGGTGTGTTATACATGCTAGTACAAACTTAGTTTGTAGGATTGTAGTTATTAATGCATCACATAAGGCGATATTGACATGTAAAAATGAGATTTAGTATTCATTAATTCTCATTTGCAGTAAGTTCAGAATGTTAACTATGGTTTTATTCATTCATTTTTGTTGATTAACTTTGAATTTGTATCTACTGTTGATGGCAGAAACAACATCATACTTCAATAATACCGCTACTATACCATTTAGTGGAAAATTAATATCACTAATCAATAAAACTTTAAGCTTATGTAAAATATTGAGGTGGCCGCTTTTTTGGCCGGTGAATGTATAATAAATATACTTGATTTGTTTCATTATGTTTTATTTTTGTTTTTTCAAACAATATTGCTTGGGTATTTTACTTGTGGACAAATAATATGGACAGTGAAGAAATGTTTGTTATCATAATTAAAATTCCTTTTTTTTATTTCACAAGACATGCAATATTATCGATGAAATAAGAATAGAAAATTAAAGAAGATACAAAACATTTAATTTATCAAGATAGCCAAAAAAAAGAAAAATAATGACGAACCCAAAAAATTCAACCCAACCCAAAAAATCTTAGTGTGTTCTTTATTCGGGTTTTATCTGTCGTGTTGAAAGGTCATTTGAACTGTCAGTACTGACACTTATTGGATGACAAAATGCAGTAGATTTGAACGAAGATGAACGCAGTATTCGATACATCGCTGCTGTCTTGAATATTCCAAGGAGTACCGTCCAAGACAACGACATCGTCAAACTGGGGAATACACAAGAAGGCCAGCATCAGGCAGACCTCGCACCATAAATCGGCGAGAAGATCGTTTTATGGTGTTATTTACACTACGCGATCGTTGTTTACCATCTACAATTGTGTCTCGCCAAGTCGAAGACGTTTACTGTACTGCAGTTTCTGCACGAACCGTTCGCCGAAGATTGAAGGAATACGGAAGGGATGCGGAGCTCCGTATAGTTCAGGGATGAGTCTCGTTTTTGTTTGCATTCATCAGATGGACGAGAACATGTGTGGAGAAGGCCTGGTGAAGATTTTCAGCGTGTCGTATATCTCCAAGAATGGCATTTGGGGGAGGAGATACAATGGTTTGGCTAGCATTTCACTATACGCGAAAACTGAGCTTGTTCTTATTGAAAATGGTACCATGACGGCTATTAGGTACGAGGGTGGTTTCACAATTAACTTGGTTTGCTATGAAAGAAAACAATTTGAATTTTGCAACGTACTTTATTTTTCGACATAGTCCTCTCGAAGTCCAACGCACTTGCCCCAACGTTTCTCCAGCTTCGCGATTCCTTCACAGAAATGAATTGCTTCGATGCTTTCAAAATACTGGTTTACTTTCTGTATGCCATCTTCATTAGACTCAAACTTTCGTCCTGCCAGAAAAGTTTTTAGTTTCGGGAATAGATGGTAGTCCGAAGGAGCTAGATCTGGCGATTACGCAGGATGCGGAAGCAGTTGAAATCGTAGCTCGGCCAATTTTTGCTGAGCGACACGACTTGAATGCACGGGGGCATTGCCATGGTGAAACAACACCTTTTTCTTGGCCATTCCCTGGCGTTTCTCTGTTATTGCCGCCTTCAATCGGTCCAAAAGTGTTGCATAGTATTCTCCAGTAATGGTTCTTCCCTTTTAAAGGTAGTCAATTAGGAGAATTCCCTTTGCGTCCCAAAAAACTGACGCCATGACCTTTCCAGCGGATGGAACGCATTTCGCTTTTTTCTGAGAAGATTCGCCACGGGCAATCCATTGTTTCGACTGCTGTTTAGTTTCCGGGATATAGTGGTGTATCCAAGTTTCGTCCATTGTCACAAAACGGCGAAAAAACTCAACTACATTCTTCTGAAATACTTGCAAATTGTCGGCAGATATTCGCATGCGAATTCGCTTTTGCTCTTGAGTGAGTAAACGCGGCACCCATCTTGCGCACAGTTTTTGCATGTACAATTCTTTATGCAAAACGAAGTGAACTCGTTCAGTTGAGATGCCTGTGGCTTCCGCTAACTCGCGCACTTTCACTCGTCTATCGGCTAAAATCAAATCACGGACTTTATCGATGATTTCGGGGCTCCAGGACGTGGTGCATCTTTAATGCTTGTTCTGCCACGCTTAAACTCATTTACCCAAAGTCGAACACACTCATAAGAAGGACAGGAGTCACCCAATGTAGGTGAAATTCTCTCATGAATCTCCTTCGCTGTTTTCCCTTCCAGATAAAAGAATTGAATCACACCACGAATTCCAACTTTATCAAGTTTTCGCTATTGCTCGAAACACTTCTGTTTAAGTAACTGTCAAACAACGAGTTACTGTCAGAATGACTTAAGACCAGAGAATATTAACTCATAGGAATGACACTTTATGACTACATATACAGATTACATTTGCGCCCTTTATTAGTGTGTGAACCAAGTTAATTGTCAAACCACCCCCGTACATCAACGAGTGCTTAAATGAGATCACGTCGTACCATTTGCTCCATTCGTAAGTGAGAACTTTTTTCTAATCCACGATAACGCGCGACCTCACACCACATGGGTGGTTGAGCAATATTTGGATGCGGTTAACTTTCGCCGTTTGCAATGGCCAGCTCGAAGCCCGGACTTGAATTCTATCGAAAATCTCTGGGATTTATTAGGGTGACGTGTTCGGCACCGGCAACCCATACCGGTAACCATTCAGAATCTTCGTATAGCTCTTTGTGAGCAATAGGAAAACATTGCACAAGAAGAAGTCGCCAACTGCATTCAAAGTTTACCACGCCGCATGGCAGAAGTCATTAGAGTCCGTGGAGGTAGAACGCACTATTAATCGCTTAAATTGTGTGAAAACGTAGATGTAAAACCCATGAATTTGTTAATTTTCCACAATTTACTGTTTCGTGATTTTTTCTTATTGAATAAAGTACCTTTTTTTATTTCTCATTCTTACTTTGCAAATAATGTTTCATATCTTGTTTAAAAAAAAAAAATACGTAGGTATCTACTAATAGACATTTACTTCTGTGGCTGGAATTTTTTGTCCACGTGTTTAATTTACTTATTGCCTAGAATGACTAAAATTTATTTTACAATGAGAGTAAGGTATACTATTAAGACAGATATGCAGTTTAATTTATAATTGAATAAAAATCTGAAGTAGGATACAACCTAACAAACCAATTTTGAATAGATTATATAAAAAATGAAATAACATTCATGAAAGATGCAATTTTCATCTTTCATAAACGTTATTTGCCCAAGATTATGATTAAAAATCGTTGTTTTTTTTTGTTATGTTGTTATGTTATGTCTGGTTATAATTTGAGAATAACAGATCAAAAATTGTCACTGCTATTTTTGCAAACCCCATGTCCATCTTGTAAACAAGTGATTGAACTAATTCTATTAAATTAAATTATACTCATGGTTGCGTAGTTAACAATACGAAGCGAGTAAGGCTATAAATAAACTGTTAAATGAAAATGCGTAATCCAAAAGACTGCGGACATATTTGCATCTGTTAATTAGCAAGAAGATAATAAATTAATTAGTTTCATCACGCTTGTATCGTTTATGTTAATAGACAACTAAATGCTATCTTACATTTACTAAATTTACTGCTTATAAAAATAATCCAATACAATTTTTGATTTGTATCATATTATATTCGAATTAACTGTTTATTAGTAGAAAGGTATTCGAATCTCATTGCGTAGTATTTACTTCAACATTATCTGTCTTATCTATGGAAATAATGTACTGACATTGGGTACTTAGAGATATTGTAAATGAAGTAGTTAAATTAGTCAATAACATGTTTTCCTTTGTTCGAAAAATTGTTAAACGCGGTTAATTTGATTCATTTTTTTGAAAACATTTTTGCTCACATTCAAGAAAAAATTTTGTAAATCTCGAAAAGATGAACTGTGAATATGACAAAATACCTACCTACTTAAAATTTATAAATCCACCGATAGAAGACAATACAAATGTTCAAATATCGATTTTATATTTTATACACTGTAATTTATGAGTAGAGACCGGACACGAGAGGTTGATGACTCATCGCCCACAAGCGTACTATTTAACATTTGTATTTTTAAAGTTTTTAATTTTATTTATATAATTACACTTATAATAATAAAACGGGTATATATAGGGCTACAAAATACGAAATACATTTTTATTTTTCATTTTGTAGTTCAAGTTGAGTTAAGGAGTATTAATATTTACTAGCAATACTTTCTCAAGCTTCTCTTCTGCAAAATTTGTTCTCTTTGAATGAAATACATCCATGATCGCAACTGGTTATAGGTGCATACTGGAAATATTCTTTTATTTCCGCGTATTTTGCAGTTAGATGTAGTAGCATTGTCCCCATACACAATTGCCGAAATATTATTAAATCTAGATTTCTATTAAACACTGCGTCCAACTTTTGCCGAAGGCTACATCCGAAGTCACTTGGAATACTTTTGAAATTATTAATAGCCACATCTAATGTCGTTAAACCATCATTTAATTTGAGATTTCGATTTTAAAAATAAGTGATTAGTTTTGGCAAATTTCCAAAGTGTTCCTGAAGAAAGTACAACTGATTTTTTAAATGTGGAATTTGCGTTAGTTCCTTGCACTCAGAAATACTCCGAGCATCGTCATTTAAACATGCAACGAAATTTTGTAAACTATCGAAATCCTCTGCATAAAAACTAGTAGTTTCCATCCATGTTATTGCTGGAGAGGGAGGCAGTGACAAAGATGGCAGTTTTTCCGTGTAAAGAGCTACTCTCAATGGTACTTTTCTGAAAACTATTTTAAAAGCAGATACAAGTCTATCAACTTCTGGAAAGGTGTCTCTGATATATTCACAGATTCTGTGGAGAGCATGTGCTACACAAGTAATATGCAGCATATTAGGATATGTTTCTATTAATAGTATTATTATTGTATACCAATCGGCGATAACACTTCTTTGATCTTGTAGAGAAATTGTTGTTTCATGACCTGCTTTCGAGATAATTGTCGCGACCATCTTTTTGGAGACACTTCGAGAACGGATGGACTTTTGTCGGTTTTTCTTCATCTAGGAACACCCAAACAGACGTCTGGCGTTTCTTTTCTGGCTCGTATGAGTAAATCCAAAATTCATTCATCAGCATTCACGATGTTGTACACGTTTTTAGAGTTTCCTGCGTTGAAGAAGTATAGAGTTTTTTGGCACAATTCATCCTAGTTGTTTTCTGTTCTTCAGTCAACAGATGCGGTATCCAACGGGAAACTAATTTTTTTACACACAATTCTTCATGTAATATGTTGAATTAAGGTCTATGAAATCCCCAATGATGCCTCAACTTCACGATATGTCACATGTCGATTTTTGTTGATAAGCTTGCATACAGCATCGATATTTTCCTGAGTGACTGTCGTTTTTGGTGTACCTGCTCTTGGATCGTCGCTAAGACTAATCCGCCCACGTTTGAATTCTCCATACCAACGAGAAATTGCTGACTGATGTGGTGCTTCATTACCGAAAACAAACCAACTCGGCAAGGCATTCTTGTTAAGATAATTCTCTTCGAAAATTATAAAAAAATATTGCGCGAAAATTTTCACGGTTTAATTTTTCGACTAACTTGTCAACTTTGACAGTTCATTGTAACAACAACACTACACATATTGCACTGAAACTTTGGACTTAGGTTAACTAAAGATGGAGGTTAATTTTTAGTACTGACATTTGACTAGTGGCACCCGCTGTGTCCCAATATACAAAACATAAAAGACATCCCTCGTATTATGCTCCTTTACCCTTCTAGTTTTCTTAAGCTAACACCAGACTAATGATTTTTCCGCAACTCTGGGTCTAACACTAGTTGCTATAAGAAACAATAGATTAGTTTGTAATTCTGAAAAATTTGAAAAAATAAGTACCTCCTAATAGAAAATGAAACAATTGCGTAGTTTTTCCAACACTATTCAGTCATTAATTTTATACCTAACATTACTGGAAGTGTCGCAAGTAACGAAAGATTTTGTAAGCAAGAGACATGGAAAAAGTGTTCTAATAACATAATGCGTACGATTTTCTATACTTTGTAAAATTGCTATTTGAATAACTTTTTATATTTATATACATATTAGATACCTATATTTTAATGTTAAGTTTATTTCGTAGATTCAGATTTGTAGGAAACATCAGTAACATAATAATTGGTTATACCGTACATACTAAATATATTTTTTAGCGATGTATGTTAATTAATGTTAATCTACTTTGAATCACTGGTCGATTAATTAATTAACACATTTCCATTCCAACAATTATTGTTACAATGCTTGTGTGGAGTATTTGAAACCTTTGAATAACTTTTTTTGTACCATTGCAAAATCAGCGTAACCTAGGATTCAGACTTACTATGTGTCGGAAAATAATTTTCTTCGCCAGTGGCGGAGATTATATTTGTTTTTTTTTAATTAAATTATTTAGTGAAAATTTATTATTATCAAATAATAAATTTTCAATAATTTTAGCAAGTATTTATATAAAATATACAAGTGTCCTTGAAATAAAAGGACAACGTATGAAAAATTGAAAGATTTAATCGTATAGAGTATGAATCCAAAATATTGTCAATTATGACGCGCACCTCAAAATTAAAAACCCCCTGAAAATTCTAATATGTGCCGCCAATGAATTCAAAATATTCAGAATACAAATATGCACCTCTATTGGAATTACACGCACACTGTATGATTACATACTGACAGCTGTCGATGTTGTAAAAGGTATAATATCCTGTATGCTAAGGTCAATACCTCGTACAGAATTAGCTTTTCATACATTCATGTAAATATCTAATTAAAAATTAAAATGTGTGTTAGATTTATTTACAAACCCATTTTAAAAATCATACTAAAATTTAATTACGATAATGTTGTTTTTGTTAGAAAAATTGAAATACGAATGTCGAATTTAGAATGCCCCATTGTATTCAAAAGCGGCAATGTTTATAAACACAAGCGATAAGTTTTGTTATGGCAAGGATTCGATAACCTGAGTCAGCTGCTTATTTATATAAATTTATACTTGTAAATTCTTAAAGCTGATATATTGGAAGAACATGCAAGATGTGCGCTTTACGTGCATTTAAGTTACAGTCTATTACCTTTAATCGAAAAAATGTAACGATCGACAACAAAACGAACTCAAAGCGAAATATACAATAACAAGACTTTTTTTATAATATTTTTTTGTTATTGTGGGTCACCTTTAAGATTTCATCTTCGATAGTATTTATGATATATTCAGGTAACACAATTTTTTTTTCTCGTTCATGAAGGGAATTTTGGGAAAATATTTTGGGTATATATTCTATAACAAGTGTTCATTTGAAAAGTCAATCTAGTAGCATGTGATTTACTGAGAACATTTTGAAATATGTCGTAAATTAAAATTTACTACTTAACCTACGAAGTCGTATATTTTGACAGTTTCATACATACAAATAAATAACAAATAATAGGTATTTATTGAAAACTATATCAAATGTTGAAAATGTTGTCCTTCAAGATCAATGCACTTTAAAATCCTCCGTTCAAAATTTCTTTATTTAAACCAGAATCGACGCAAGATTATTTTATGCACTAACTGATATTTGTGATTGACATTATCAAATGTCATTTGGATTTACGTTTACAACAACAAACACATACTAATATATTTGCGTCTTATTCTATCAAAATTTCAAAGTAACCTAGATTGACTTTTCAAATGAACACCCGTTATAATTTAATCTTTCCATTTTTCATACGTTGTCTTTTTATTTCAAGGACACACAGTATAGTCATTGAATCGGAATCACTTTGCGATTTAGTATTTGTTCGAAATTTACTTGAAATAAAACAAATATATACACATATTTCTCATAAAAAACGTTTATTATTCATCATACACACATGATATTACATTTAATATTTTGTCAAACCTCCTTATGCTTTGATAACAGCTTTTAATACAAGTTCCTACCACTTCCTATAATTTCATATTCTCTCGGCAATTTCTCCCAATATTTTCTTTTATAATTTGCAATTATTGAATTGAGAAGTTTGTTAGGAAACTCCAAGCATTTTCGATGGGATGTAAATCCTTTGCGTTTCCAAGTCAAAGGGGTAAAATGGGTACGTTATACGCTTCAAAGAAATTTCAGAAGGATTTTGTCGTATGATGTAATGCTCCATCCTCTATGGAAGTGTATAGTGTATCCGGATATATATATATATATATATATATATATATATATATATAACGTTTACTATATAAGAAACGAATAGTTTAAGCCAACCAAAGTTCCTGGAATTTACTCTGTAGGTAGTCGACATACATATAACCACACACAGAACCGTATTGAAACATACATATTACCACTATTTTATAAAATTGAAGGTTACAAAAAAGGGATATTGAATATATAATTTGATATTCACTAATCATTTCAAAAATATTCGTGGAATTTTATTATGCGCAGGTACACTTTACATTAGAATTTTATTAATTGGAGCTATTATATAATGACTTTTTAATACATAGAAATTTAAACTAAGACCGACCCCAGAACACTAATGTCTCTCTTTCTGTGAGGGTTAGACCTTATGCTGCGTTAATTACGGTGCAAATGAATAGAATTTAAATTTTACTTAAAAGTGAATGGTATATTTCTAGATACACTACAGTAAAATATTTTGCTGTATTATTATATTAATTTATATGTCCTTCTTCTCTATGTAGCGCCTCCAGAAAATACAAAATACAGTTTCAGTAATCTCAGAACTTTTCCAATGTAATTTGTGTTTTCCGCTTAAGAAATAAATTCTTCGTGAAAAATAAAATTTTGTATGAACCACTGGCGTTATAGCAATTATATTGCCTTCGGTCGACATTCATCCCTCGGGCCAGAGGCTCTCGGGCTGAATTAACGTCGACCTCGGAGCAATATAATACCCATAACGCCTTTGGTGCATAAATAACTATTCTTTGCAGTGCGTACTGCCCAAGTGTGAACCGCAAATTGTCCTTTATCTCTTTCTAACGCACATAAATATGCGCTGTAATACTACACATGTTTTCCTTTCAAGTGAATTTTTATGTCTTAAATTTGGTCATGTGTCTGCAAAGAAACACTTTCTGAACTGTACATATAATGTGCCTAACATATTACAAACTTCTTTGAAGACGAGTGTGACTAAATTCAATTACCACGGACTGTATACATACATATTTCTTTACTTAGCACTTGTTCCTAGAGCGACACATTTTTTTTTATAAAGGACACGTCATCTGTGCCTTTAAAACTGAAAAAGTTTTTTTTATATGAAATATTAAAAAATAATTTTATAGAGAAAGAAAGTAAGAATTAGTAACTAAACAGTTACAAAAAAATAGAAAAGACATGTTTATTTAATAATAAAATAGCAGCTATTATGTATATTTGCATTTATTTATTTATACTACTGAATGTTGTTCTGACAATTACGATTTTTAATATTTTTCATTATTAGCAGTAGTACTAAGTGAATTTGCCCCCTTTTCATTTATGTATTCCATACATACACGCAAGGCAACGCTCCATTAATTAAATTTTACTTTCGTTCATCGCTTTGAAGAAACGTGCATTATTTTTACAAATCAACGATATTTATTTAGTATATACATAGCTATGTAACGTAAATTGTATTGAGGTAATATTTTACCTGTATATATTGATGATATATTGTATGTTATATACTTATAGATGATGTACTTTTTTAAGCCTTTAACGTCATGATGGTATGTAAAAAATGTTTTAACAAATTAGTGATAGAAATAAAACATTTTTACAAGCATTTCTTACTTTTATTTCATTTTCTTGCTCGTTACGCTTCTTGTGATATAATAGTATATTACGTCACTAGACTTGTAAGTAGTGCCTATTACGTATACTTCTGTCCGTGTCAAGAAAACGGGACATGTCTTATAACGATTTTGGCATTAATTTAATTTTGTAATTAAATCTGTTTGTTAATAATAGTAGCCGTGAATTACTTGAATATAAAGTATCAGAATAATTGAAACATACATGAGTAGGTAAACCCCACCAGTTTTGTATAATACAAAGGTATTTTTAATAATATAAAATATTATTAAAAATCTGGTGTGAAGAACACAAATACAGGTTCACTATTAATATTTTTTGTGAACGTGTCCGAACATATTCCTCCCCAGAGACGTAGATACGTATTTCGCCTTTCTACAGGCTCGTCGGTACGCCCCTGCTGGAGAAAGGATATTCTCAGACACATTCACAAAAAAGAACCACATCACCGAAATTATCCAGACCGGTCTGGATAATTTCGGTGATGTGGTTCTTATTATTGTAACTTATTATTGTTGGAGAAAGCTGCAATTAAACTAACAACACTTTGCATGGATCGAAACACTTTCTCTTTCAACAATAACTTCTATAAACAAACACATGGCACAGCTATGGGGAATCCTCTATCACCTTTCTTAGCAAACCTATTTTTGAATAACCTTGAAAACAAAGTCAAAGCTAATGGTGGCATTTTTCCAACTTTTGGGCAATATATGTAGATATGTGTTTGCAGTGATACCCGAATCTCTCAATGCAGAGGCTTTCTTAAATATTTTAAATAAACAATATCCTTCAATACGTTTCACGCACGAATTAGAAAAAGATGAAACTTTACCCTTTTTAGATTTAAAAATTTCATTATCAGACAATACTTTTCAATTTGACATCCACAGAAAAGAAACACATAGAGACCGTTACATTCATAAACACTCGTACACTTTTTACAAATATAAAGAGAGCAGTTTTTATTTTTTAATCAAGAGATTACTGTCAATCCCTCTATCTCCTATGAATTTTAAGAAAGAATTAGACTACATAGTTAAAGTTGCAGAATCGATTGGTAACGACAAATAATTAGTATTGAAAATTTAAAAAAAGTCTAGAAAAGGAGAAGCTCCAAATCTCACCAAACATCAGACACTTTGAACAACAATAAAAGATACTGTAAGATATCATTTCATAAAAATTGGCATAACAGCGCAATAAAACTTTTTAAAAAATTTAATACATAAATAAAAATAAAATACATGTATTTGTGTTCTTCACACCAGATTTTTAATAGATTTTTAATAATATTTTATATTATTAAAAATACCTTTGTATTATACAAACTGGTGGGGTTTACCTACTCATGTATGTTTCAATTATTCGGATACATTACACATGCGGTTAGTCCGTAGTATGAGTGAAGACACAAACAAAATGCAGTTTCTAGAGAGATGGCTGTGCCACCTTTGGAAGGGCGTCGTTACTTCACATTGGTTATGTGGACGGGGCGAGGTACTTCGGCTGTCTGACAACAGGCAGCGCTGAATTTACTTCTACGCTCGGTCTGGATAATTTCTGTGATGTGGCGATGTGGTTCTTTTTTGTGAATGTGTCTGAAGATATCCTTTCTCCAGCAGGGGCGTACTGATGAGCCTGTAGAAAGGCGAAATACGTATCTACGTCTCTGGGGAGGGATATGTTCGGACACGTTCACAAAAATATTAATAGTGAACCTGTATTTGTGTTCTTCACACCAGATTTTTAATAATATTTTATATTATTAAAAATACCTTTGAATATAAAGTCATGTAACTGTCATTATTTTTTTCTTTTAATAGCAGATGAATTTAGGAGAAGTAAGAGCTCAGTTAGTAGAATATGTAAGAAGTGGCGGGAAGAAAGTAATCTTTCAAGAACGCTTGGTTCAGTACAACCTAGGATTTCTAATGCTCAGGAAGATGACGGCCTAATAACATATCGAAATCCCTTTGACAAAACAAAAAAAGCAATAAGAAATACAGGTTTTCCTGGATCAGTAAGAACATGACTGTGTCGCCTTCTGCGGACTCTTCTTTTGTAGCTGCTTGGAAAGAAGAAAGGATGGGATTTGTTTTACAACATTTGGCACAGAATATTTGTGACAGGATAATCTTCTCCGACGAAAAAATCTTTCAGTCGTCACATAATGGAAAAATTAAAGTTTTTCAACCTCCAGGCACGCGTTACCAACAAGATCGGTATGTAAATAAAGTACGTAGAAATCCTCGTTTTTCCGCAAATGTCTGGAGATGGTTGTCATTGAGACGTCTTGGAATTTTACATAATATTGAAAATCGTCACAATAGTAAGGAATATATAAATATTCTTGAAAATGTGATTTTGCCATCTATAAGACGACTTTATCCCGATAACGACTTTATTTTTTTTGCAAGATAACTGCCCAGTCCATGAATCTCATCGAACGACGTATTGGCTAAATTCAAACAATATTTCGATCTTAGATTTTCCAAGTTATAGTGGTGATTTAAATGTTCTTGAATATGTATGGGGTTTACTTGTACGAAATATAGCAAAACCGTATGTACTATTGCGGCCGTTAAATTTGTCACGATTTTCAATTGATTAAGTGCTTTGCGTTGCTTTTTGAATTTATCCCTACCGTAAACCTAACTTTTTGTGTCACTTCTTGACATTCACAATATTCCGACAGAATATAATTTGCGTATCACAAAAAAAGTAGAAAAATTTATACAAACTTCAAAAAATTGTTTTACAGTAGAATCTCACAAATTCGAACCGTCACAAATTCGAACCGTCCAGAAATTAGAACCGGCCATTTCAATGTATTGGACGCTCTGAAATTAGAACCTGTGGTTCTAATTTCTGGAAGTGTTTTTTTTTGTTTTTATTTCCACTAGAAAATATTGTTTTTTCTATCATTTTGAACTAAATAGGCGAAAAACCAAATTAAACGCTCTAAAATTAGAACAGGGGGTTCTAATTTCTGGAAGTTTTCTGATGCAGAAAATAGCGATGAGGAGGCTTCAGATAGCAGCGACGTCGATATTATCGACATAACGCCAGCTATTCCTTATTTAAAAGTCCTTGAAGGCATCAATAATGTTATAAAATGGTGCAAAACCAGTGATATATTTTCCAGTAAACACATGTCTAACCTTTTGGACGTCCGTAACGATATCGTTGTATCCAGTTTAAATAAATCAAAAAAACAAACAAGTATTACTGATTTTATGTTAAAAACCAATTAAATACCTAATAATTAAAAAACTTTTTAAAAGTTTTTCAAAAGTTTTGTTCAATGTTAATTAATTAAATGTTAATAAATAACTGTTTTGTGTTAAAATAAAGCTTACATAACTAGTTTTATTATAATTTTATCATTTTCTGCAAAAAAAAAAAATGTCCAGAAATTCGAACTGCCCGGTGCACAAAGTGGTTCTAATTTGTGAGATTCTACTGTATTGAAAATAATATAACGATTAGAAAAGTAAATGTTTTAATATTTTGTGAAGCCCCCATGGTTATTTAAAACAATTCGTAATCTTTTGGGCATAAAATCGATTAAATTTCGCATGTTGTAACTTTGGCGCAAGTGATGCCATTCGTTTTGAATTGCATTTATGTTTTTGTTTTGTGGTCGGTCATGTATCCCCAAATATTTTCAATTGGATTTAAATCGGCGCTTCTAGCTGGCCACGAAATTACATTAATATTAATTTCGTTCAACCAATTCCTTACAATATGAGCTGTATGAATTGGTGAATTATCCTAAAAATAAAAGGGATTATTATTATTTAGCAACATATCAATATTTCATGTTGGAAGATAAAATTATTTTGAAACCTATCTTGCACGAACGCAAGCATCACATTGTTAAGTATATCAACATATCGTTGAGCGTTTAAATGGCCATCAATAATATGAAATGGTCCTGGTCCTTGGACTGATATCCAGGCCCACACATAGATGGAAAACCTTTCACTACTATCTGTTTTCTGTATAAATTTATCCTCGAATTTCTGACCTCTTGGACGATACACTCTAAGTTTTCCGTTGTATGTTGACTGAAATAATTTCTCGTCTCTGAACACTACACTGTCCAAAAAGTCGGTGCCTGATTTAAATATTGGTTGGCGAACTGACTTCTTAATTTATTTTCATCACAACTGTGGTTTCATTGCAGCTACACTGTTTAAAAGACCTGCATCTCTTAATCGTTTTCTAGCCGTCCTTACTGATGCAGAAAAAAATATTTCTTCACATGCTTTCTTCGCAGTAGTAAAAGGATGTTCATTTACATATTCAATCAAATTGTTGTCCATTTCTGGAGTTGACTTCTTCGGGGCTCTAGAACCAACTTTCCTACGTAAGTCGTGTGTTTGCAGCCATTTACGTTTAAAATTAAAAATAGTGCGTTTGCCGCAATCAATTTCATTTGCTACGCGTTGCAATGACCACCCTTTTTCCAGTTTTGCAATAGCAAAAGCCTTTTCAGTATCCGTAAGAACATGGTTTGGCATTATTTAATTGAATAGTTATTAATTAAGTAGCAGAGATTAATAAATGCAAATATTACGGTGACAGATATTGTAATGACAGTCAAAATTATAAATATTGAGTAAGCCACTGGATAAAGTCATATCAATACTGGAAAAATTAACCGTGCCAAATTTAACTAACGGCCGCGGTAGTACATGTGCAAAGTAGAGAGGAATTACTTCAGGTTGTGCAAGCAGCGTGGGCCGAAATACCGGTAAATTGCATTACTAACATAGTAAATTCGATGCCTAGAAGGTTAAATAATGTAATAGAAGCACAAGGTGCAATTACCAATTATTAATTTAATGTAATTTCTGTTTTTTTTAAATATTATTATAATAAGTCCTTTCTATTATTTCTTTTTCATTAAAGTGCATTTGTATAACCAGTCAGTATCATTTGTCATTTTGACAATTCAAAATTTTCATTTATTGTCAACTTCAAGTTAGTATAATGCAACAAATTATTGTCACAATAGGTAAAAAAAGTGTCCGGTTTTTTTTTTGACACGGACGGTATTATCTACCGATAGCATAAAAATGTAGACGAATTTAAAAATGAAAAATTTTCAGCGAAATTTGATATTAGGGGTTCTTGAGTGATTTGCAAATACTTTTCCTAATACTTTTTGCTCTATCTTAATCGCTAGTATGATATTGCTTGAAACACTACTTTTTATTTTCACTATAGTTTATGGTTAGATATTGACTTTATAAAAACTCTATTCATACAAAAAGGTAAGGTGCATTGTCGTGGCCTACACAACTGATAAAAATTTTATATTAATTGCTTTCAAAATAAAAAGTTATTTAGATCTCCCCATGAAAAGTGAAACACACTATATTTTTATTTACATTTTTTACTCGAATACATTATTCAGTTCCAAGTCTAAATAAATGTATTAACAATTAGATTAACAATTTTATACCTTTCATTTAGGATCTAAGAAAATTCTATAATTTTGACAAAACGAAAATTTTGCATCCGACGTGAGCATGTTGAATTAAAAGAAATAAAAATATTTCAGCTTAAATTACGTTTTTAAGGAAATTACACATTTCAAAATTCTAATTTTTTCAGTATTATGGAGTAACCTTGAAAACGTGAAAATTAATTAGAGCGAATACTATTAATTGTATTAAATTCATACAAATAAGTTTTACCTATATAAGGCATACATTATTTAAAAAATATATACAGGCTGTCCTTGAAATAAAATGACAACGTATGAAAAATAGAAAGATGTAATTACTAATTATATAGAATATGAAATATTGTGAGTCAATTATGACGCTAACCTTAAAATTGAAAACCACGTGTTCCCTGTGAATGTTCCGCCTATGAATTTAAAATATTTCGTTTTCATAAATAATAAATATGTATGTACTTTAAAACGTCGCATAAAATGGCCAAGCCGTATTTAAAAACTCTATCGACGATAGTTAGAACAAAATGTATCTACAACAAATTATTATATTATTATTATTAATAGGTTTGTGGAAATGATATGCATATAAATACTTCTTGATTCTAATTTTAAATTATCAATATCATTATCACTCTTCTTTGAACACAGATCTGCTGAGGCAGCTTCCGTATATAATTCTAATCATATTATATGTACATAAATAATATAATCGTCTACTGTTTATAATAAAAAAAAGCACGAGATTGTATACGTATTTTTTGATAATATTATGCTATCGCAACAGCATGTTTTATTTATTATGCATTCATCCATCAATAGCGGCCGATAATTGTATTTTTACATTAGTGGACTGGTGAAAAAAAAAGGAAGTGACCAAACAATCTGTCGCGAATAAACAAGTTCGTAGAATTTGTCAGGCTTAAATTACGCGTTATTTGAATAATTTCTTTAGTGAATTTGAAGTAAATAGCTGGGTTAAGTATTTTCGAAAGACAGTCTTAGCTTTCAGATACAGTATATCTCATCAATATTATTCATATGTTTCCAATTCATAATGAGTCATATTAAATGTCATTATTAATGACATTTGGTATCAACAAAATATAACCTTCGCGTAGATTGTGTTTTTACTGTTAAACGGAATATGAGAGATGAATAATTGGGTACATGTAAATTGCCTCCCGAGATAATGAGCAACTATTAATAATAGTTAAACTGCCTCCTGCAACTTTTAGGTACCTACCTGAGATATATGTGTAAATTGGGTCCCGGTCGATAAATAATAAAACAAAAATAGTTAATTAAAATTTTGAATTTATTGGAAAAAATGTAGAATACAAACTAAACAAAAATATATGATACATAAATTATAAGATGTAACATAAGCCTTAACTCTACAATTACGTAAATATTAAAATTATACTAAAATAAACAAAAAATTTTCAATCTCTAAAAATAGTTAATTAAAATACACAATGGAAAGAAATACATTTAATAAAGTGTATTCTGCTTATCTCGTTTTTTTTATAAGACTCGATCATTTCTGCAATGAATCTTTTGCGATTTTTTACCTTCGCGTTACGAATTTTAGCAATTAAATGCACACTCTGTAATTTAACGTAAGTTTCTGTATGGAATTCTTTAAGCCTTTCTGTAAATACAAAAATATTTGGATGAGCTTTGTAGAATGAATCGCTAAAATGTTTATGGAATGATTCACAAGCATTGGTAGTGCGAGTGAGTTCCGCTGAATCTTCAGCCCAAACATCTGGAGGAAATAAAGAGTTCTCTGATACATAATTGTCTATTAAATAATCAGAATATTTTCGAATATTTTCCAAATCCGGTGCAATAGATAGTAAATCAAATACAAAACAATCACTAACTTCATCAGGTTTTAAAAAAGTAAGGGCGAATGTCATTCGTAACCATTTTCCGATTTCAGAGCTTTCATCTTTATATGAAGAAGTCAAGCCGTATTCTTGGATTTTGCGATACCAAGATTGTGAAAGATGAAATCGGCAACCAATTATCTTTGCTAACGGCCAAGTTTGTTGAACAGCCTTGTGGATACCTTTTTCAAAATTAATTACAACCTCCAAAATGACTACTTTTATATGATTATTTTTAAAGCTATTAAATTAAATAATTTTAAATATGTCTCTGTTTGTTTATCAGTCAACAACGAAAATATTAATGGAATATAATGTCCATTGTAATACCCATGAATAGTGAACAATTGACGAAAGAACTGGGCACAATAATTAAAGGTACCGTCCAAATAAATTCGTGTCACCTTTTCAAAACACTGGATATTTGATTTACAACAAAAAACAACTATTTTGTCAATTTTACTATTAGTAAGCATAAAAGGTTCACCTTTACATATTTCAATTGTGATCTCCTCCAGAATTCTGAAACAATCTTCAATGCTCTTCGGCAATGCAGGCTGCTCTTTCCGACGAGCGTTGTAAAGATTTCTTCTAATACAAGCTACATCAACCGTGGTAACCGTTGATGGAAGATTTTCTTGTAGTACGCGTCGTATAATTTTCGCAGGTTTTTCAGACATATCCTCGATAGTCTTCCTTTTACAGCACGTGTTAGCAATTTGACGATGTAATTTTTCTATCTCAGCGTCATGACTATGTTCCTGAATATGTTTTGTAACAACTATATTGTTGTCGACTTCGCCCAGGGTAAGAAGGAAAGATTTGCACGTTTTCTTTGTACAAGTCCACCGTTTTTCACCACTTTTTAAACATTTTTGGAAACCATATTTATACTTGTTTAAAAGTAATAACTGTTTTCCCCTTTCACTAAAAATAATACTGGGATTCATGTTGGAAAACTTTAAAAATCTTAACCAAATGAATTTAGAAATCTAACTGATAAATATTCTTCAATGATAATATTCTTCAATAAGGTAATTAACAGATAATTACAACAAATCATTAAGATTAATCCTCTATGAAAAAGGCATTAGCAATAATATTAATAAGTAACTTAAAAATAATCCACTCTAAATGATTACAAACGTTTGGGAGGCAATTTACCTAATTATAAGACGGATTAAATCCGACCCTTTCTCTTACTACCTGCGGGGAGGCAATTTACCAACACCCGAATAATTTTTATTATATGTATACAGAGTCCTTGAAATAGAAAGACAACGTATGAAAAATGGAAAGATGTAATTATATAGAATACAATCCAAAATATTGTGAGTCAATTACGATGCGAACCCCCAAATTAAAACCCCCCTGAAAATTGTATTACGTGACGCCTATGTATTCAAAAGATTCAGAATGTAAATACAGTATCCGCCAGAATAAACAGTACCAAAAATAGAAATTATATTTGCTTTTTATTTGTTTTTAATTTAAATATTCAAAATATTCACTATTACAACGCAAGCAAGCTTCATATCGATTTTGTAAGTCACTAAACATATTTATAAAAAGTGGTTGATGTAACTGCCAGAAAAATGTTTGTATTCTTTCTCATAATTTTGCAATATTCTCCGACGGATTTTCGGAGCGAAATATTTTGTCTTTCATCATACCCCAAATGTATGCATTAGGTGGCGTCAGTCAGATCAGGTGAAAGTGAAGGATTTTCGAAGTTTGTTCTCCGGGAAATTATTCTATCAAAATGCTGACGGAGTAAGTTTAGGGTACGCGCAGCTGTATAGCTCGTTGCACCATCTTATTGAAACCATTGTGTGCGCACCAATAGATTTCGCGCACAATCTCTCAAAAAAGGTACAATAGTGTTCTCTCTGTAACAGTCTTGGCTGACAATAAGTGAATTCTGATTATCGCCTTCAATGAAATATGGACCAATCATCCCATGACCAGAAACCGCGCACCAAATGTTAAATCGGACACTGAGGAGTGGTTTCTCTACAATAGCATCAGTACATTTAAATCCAAGGAATCGAGTTGTTTGTCGATTAATATAGCCGTTAAGATAAACGTGACTCTCGTCTGAAAACCATATGTTTTTCAAGAATTCGGGATCCTCGTAAATTAATCTCAATATGCGACCACAGTAAATTTCTCTTGCACGTTTGTCCGCAGCATTTAATCGTTGTCTAACTTGAATACGGTATGGATAACCACCAATTAATTTGAACAGCCAACGTGTAGAGTTTACATGCAGTTTTTAGAAGGCTTCTTTGAGGTACAACTTGGCCAAAAACACAGTCTGCGTTTTCGTTGGTACATAGTGTTTTTCGACGACCTGAAGATCCTTTACGTTGACACAATGCACAAATTTTTCAACAACAGCTAATATCACACTTTTACTGAGGGCTGCTTTATTAAATTGTCGGCTTAGGTCCAAGCGTACAGCAGGTGTCAGCAAGATATACCTGATATAAGCTTGGACCTTCATTGCGATCATTTCCGTATGAGCGAAAATAATGTTCTACCCAGAACACTTTTTCTGCCATCCTTAGAATCATTTTCAATTAAATTCAACTGCAGCGTAACATTTTGCTATGAATAGTGGGTTGATGATTCAGCACCCCACCATCCACAACAAGTTTTCCCAACTAGGTTTTCTCACCCGGTGAATCTTCAAATCTGAGACCTCTAACTTCTCGGGTTCCATTTAGGAAAGACGTGTCTAAAATATATAGTTGAGCGCCAGTGAAATGTTCACAAAAATTTATTTACTTATTTTATATAAAATTAATTCCAAACTAATTTCTCTTTAAGTTTCTTTTAAATATATTCTTTTATATAGGTATAAAATATTTAACAAAATTGGAGTGAGTAAATAAAACAAACGCAGATTAAAAGGTGAAATAAAAATATATTATATTAAATACAAAAATAAAAAAATATATCTTCACAAAGTATAAAGATGCTGTACCATATAACAAAGATACTTGAGGTAAAAACATTCATTGAAAATTGACAGCTAAATGAATGGAAAATATCCTCCTTAATGACTCCGAACAAAACTTATCTAAAATAATCAAGTTTAATATTAAATTCTCCAAAGAAAACTACGCTGTATACTCAGATACTGATACGCGAACAAAAACTACGCATGTGCAATCACCAAGCACAAAAAAACCTGACTCCACTCGAACAAATTTTCATATATAATTGTAACAAAGAATTGTTAATACTAAACTGTAGTATATGTATTCCTAATAATTAAATCTCTTAACTACTTACTTTAATACAATGGAAATATGATTTTATAATTATGACGTCATAAAATTTTAATTCTACTTACAAAATTAATGGAGCCTTTTACGAAAAAAGGTGCTTAATCAATTTATTCATCAAAAACCGAGAATTTATCTCTATAAATGTCGGGAATTTAATAACTCTACCACATCAACAATAAAACACTTTTAAAAAATCAAACCCGAACTAATTAAATGAAAGCAACCTTCTCGTTTAATGGCTTAAAATCGTCTCCCCGATTCTCCCATTGCAACGTCGGATAACAAGTTTTTCTCTCTAGTTACCGCTCGCAAAAATTTATTCTCATTTTCAATATACAGTCCTTGTCACAAAATATTTTATTTTAAATATTTTATTTTTAAATAAAAATCCATAGCAATATGTCAACTAATGACAATTAAGTCAATAATGACAAATACATATTATGTAAGCCACCTTAAGTTTCGGTACTGTTTATTCTGGTGGATACCATACCTCAATTGAAGTTACACACACATATACGCCACAGCGTATGTTTACATACGTAACAGCTGTCGATATTATAAAAAACTATTACATTGTTGCAGGCTAAGGTCAATAACTTTAATAAAAATCGCCTAATTTTTTTTGTCACGAGAAGTAGCAAATATAAAATATAAATGTGAATATAAAACGCCTAACCGCTATTGTAAACACACTGCAATGTTAATGCGTTTATAAAAACGTTATAGATATTATTGTGCATGAGTATGGCAAGGGTTTGATAACCTGATACGAAAAGTCAGCGTTAAAAATTTATCCTTGCCAGTGAATTTTTTAAAGTAGGTGTATTAAAATAAAATATGAAAATGGAAAAATATAAATAATGTCCTATTTGGTAACATCTATCTTTAATCGAACGTATGTAACGATCGACAGCTGAACAACACTTAAAGCAAGATGGACAATAACAAAACTATTCTGTTTGTTATTATCGTTCAACTTTAAGATATTGTCTTTTATAAGTTAGTCCAATGCACAGTAGGGTAACAAAAATTTTTTTAATATTTTTGTCATTTTTTCTCGCTTATGGGAAGGAATTTTGAGAAAATGTTGGTATATATTCTATATAATTTAATCTTTTCATTTTTCATACGTTATCTTTTTATTTCAAGGACACTCGGTATATTACATTTTTTAATAATTTCCTGTAATTTTGTTTTTGCATAACTTGGTGTTTTATTCAATGAATAATAAACAATATGCCTTTTTTTATTATTAAATATTAACATTAACAACATAATTTATAAGCTCTTCAGATTTCATTTTTAATTGGGTACAAAATTGATTAATAGCAGATAGTAGGTATATTAAAAAATAATATAACCATGACAAGTATATATACTAAAAATATAATTCAAATAAATAATTATAGTACACAGTGTTAATATTTATGAAAAAATACTAATAATACACGCATAGCTTCTATTATTGTTTAATCACTTGAAAAACCAGTTACATTTTCTCATGACCATGAATATGTCATAAATTATATCTTGCAAGTTATCACCGACCCACATTTCGTTTTTAATATATGCATTTTACATGATGTAGTTTTGCCAATTATTAGATAACCCTGTAATGCTGTAACCTATTGCAATTAATTCTTGGATATTTTTTGCTTTAAATATCGCACTTATAGGGTGGCAAACGTGTTATTTCTCTTTTGTAAGTTCATCAACCTTGTTTATGTAAGTTTGTGGCATGCAAACCAGTAAATCCCGTTTTAGAACATCACTGTAGATTAGTAACGGTACAGTTCGATTTTTTTTCAAAATAATATTTGGCAATGTATTGTTATTCTCCATGCTTTATTTGATAGTGATGTATCTCGTTTTAGTTTGTTTTTGATGGCAGAGACGCGATTCACGCGATTCTATACTATGTACTACCAAGATATCAAAAATTATCTTGGTCAAAAGTGAAAAACGTATGTCTTAATTTATATCATCCTTTTGAGAAAATTCTGATAAAATTTTCAGGTTAAATGTCATGTTGACGTTAAAATTTGTCAATATATTAATCTTAACGTCATTGTGATACTTAACCTGAAAATTTTATCAGAATTTTCTCAAAAGGATGATTGAAATTAAGACAGACATTTTTCACTCCATGGCAACCGTTTACCAAGATAATTTTTGATATCTCGGTATAAACGTTATTCACTTGAAACACAAAAATGAAAAGACGTTAAAACTATCGTGCGCTCAAAAAAAAACTGCCTCTAGTGAGCCATGATTTCTAAGTAACATCAAAAATAGGGTAACCAGATTTTCTCTTGAGGAAAAGAGTATATACTAAGATCGAAAACAAAAACGAACGGATTTCGTAAAATCTTTAATTTATTGAAAATTATAATATTGAGAATACAGACTTTTGCAAATGTTTGACATCATAAGGAATCATATAAGAAATATAGACCACGTACCTAAGTGTATCAGTCGTATTTTTGGGATGATTTAACGTTTTTTAGCAGCTTGAGGTTGTAAATGTCACTAAATTTTTTTTCATGTTCAAATGCATACCGAACGTTTTTCGACAGGCTGCGTTTTACTTATTATCTGCCATTATTATTATAATTTCATATTAATTTGTATCACATGATATGTCATTTATATAATTTAGAAAAATAGTATACCGCCTAATTCTGAGCAAACGCAACGATGCGAATGTGAATATTTCTCCCGCTCCAAATACAAATCCCCTGAACGCGTTAAGCCAATCACAAAACAGTCTGTTGCTAAACCCCCTCCTCGCGCCAACTTAATTGGCGCTTGCTTGGCGCTTGCTATATGTATGATATCGATGTTGACGCGCCTACAGCATTCAGGGGAATTGTATTCAGAGCGGGAGAAATATTCATACATTCGCATCGTTGCGTTTGCTCAGAATTAGGCCGTATTTAGTACATTTACACAAAAAGTAAGAGTATAGAGTATTTGATTTTGAAAAAGACATACTCTTAAAAAGAGTATGTCTGGTCAGCCTATCAAAAAGCATGTCGTAACTTTACTAATATGAATTTCTTAAATGACAGTTACATCTAAACGACATACGGCTTTAGAAAATTGTAAGGTTAGAAAATTGTAAGGTTAATTGCTAGGTTATAATCTTCCTGTCATGAATAAATAAAATTCCTTGTTATCGATGACACTAATAACATTAACATTTTACAATTCAGAACGGTGCGGTTAAGTTACGACATACCTAAAAATTTCATGGCCAACTCTGAGGCTGTTTTTTTTGAACGCACGATACTATCTGAAAAAAAGCAAGCGCTTCTGATTATTCAACATAACCTAAAATAAGAAAAAGGTATTTGCTATTCATTTCGGATTCATTAACGTTAAAAAAACTTCCAAATTTGTTTCCATATTTTCATTAAACTACAACTTAATTTCATTATGAAACAGACATGTAAATAATTTACACATCTGTAAACATGGACAATACACCTCGTATTTTCGGCATTAACTTCTGCTTAAGACATATGTTTCTGCCATCTATAGGCGTCATCAGCTAAGCTAGTGAAGCAATGTATACAAATGATACAAATCTTTATAAATAGATCTGTATCTGTATATAACATTAAGCCGCAATCCCTATTAGATAAAGCAAATTTCATCTCGTAAGGTGGCACTTATTAATAAGTGACATCTAACGGACGAAAGAAACTTTGCCGGAAAACCTTACGAGATGAAATTTGCTTTATCTAATAGGGATTGCGGCTTAATGTTATATACAGATCTATTTATAAAGATTTGTATCATTTGTATACATTGCTTCACTAGCTTAGCTGATGACGCCTATAGATGGCAGAAACATATGTCTTAAGCAGAAGTTAATGCCGAAAATACGAGGTGTATTGTTCATGTTTACAGATGTGTAAATTATTTACATGTCTGTTTCATAATGAAACAAAAGCATTATACGTGCATTAACGTATAGAAATATTTAAAACCTTTTTGTATACAATTTAATTGAAGATTGTCACAAATAAAACGTAAATCGTTTTAAATGCCTCATCGTAAGATGAATTTGTCTTATTAAATAAGGCTCATTGATTATTATTTCTGAAAACCCGGGCTTGAAGCGCACCTTTGGCACAACTTCTTTCTTGGTCAACGTTTCGTTCGCTGTTGCATGGGACATCTTCAGGGCTGCAACCACCGTTGCTGTACTGAAACTGGAAACAGTTTCGGTGCAGCAACAGCCCCGAATTGGTCCCTTTGCAAAAGTGGATGAAACGTTGGTCAATGAGGCAGCAATACTGCAAAACGTGGTTCCAGCCCGGAATCTCAGAAACAATCATGGACAACGACCGCAGAAAATCTACAAGTCAGATGAGGTATTGAGTTTTGTCGTGGTGACCTGTCGAATATAGGACTAAAATTACTTGCCTTACAATACAGGCTGATTCATTTTCGGCCCTCACCATGGGGACCTCTCTTATTATTGGGGATAGAGTATAGGTTTAAATTTGGCAAAGTTGTTAAATTTTGTGTTTGTTATAAATCCGTAAAGAAAATAGACCTGTGACAAATGACCTTCGTTATTTAAAAAAAAAACGCGAAAACCCCATTTTCTTCTTTTACCTGTAGCACCGACATTTGGCCTTGTAGAGAAAAAATAAAAACACATCCTTGTGGCCATTTCTAAACCTCTATCCAGTGGTGTACTCTAAATTTTTATACGACGTTTCGTTTCTTTCTGGCCATAATCAACTATCTAATTTCTTATAGGCGCCATATTGGATTTAAGCATCTTCAGAAAGATTTTTTTTTCTGTTTTCAACCATGTACCACATACTGACTAAAGTTTTTGACATTAGGTTTTATTTGAAAGAATAAATTATAAGATTAAATAAGGTAGCCTTTGGAATTTCAATCTGTCAAACATTTCATTTATTGTTCATTAATAATTAATCTATCTCTATTAATCTCTATTAATCTCTCTATTAATCTCTATTAATCTCTATTAATAATACAAAAATGTCATACACTAACGAAGAGAAACGAGATATGATAAGTATTTTTTATTCTTCGAAACGAAATTCAACAGTAGCGAGTACAAGATAACAAAAACATTAATAAAAATACATAGAAAAGTAAACAATAAACAATTACAGTAAATGTTCAATTATCTGGCCATCTTCGGTAATGCACAATTGGGCACACCTTCTGGCATTTTGTACTGCCCTTTGTATAGTTCTTCTAGGAACTGCATCGAAGGCATTCTGAAGTCTGTCTCGTAATTCTTCAATGTTTTGTGGCGCATCTACTTTATAAATATTATTTTTAACATATCCCCATAAAAAAAAAATCTAGCGGACTTAAATCAAGTGATCTCGCAGGCCATTCAACAACTCCCCTATTTCCAATCCAACGGTTTGCAAACTCTTGATTTAAGAAATTTCTAACAGCTGCATTGTGTGCTGGTGCGCCATCTTGTTGCCACCATAAATATTGTAATTGATTTAATGGGATATTGTCGTCAAGATAGTCAGATACGTATGTACGTAAAATGTTTAAATATCTTTCTCCATTTAAATGTTCTTCATACATAACTGGTCCTAAGAGACGATTTGCCAAAATACCCATCCAAACGTTTATTCCAAAACGATGTTGTAGTCTTCTAGCCCTGTTTTGTCGGGGATTTTGTACTGCCCAATAGTGCTCCATATTTCTGTTGAACATTCCAGAATTTGTAAATTTTGTTTCATCTGACCAGATGATTTTGCTTAAACAATTTTCGTCATTTTCTATCCTTCCCATTAACCAATTACAATATTAGAGCCTTCTCAAATTATCTCCAGGCAGTAAAGAGTGACTAACATGGATCCTGTATGGTTTAAACCTACTTTTATGTAAAGTTCTCCAAACTCTGGACTGGCACAAAATTTAATTCTGACGCTACTTCGCGTGTAGAAATTTATGGATTATTATTTATCTATAAGAATACAAGATTAACATGAAATTTGAAAACACGCTTTTAATTTACCATTTGTAAAATATCTTGTCGATTTTCATTTAAATTTCTGTTGTCTTGACCATTACGCGGCTTAGTAAACGATCCATTCTCGACCAAATTTCTGTCGAGATCTAGAAAAATGGTACGATGTACGATGAGGCTGTTGTCGTTCTGGATATAATTGTAGATATCTTGTACTCGCTACTGTTGAATTTCGGTTCGAAGAATAAAAAATACTTATCATATCTCGTTTCTCTTCGTTAGTGTATGACATTTTTGTATTATTAATGAACAATAAATGAAATGTTTGACAGATTGAAATTCCATGGCTACCTTATTTAATCTTATAATTTATTCTTTCAAATAAAACCTAATGTCAAAACTTTAGTCAGCATGTGGTACATGGTTGAAATCAGAAGAAAAAGCTCTTTCTGAAGATGTCTAAATCCAATATGGCGCCTATAAGAAATTAGATAGTTGATGATGGACAGAAAGAAACGAAACGTCGTATAAAAATTTAGAGTACACCATTGGATAGAGGTTTAGAAATGGCCACAAGGATGTGTTTTTATTTTTTCTCTACAAGGCCAAATGTCGGTGCTACAGGTAAAAGAAGAAAATAGGGTTTTCGCGTTTTTTTTTTAAATAACGAAGGTTATTTGTCACAGGTCTATTTTCTTTGCGGATTTATAACAAACACAAAATTTAACAACTTTGCCAAATTTAAACCTATACTCTATCTCCAATAATAAGCGAGGTCCCCATGGTGAGGGCCGAAAATGAATCAGCTTGTATACCTAAGCGTGTTAAAAAATATAGGAAATAAACTGCAATTCCATTCCTTTTAAGTAATTAATTTTGAATAGATATATTCATAAAACATTTTGAATAAGTACATATATTTAAATATTAAGTCAAACATAAAGCTTTTATTAAAAACAGGCAAAGGCTTGTAAATATAACGCATAATTTAACATAACTTATATAGCGACCTTAAAATTGATATTATAATGGCAGAATTTTAAATAGATGTTTCTTCAAATTGAATGATGTGAGCGTACCTAGTAATTTTTAGCTAGATCTTCCTAAAATTGCTCTAGGTATACTCACATCATGTACAAAATGCGAAATATCTAATTTAAAATGTTGCTATTATAACGTAATACCTGATGATCTATTTGAATTTAAGTGTAAACAAACAATAATTTTGTTACCATTAATTAATTTAAACTATTAGTTATGCGCATGCGCGTAATTATAATATATTTTAAATAGTGTTGTTCTTGAAGTTTATCTAAGTTTTATACTACATATTGCAATAGTATAGTATTTATACATCTGAGAGATGCTGCTACTGAAAAAAAAATCACTTTCCGAAAGATAACATTGTTTTATTTCGTATATGGCCTTGTGTTGTGTAAAAAACCGGTATTAAATCGTAGTGAACTTTTGAAATTGTCAAATCAAAATGAATCCTAACCTTATTTACGCATGTTAATCCGTGTTCATTAGGGTTGTGCGTTTTCAAGTGAATTTAGTAATTTCGTCATTAGAATAAGTTAAATAATTATAGAAATATTTTGAAAAAGTGATAAAATTCACTGTTATAGGTATGTATTAAAAAATTCGATATATATTTCGAATCTTACCTTATGAGTTACTGTAACATTAACTGGTTTTGGACACAATTCTTCACTAGGCGGATTGTATTCGTCAGTGTCTAATCCTATTCCAGTGTAATTTACCATGCTAACAATAGCAACGCTAAGATTAACTTTTAAACCATAAATAATTGCTAGACCAATACTTAGCAAAACCGCCATAATATATCTACAAGCCGGTAAAGCCACTGAAAATTGAAAAAAGCCGTATTTTTTAAATTGTCAGAAATCCTTTGGTTTACCCACTTTTTAAATTTTCTTATTTAATTTCTCCCGAATTTGTAAATATTTTCTTGCCGAATATTCAAAATGTCAAATTCAAACCATATTTTTGACAATAATAATATTTAGGAAAATGTCATGGAAAAGTTTGCCGCGTTTAACATTCATAAAGTGTAAATATATATGCCGAAAGAATAATTACTGTCGTCACTTGCGAATTTTTATTTTTTAAAGGGACGTATTCTAACCTTTGCCACGGAGTCACTTCACTGACTGACACAGTTACTAATGTTATTGTCTTTTATTGTGAATGACTAAACGCTCGAAGGCAGGATTCTTTTTAACCTTTTCGTGATAATAATTCCAAATTACATGTAAATAAATACAATATGGATCATAACAGTTATATCGCATTGAAACTAATTTATTTATCGATCGATATATTGAAGCGGTGTAAAGTCAAAGTC
Source organism: Melolontha melolontha (assembly GCA_935421215.2). Lineage (NCBI taxonomy): Eukaryota > Metazoa > Arthropoda > Insecta > Coleoptera > Scarabaeidae > Melolontha > Melolontha melolontha. Next base: position 34,414,650 of record OW285242.1, read on the forward strand.
TATTAGATAGTGCTGTTTGCAATTTTGTTTGTTACAATTTGGAATATATACATATATACGTCCATTTAGTGCATGTAGGAGTTTTCTTATAGAAATTGTAGATTGCGTGACATATTTGAGGCGAATACAATTAAATATGGTCTAAATTAAATTTTGTTCACGCATTAATTTTTACTATTTTAAAGTGAAAACATCTCGCATGACCTTGGAATTCATTAATATCCTTTTAAACACGTACAGTAGTACAGTAACATGCACGATTAAAAAACCACAATTTGTAACCGGTATTGCTAGTTTAAAAATTTCTTTTATAACCTGTGCATAACATTTAAATAAGAAAATTACGTATGCAATTTTTTTTATTGTTCGATCAATATGTATGCAACTGCATTTTCTAAGTTTCAAAGGAATCCAAGAAAATGTCAAATTTTTTTAACTTTCCAGGATGAGAATAGAAAGTAAATATTTAAATATAAGTATGTATGTAATTATTCACAGTTATAACATACTTAATAAAAAAACGATGTAGATAGATTCCATAAATAGATTCGATAAATAGTCGAAAGACAGGTATAAATTTAAAAAAAAATTCAAGATTTACATCACATATATTATATTCAAATTTTTTAATCTACTTCTGAAAAGTTTGATTTTTTATCATTTTCAAGGATGGAGCTATCTAAGAATTCTTCTTATTCGTGTTTAATAAAACGAGATGGGAAATTTTTATCATCCCATTTTGAACTAACACAGTTATTGTTATTAGATTAGATTCTCCAAATTGTTATTTGCGAATGTCAAATACTATTATTGATGAAATTGATAAAATGAAAAATTCTCTTAAGTATAATTTGTATCTGTCATCAAAACCCGTCTAACTAGATAATGAATTATGGTTAGCGATTATTTTTAATTCTCTTATACTTTACTGTCTTTACCTATTTAGATATTGTGTCTGGCAATTTACCCTAATACTCCTCTGTACATTTTCATGCAATTTATGCCATATTAGGAGAGGGTAATCATTCTTAGGGACCGGACACGAGAGGCCGATGACTCATCGCCCACAGGCGTACTATTGAAAATTTGTATTTTTAAAGAGTTTTTAATTTTATTTATATAATTGGAAAACAAACGGGTGGTGATCTATAAAATACGAAATACATTTTTATTTGTTCATTTTGTAGTTCAAGTTGTGTAAAGGAGTATTACTATTAACTAGCAATAGTTTCTCAAGGTTCTCTTCTGTAAAATTTGTTCTCTTTGAATTAAATACATCCGCCTAAATAGAAAACGTTCTTTCTACATCGCAATTAGTTATAGGTGCATACTTTTATTTCGGTGTATTTAGCAGTTAGATTTTGAGGTATTTTCCACACAATTGTCGCAATGTTATTAAATCTGGATTTCCGAAGTCAGTTTTAATATTTTTCAAATTATTAAAGCTACATCTAATGTGGTTAATCTATCATTTCATTTGAAATTTTGATTTTCAAAATAAGTGATTACTTTTGGCAAATTTCCAAAGTGTTCCTGAAGAACTGATTTTTAAAATTTGGAATTTGTATTAGTTCCTTGCACTCAGAAATACTTTTATTTGAACATGTATCGAAATTTTGTAAACTATCGAAATTCTCTGCATAAAAACTGGTAGCTTCCAACCATGTTCCCCATCTAGTTATCACTGGAGACAGTGACAAAGATGGAAGCTTTTCCCTGTAAAGAACTACTCAATTTTGCTTTTTCTGAAAACTTTTTTAAAAGCCGATACAAGTCTATCAACTTCCGGAAAGGTGTCTCTGATATATTCACAGATTCTGTGGAGAGCATGTGTTACACAAGTAACATGCAGTATATTAGGATATGTTTCCTTTAATAGTCTGTCTGTTTTTAACATATATGCAGCACTGTCACTGACAAATAAAAGTATTTTTTCTATGTACCTGTCGTCCGAATGAAGCATTTGGTGCATATTCTAGTAAATGGTTTTAGCTACTGTTTCCGCATCAGCTGTATTTATAACTTTTGTTGCTATTACATATGCGTTATATGGAATAGTTGGATGTAGTACACCAGCTACAACATTTACCACACAGCGTCCTAATATATCGACAGTTTCGTCGGCACTTATCCATAGGTACTGATTTGAACGATGGCTTCTAATGGGTTCTACTGCTTTCGTGTAGCACTTAGAAACATACTATTTGCGTAAGGTGGGTTCATCAGGAACATTTCGACCAGTATATTTTTGGAGAGATATTTTTAAAGTGGGATTGTTAAGTTTGTTTAATGGAATATTAGCTGCCATAAAAGTTTCACAGAGTTCTTCGTTAAAATTATCAGATTCCAACAGTTCCAATTTCTGTGCATGTGTTTGCGATGCTAAGCGACGTTGTACGTCCCATTTCATGGAATTTTTTAACAATATTTTACAGATTTTGCAATAAATTTCGGAATTACTGACAATGGACATACAATAAGTATGATCGTCAATCCAACTCGCCGTTGTTTTACGATGCCGTTCTCGACGTTCTTCCGGTTCTTCCATATCAAGTAGATTCAATCAAGCGATATTAAACAGGACCTATCACAAAAATTACGATGCAATTAACAGTTAAAACCATGAAAACAAGAAACTAACTCGCAGCACTTTATCTTACGAACTATAATTTAAATAGACTAAATTATTAAAACTCCACCCGCTTCTATCTACGCCCATGAAAACAGAAATTTAACTGTAAATATCCAACAAAAAAACGTCGCAATTCTGGATGAAAACAGATGTGCGCGCTAGCCAGATCAATAGTGCATTCAATAACTGCGTGATGTACTTACAAATGTTGTAGGCTATTTATATCGTCATAATTACGACGTCATTTCAACCCGATGTGTCCGGTCTCTGTTTATGAGTGAACAGAGTCGTAAACATTAGTCTTGTATCACCAGTGGCGTAACTATACCCTCGCAAGCCCCCGTAGCGCGCGAGGACCCAAGGGTCGTAGAGCTCAAAACTAAATAAATTTAAAACGTACCAAAAATATTACTTCAGTAACATATTTATCCTGAATTTGCGGAAAAAGGATAATCAAAAATAAAGTCCATTTTGATGAGCTTTGCTCTGGTCCAGTGGCGGTTCTTGATGACGTATGATGTAAACTGCTGCACGTATGAGATTGCTTTGTTTAAGCTTTCATATACCGGGTTGTCAGCTAAGCGTGCGTCGGTCTATAGCTCCTAAACCAATGAAGTTAGGAATTTTGTTCATATGTCAATCTATTCTATTTGTAAAACTCTATTTTAAGAAAATATTTTTGGATATATTGTAAGAAAATCAGTTATCTCGTCATGTTCACTATCTTGTAGCTCTGTCAGTATACATCCAGTATACCAAGTACAATTTCTTGGTACATTTTAACTGCGTTAGGGCCTCAAAACCCAAATTAGCTTGCAGTTGTAATAAAAGCGTTTTTATTTATAGGTTAGAAACCTTTATTCAAATTTGAAAGATTTGAAAGATGGTTTCTAATGCGTTCTACTGCTTTCGTATAGCACTTAGAAACAGAATATTTGCGTAAGATGGATTCATCAGGAACATTCCGACCAGTATATTTTTGGAGAAATGTTTTGAAAGTGGGATTGTTAAGTTTATTCAATGGAATATTTGCCGCCATTAAAGCTTCACAGAGTTCTTTGTTAAATTTGTCTGATTCCAACGGGTCTAACGGGTCGGTATGTGTTTGCGATGCTAAGTGACGTTTTACGTGCGATTTTTTGGAATTTTTTAACGATATTTCACAGACTTTGCAATAAATTTCGGAATCACTGGCAATGGACATACAATCAGTATGACCCTTAATACAAACCCTCCATTGTTGCACGATGCATTTCTCGACGTGGTTCCATATCATATCTGAAAAAGTAACTTAAACAATCTTCTAGATCTAAATAAATGAAAATTAAAAATGTATGCGTAAGTTATTGAAACTATTGAAAGGTGTCCCAACAGGAACTTGGGGATTTCAATTTCACATTATTTTCAAATAAGGTAACTTAGCAACCTAATATTTGGTATATGTCATCTATAAACTTGTAAAAGTCATCATGCAACGTTTCACGACTAAAGAACGTACCCAAATTGTTCAAATTTATTATGAAAATGGTCGTTCCATTACGAACACAATTCGTCGACTACGCGTTGTTTTTCATCAGAAAACATATTCCCAGCAATACGGCAATTAGAAATTTAATGGCAAAATTTGAGCGAACTGGTTCTGTTCTCGATGTAAAGACACCACTACGTCCTCGTAACGTTCGGTCAGTTGAAAATATCGCTATGGTGAATGAAAGTGTTACCGAAAGTCCAAAAACTTCAATTCGTCATCGGTCACAGCAATTGGCCATCTCAAGATCATCTCTGCAACGAATTTTAACAAAAGACCTTCGGCTACACGCATACAAAATCCAGTTAACACAAGAATTGAAGCCCAAGGACCATCACCACCGCCGTATCTTTGCCAATTGGATTTTGGAGCAAACTGATTTTGATGACGAATTCTGTAAGCGAATCATATTCAGTGACGAAGCCCATTTTCACATAGGGGGTTACGTAAATAAACAAAACTGCCGCATTTGGTGGCGTGAAAATCCTCGAGAGATTATTGAAAAACCCATGCACCCACTACGTGTCACTGTATGGTGCGGTTTCTCGGCCAATGGTGTTCTTGGACATTACTTTTTTGAAAATGAGAATGGAGAAGCAGAAACTGTAAATGGGGAGAGGTATCGACAGATGTTGAATAACTTTCTATGGCCTCGTTTGGAAGATATGGACCTCAACAATCTTTACTTTCAACAAGATGGGGCCACTTGTTACACTGCCAGGGAAACTCTAAATTTACTGCAGGAGAAATTCCCTCGCCGTGTGATTTCTCGTAATGGTGACGTGGATTGGCCTGCAAGATCCTGCGACATAACACCGCTGGACTTTTTCCTTTGGGGTTTCCTTAAGGATCAAGTCTACACAAATAATCCACAGACAATTGATGAATTAAAAAATAACATTCGTGCGGCTATTGGCGAGATTAACTTGCATATGTGTGATAAAGTCATTGAAAATTTAAAAAAAAAGAATCGCTGTGTGCAATAGAAGTCACGGTGGACATTTATCCGATACCTTGTTCCACATATAATTTTAGGGTTTCTATTTTATGTTTACGTTAATAAATCGTTGAATTTCTAAATACTACGCATGCTATTTGGAATTTAAATCGCCAAGTTCCTGTTGGGACACCTTATAGATTCCATGAAACGATATTAAACAGGATCTATTACAAAAATGACGAAGTATGTAATTAACAGTTAAATCAATGAAAAAAGGAAACTAACTCACCGTATTTTATCTTAAGAAATATAAATTAATAAATAAAATAAATTATAAAAACTCCTCACGCTTCTATCTACGGCCATGAAGAAAGGAGTTTAACTGTAATATTGAAGTAATTGCGTCACAATTCAACGACAAAAAGCATATGTGCAGTTAACCGAATGAATAGTGCTATTCAATAACTGCGTGTTGTACTTAGCGATGTTATAGACTATTTATATGATCTATCGTTATTTCGGCCTGATGCGTCCGGTCTCTAATCATTATATTGCAAGTATCTTACCTCACGTAATATGGCAATGCAATTTAATACACCCAGATTACAACCATTGTCACTTGTGCAAACATAAATCTAGTATAAAGACTTTCAATTTTTAGTTTGCTTTAATACATACTTTGATGGTCAATTTGACAGTATGTGAATTTAATTATCTAAAAATACTTAAAATGACAAGAAAACTTACTCAGCTTGATAAATTAAGAATTATAGTTAATTTGGAAAAAATGGATATACAATTAGAGGAATCGCTCAAGAACTACATATAAATAAATCTACCGTATTATGTGTAAAGAAAAGGTGGGAAAATGAAGGGAATTTAAATTGTAAGTGAGAAACCGGTCTTAACGAATTTCCAATCAGGAACAAGATGGCATCTTAGTGCAATATTTGAGATACCATCCCTTTGAAACTGCAAAAAACGCTATTCTTCAAACAAATTTTCCTGATTCTCGTCAAACAGCAAATCTACGGATAGAAGTAAGTAAATTATGATACCGTGTTGCAACAAAGACGATTCTCTTATCTCAGTAACATAAGCAATCCAGGCTTTAAATCATCTACACTCTGTTCGTTTTCAGTTTGCAGTCACATGATCAATTTTCATTTATTTTTAGTAGTATGAATCTAGTCGGTACTTTTGAGTCAAAAGAGGTTTAAGTATTTTATAAATATAAAATTGTTATTTCAATACATAATGTTTTCTATTTATTTTCTAAATGTTTTTCCTGTTTAATCAATCGATGTTATTGACCAATGTAACGGTAATGAAATTGGAACGATGCCGTATGACATAACCTAAAATTTTTGAAGTATAAACAGTAACTTTGGAAGTTTTAAATCTCAAATACGCATATAAAATAATATTGTTTAAAGAAGACAAAGGTACATGTAGAAAATGCAGCTTTTCATGTATTGTAAACAGATGCTTCACTTCTAGCATTAATCGCATTAAATAAATTTGGAATAAGAAATAATCTGGAAATTGCAGAAATCATACGAGAAGAAATTCACTAACATAAATGAATTACAAAGCAATTCAATATAACCAAAAAGTAGAACAGAAAGGTTGGGAAATAAGAAAATAGGAAGCTAAATTTTGATTGTTTTATATATATAATCAAATTTTTTGCAATAGAAATTAAATAAATAAAAGCTCACCTTGATTATATTGGTTATATTATTTCCAAGAAAATGGTTAATAATAATAACACGAATAATTCATTTGTTTACAAAAACTATAGAGAACTATTAGTATTATGTATAAATTAATTATACAGTTCAATTATTACATTGCTACGCTAAGTAAAACCATTGAAGATATAACTTCATTTGGAATCAGTATGTTAAAAAATTATCATAACTGTTTGTTAAACTTGCTCATATAAAAACTATTCAACTTAATAAAATGCAGATACTTTAATCAATACAATAAATACAAAATAGCGAAATTGTATTATGTATTATTCTATTCTAGTGTTAACAGATATGGATGTGACTGCACAAGTGAGCACTGATATTTTTTAATGTTATTCTGCATAAGACTATTAAAACCTGATTTTAAAATGCCATACAGCATACTAAACTCAATGAACAACAGTAGTGCAGTATGTGACAAAAGCTATTTTCTTTATCTTCGCAATTTATGTTGGTTGTATCTGCAAACTCTTGAGTTGTTCATATATTAACTGAGCATATTAGAAAATAGAAGTATGTAGAAATAGCAAATAATTCATCTAATTCATAATCGGTCTAATAAGAAATATTTATTTGAATAAAACATATTTACATGGAAGCTTAAATATATAATCTTTCTAATACAATCATAAAAACACTATCATAGACAGTAAATAATGTTGTCTTGTACTAACATAAAATATGACACCTTTAGTTGCAATTACATATATTAATCTGAATCAGAGTCTGATTCTGTACTTGATTCTGTAACATTGATTATTACTGGATCTATATCCAAGTCTACCAAGCAGTTTTCTCTTTCATACCATTGTTTTATTAAATTATCAGTATGCCTTATGCAGTTACTCCATGTATTACTATCACATGTATGTAATGCCTCCTTCCACATTTCTTTCACCTTTTCGTCGGTGTAACCAGCCCTACCGATGTGCACATTGTAATATGTTTTTGCTTTTGCCCAAATTAGCTCAATAGCATTGAAGTCACAGTGGTATAGTGGCAGTCTAAGAATTTCATGTCCTGCATTTCTTAACAATTCATCAATTTCATAAACTTTCTCTTTACGGTTTCGATCCTTTGGAAAATATCCATGTTTCATCTAAAAAGACAACTTGACGCAAACCAGAATTTGTATTCTCAATGTACTTCCTTAAAAATACACTTCGCATTACACTAACATCAAGTTTTTCCATTAATGCTCTTCTATTATCATCTTTTTTATATTTGAAACCGATATGTTTGAGTAAAATGGAAAGAGATGTTTTTCCTATTTGCACCATTTGTTTAGTTTCCAGTTCAATCTTCAATGTTTTCAATGTAACATGTTTTTCTAAAAAAGTATATCGTTAAAAAATAAATCATTTATGAAAATAAAATTGCTTAGAATACTTTGATGAAACATGTCGTATAAAGTATTTCGGACTTCCATTTTCAAGCTTTCTGGCAAATCTTTGGTTTACGTCGGGGTATTTGTTTTCCAGGTGATGATGTCCCACGTTTCTTGATATTGTAAATGGTTCGGACAGAGATCTTAAGAGCACTTGCTACTCTCTAAAAATATTTTTCCTCATTAATCTAAAGATATTAATTTGGTGTTATCTTACCTCATAAACTGAATCAACAGACAATAATGGACCTCTATTATATTTCTCTTCTTCAAAATAATGAAGAAGGTTGGCAACTAGATTTTGTGCCTGTGAATCTAGAAGTTTACCTGGCATATTCTACAACAAAAAGAACACAAACATGAAATTTTATATCACTTCATATTATGAAAATTACATTTTGCGATATGCATATCAATTTATCAAAAAATGTAATTTGTCAGTGTCAAAGTAAAATAATTTAATTAAGAAATATTACGTTAAATACTTACGATTAATTACTCGAAACTGACTATTATTGTTGCAAGAAGAACAGATAAATAAGAAATCTTAAAATATCAACGGAAAAATACAAACAAGAAGTAGAGCGCACTAAACATAACCTGCAACCTGTAAATACGTATTTTCTTTTTTGACTAAAACAGTTGTCGGTATCTCATATTATACAAGACATGCTAATATTATTTTTCTTTGTCTTTGCTACGAAGAAATTTCAAAGACGTATGTCTTGTATCAAATGACATACGTTTCAATTCTGAATATTTGTAGCTCAATATATCTGAAAAACAAAGTATATAGATTCTGTGTCTGAGATAGTATGACATAGTTAGTCATGTGACTGCAAACTGAAAACGGACAAAGTGTACATTACGGAACTAATTTTTGGTAAAATGTGATATTTTTTCGATGAAAATAATTCACAATAATAATGGAACCGTGCATGTTTATAATTATATATATATATATATATATATATATATATATATATATATATATATACGGGGTTGGGTAGAAGTAACGCATCAGTCTAATAATTCCGTAAATATAAACTTTAGAACAAAATGTTGTCAACAAAAGTTTTTTGACAAGTTATTTTGTATTGACTTCAATCATTTGCCTTTTTTTTTCATGATGATTACATATGACAGCAAAAAGAAATTTTTTTTTAATTTGAAATATTATTTTCTTTTAGAAAATTCGGAATCTTTATTAATTTCTGAATATGAATATGTACTTTTTTCATGGGGTTAGATAATAAAAATATTGAGAAAAAAATTAAATTTAATAAAAGTAAACAAAGTACAAAATTAAATTAAATGCTCAAAGTGACGTCCTTCTACAACCTGACAGTGTCCTAAACGTTCCCAAAAATGAATTGTATTTTGTAAACTATTAGGTGGTATGGCTTATATCTCACGAGTAATTTTTGCTCTCAAATCCTCTAGGTTTCTCCTTGTATACTTGTATACCCAAGCAGTAGAGAGGTGTGTCAAGCTCGTCACTGAAGCTTCAATATCTGTTTGTGGATCAGAAGCAAGAGACGGTTTCATTCGCTCTAGAATTAAAGCAAGGCAAGACATACCAATGTTGAGTTGAAATCTCAATTTTTTCAACAACGAGATCCTTTACAATTAGCTAACGAATGATTTTTGATTTTGCATTAAATATGCTTTATGGGAGTAAATAAAAGACTGTAACTGTTTGAATTTATTGAATAAAAACAAATTTAAACCACACTGTTTACTTTTTATAAATGATAAAGTTCCACAAATTAAAGTCTTGTGCGCCACCTCAAGACGTTGACCTAGGAAGATAAGATTTTTTCTCTGCACTTTTAAGTACTTAGAGCATCGATGTTTAATACAGGAAAAACTAAATTTAAAAAAAAAAAATTTCGCTCCATCCTAATGTGCAGTATAGCTGATCATAATAACCATATTTTCTGCAGATTAATGCATTTTTCGCGAAGTAATGTGAATAAATTAAATATTGCTTTCTACATTTGACGACGCTAATTATTCAAATATTTCTATTGAAAAAATTCGGCCTTAAGCAGGATTCGAATGGTCCATGGTTTGCCGGACCATTGCTCTGCCACCAAACTATTAAGGATTGTGGTTCCGAATATATCGGGAAGCCTTAAGTTACATTAAGGAAACAGATGTTAATATTTTTGCCTGTAGTCATTTGTTACAAATTAATTGTATTTTTCGCGAAGTAATGTGAATGAATTAAATATTGTTTTCTACTGTAGAAAGCAATTTGCTTTATCAGTAAAAATTATTTATTTAAAATTCCTTTGTTTGTTTTACTTTATCTTCCTCGAAAGGGGATCCAACTCTCAGTGTACATCGAATCGGTAGACAACTAGGAGTGCCATGAACGACAGTTTGGCGAATTTTAAAACGTGAGGGCTTACATCCATATCACTATCGCAGGAGACACGGTTTGCTTGAGGCAGACCACTATGCTATTCTAGTTTATTCCACCTGGATGAATTCAACAAAATACTAAATATGCTCTTTTATTATAGTCTTTTAAAACAATTTTTTGACAAAAATATTTCGAAATAATATATAATAATATATAATAATACTAATAATATCTATCTAAACTACATATCTAATTTAACTCTAACTTGGTGGAACATAACCGCCAAATGCTTTTTCCAATTCTCTTGCCACTGCAATTGATAAATGGTCTTGATAAGGAGCGGCGACGACTTGAACTCCAATTGGTAAACCATCTGAATTCAGACCCAAAGGAACTTGAGTAACGGGCATTTCTAAAGCGTTCCATAGACAAAAGTAACTAAGACCACAACGCAGTAACATTGTATAGTGATAATCAGCAGGTCTTGATTCGGAAGGTAATATTAGTACACCATTATCGCCTAGTTTTTCCTGAAAAAGTGTTAAATTTCTAGATGGCTAAAATTAATACGTCTATTTCAAATAAAAGTTGAGTAGCATTGTAACGAGCCATCGAAAAAATTCATAATTGGAGTAGGCTGTGAAATTGGGTTGGTACTTTACCCATTTCCAGATAATGACATTTATTATTTGACATTGAAACTATAAGTTTGTGTCCAATTTTTCAAAACTCTTATTAAGAAAATTAAATTTATTTAGATGTAAATGGACAACATTTTCAGCAACTTCTGTAGCTATATGTAAATTTTCATTATGATTTCGATATTAAATAAATTATTTGTTTTCTTTTTTGTTGTAGTATCATTTCAATGCCATAACCTTTTTTTACAATGAAACCAAATGAAACTGTCAAGCATCAAGTAATGTCATTATGTGGAAGTTGCTAAAGTACCAACCCAATTTCACAGTCTACTCCAATTATGAATTTTTTCGATGGCTCGTTACAATAATAGTCATAGGACCTGAATTCAGAAGGTAATATTAGTACAAAATAAAATTCATTCATTCAAAATTAATTTACAACTTCTAAAGGTGTTTATATTGAATAATCCAGATGTAATGTTGACCAGATAGTTAAAGAAAATGTATTTACACTACATGTATACATGTACTTAGTAATGTTACTTATTAGATACGTAAATAAAAGATATGCATATATATTCTTAGAAACATACGTAAATTCTGTATATCGCCATTACTATATACTTACTTACGCATTGTAATTTGCAAATTGCAAAATAAACTTGTAATATAATGAAGAGAATGTATTTTAAATGTCAAGGACTTTTTTAAACAAATACATATTCACATAGGTATCGTTCAATCATCTTCATAATATATTTGCGTTGGGTAATATATTACAATGGCCTTCCAGATATAATAAAACTTTCATCAACTTATTTAAGTTAGCAAGCATAAGGAAAAAAGGAATTATATATCTATTATTAGGGTATGAACGACGGATTTTATATAATTTTCGATCCTTCATATGCAGTGGTTACAGGAATCGACAAATTTGGGAAGTATAGTCGGAGTTTAATAGAGTATGTAGTTTATCTTGCGTTTAAAATGCACATACAAATCTAAGAATTTTCACGTTTTCAAATTGTTTTTTGTATAGATCGATTTTAGGAAATGATAAATTTCTTTATGTTTAATATGTGGCAGGTCTATATACTAGAAAAAAACATGGTTACTATCACGTTCATGGAAAAGTAGGACCTAGCTTTAGACAGTTTTTAAAAATTTAGCTTTGTAACATTCATGTATAGAGTTGGCATATTGATGCCACACACAAAGCCGGAGATATTTCGGACGTTATCGGGTTTGATTCCGGCGAACGAAAGGAATGCAAATTGCAAATTAGTATGCAGTCGTGTCGTGTATATAATGCGGTAAGTGTTTGTGCACGTTTTATAATTTTTTTCTTATAATTTAAATCAAATTGCATGCGTACGCCGCTGGCATCTGTGTCGAATTTCCCATCTCTGTTCATGTACGTAATTAGGGGAACATGGGACAATTCTGACCGCTGGGGAAATTCTGACCCTCAAAAATTAGATATTTATTTGAATTACACTGCACCAATTAACATTCAGCGCATTCTAGGAATGTTATTAGGAAACATTCAGGGTTAAGCGTGCGCAATTGTTTCAATATTACCCACTAGAGCGCAGATAATTAGGTTTGTGTCATTTTGTTATAAGACAGTGCCCTGAGTGAATTGGGTGAACGGATGAGTTTTAATAGCAGCTTTAATTCAAATTGGCGATTATTCTAGGTCAGTATTTAACGCTAACATATTTGATATAAAAATGTACTTATATCTTGTGAATGTATGTGGGAAATATTTAGTCAAGTGAATATTGAATTTAGAACAATTCTGACAATCAATATTGGGGCAATTTTGACCGGCCACAATTACACCAATAGAATACTGATTAATATCGTATTTACCCGTTCCAGATGGTGAGGACTATAAACGGAAGACAAAAAAAGGATCGTGGTCTGAAGAATGTATAATTGCAGCCATACAATCTATCAAAATGGCCGATCAATCAGGGATGCTGCAAGAACTTACAACATTCCTAGAACTACCTCAATGCTGCTCCTGAAAAGGCAACCTAATGATGCTGCAAGAACTTACAACATTCTTAGAATTACCTGAATGCTGCTCGTGAAAGGCCTAATTCTCTGTCCAATTTGGCCCGAAAGTCAACATTTACAAGAAAAGAGGAGGCGCACCTCTGCGAGGAAATAAAAAACTTTTAATGGAGTAACCAAACAGGAGGTCAAACGTTGTGCATATGAATTTGCAGTCCAAAATAAAAGGCTATCGATGTTCAGCAGTGAGAAAAAAACTGCTTTCTTCGTAGTATTAGCAGGATCACATATCAACATAAAGATAGTATTTTTTACGAAAATCCGCATGTTGTCCAGGACAAGTATTCAATACCTCCGCCTCGTATTTAAAATTGTGACAAAACAGGCAAAACAGACAAAAAGTTCAAACTCCTGGGCGAATTTTAGCTCTCAAATGCCAGAAGCAAGTTGGATTTGCCACTAGTTGGGAGCAAGAAAGAACTGTGACGGTTATATGCGCTATGAGTGCAGGGGGTTCTTATGTTCCTCTGATGTTTATCTATACTAGGAAGCGCATATGTCCAGAGTTACAACGAGTCCACCTGGTTCCATGTACCGTTGTTCTGATAACGGTTGGATTACAGACGACTTATTTTTGGAGTGGCTGAAAGACTTCCAAAAACACACCAAATGTTGTAAATTCTGTAGATAAAAAAATTATGTTAATACTAGATAACTATGTAACTCATTCAACGTTGACTGCATTTAACATCTGCAGGGAAAATGGAATTGTGCGTGTGTCGATATCTCCCCATTCATCACACAAATATTTACAGATGAAGACTTTGTAGGTGCCGACTTGGGTCTACCACCTAATCATCAAGAAGTCCTTCAACAACACTTGAACAATGAAGCCGAAGCTCCTAGACGAGAAGTGTCATTTGCAGAAATGCTTCACGGGTAAATAAACAGACGAACTCCAAAAACTCTCGTCCTTTGATGAAACAACACTCAGAAATTCTCACTGCGACGCCAAATAAAGAGAAATTGGTGGAAATGGATAGAAAGAGAATTGAAAAAAGAAATAAAGAAATAGGGAAGAAAGAACAAGTTAAGAGATCAGTTTTAGTCCACCTCGACCTGGACCTTCTACAAAAAGATCTTATACAAAACTATTCACGCTTCAGATTTTTTCTGTTCTAATTCACCAACATTTGGTGGTCTGAAGTTGTGTTGTCTTATAAATTTTAACATTTTCCTCTACACGTTCTCAACGGGATTCAGGTCCGAACTCTTCGAACACCACGGCAATATTCGCTGTTCTTGTATGTATTCACGAACAATGCGTGCCCGGTGAACTGGGCAATTATCGTCTTGAAAAATAAAGTTTTCTTCAAAAATAAGGCGAACAGCTGGCAGTAAACATTCTTCTAATATTCGGCGGTATACAACAGCATTTAGTGTCTCATTTATAATAATGCATACACCCGGATCTCTGGCATTAGTCCAGCACCACATATTTACTTTGAAATGACCAGTTCTGTTAATCCTTCTGGTATAACGTGGGTCATATCGGGGTTCACTGGGCCGCTAAAGTTTTAAAATGCCATTATGGGTGGATTGGAAGGTTTTCTCGTCACAAAACACGAGGTTCTCCCAGAAATTATCTTGGCGTGTTACATATAGTAGAGCAAATTGTAATCTTTGCTCTTTATTTTCGGCTGTTTGTTCGCTTCTCAAATCAGATTTGCGAATTCTGCGCTGATTAGTTCATTAGCAATTTTCCGCATGTTTCTTTGCATATTATTTAATTGCGGCAATTGTTTTAGTTATAAATAGTTTAGTTATAGTAATTATTATACGCTTGAAAAAAAAATTTTTTTCTAGTGTATATAATAATTTCGATATTATACTATTCACAACCTTATATTGAAAGAGTTCATTTTTGTGCGGCGGCAGTTTTGTCACTATTGTACGCCGGAGCTGAAAAAATACATTGAAATAACATGGGAAAAGTGTCTCCCTCTATGCATCGTAAATTGATTCAGATAGATATTTTCGCAATTAACCTAAAACGTCAACATGCATTCATTTCAACTTGTGGGTAGTGAACGCAGTAAACGTTACAGCCTCTTGAAGAATTGCCGTGTACTTATTCCTCTACAGCTGTCAAGATAGCCCACAATACAGTAGATTCATTAATCATATCAAAATCTTTTATTACTTACCAAAATAGTTTTTTTCAAATTAGTTAACGTTTCCTTCGCCCAATCGAAATCAACTCTTGGGAGAAGAACATCAATCATGTTGTAAAGAGAGTATAAAGTGTATTCTGACTTTATTATGGCAAACTTCAAGTATTCTAAGGGCACACTCACCTAATATGTCCAACAGAATATATTTTTTTTGTTATTTTATCTAAAAGTTTATTCATACCGTGTATACTCACTCTGCTTTGTCTATTTGTTATATCTTCTTTAAAGTCCGTCTCTATCATCCTTATCTTGTAAGACCATAGCTTCATGGCATGCTTCGACTCTTCAAATTCTACATGGATTGGTTCCCTTCCAGAAATATCTTTAAAATGCTTCACTACTCTTAAAGTCAATATTATAATAAAAATTGAATTTTCGTATTCTCTAGAAACTTACTTTATTAAATTGTTTCGTAATTCCTTTTGAATGGGACTACTCCATGAGCATTTTATGGAGGTCATATAAAACACGTTCAATTTCGTTACATCAACGTATTCGTCCAGTTTCAACTTGCTAACGTTATTTCCTAAGAGAATTCTATACATTGGTACTAGGTCTTCGGCACGTTTAACCATGGGACCCGGTACAGATAGTGTAGGCGTATCGTCCTTGCAAAAAGTGATTCCTGTATCGCATAATAAAAATAAATATTCTAATCGAGATTTTGATTTGCAACATAGCTTCATTGTTCATGGTGCCAACTCCCGAAAAGACATAATTATTTAATTCGCAAGTGAAATGTTGTCGTATCTGAAAGCATGTTTTTCGTATTCCTGCTCATCTCGTTTAGTTTAATTAATTATAGAATTAGAAAGTAAATAATTTTAAAATTTGGTGCCTATTTTTAACTCTACTTGAGTTAGAAGGGATTTTGTAGTTAATAGCTGAAGATTGCAGCATGAACAATGAAATGCCATGACATATAAATGACACACGACGAACTTCAGAGATAATACCATATGACCGAAAAACATGATATTGACTGTGACAAATAAAATATAACTGTCATTGTGTGTAGTGTGTTGGCTTATTGACATTTGAGAAACGTTTACATAAATGACAGATTTCAAGGCACAGCCACCACCTATTTTGGATCACCATGACTTCCCGGTCAAAAGAGTACAACAGGTTTCACAGTTAAACGAGTAGGATTAGTTTCTTAAGAGCTGATATTAACTTCTTGAAGCAGTGCAAACGAAGTAAAGTTTTTCCTGAATTTATGAAAGTTAATGTTTTATCGAGCTGTAAAATTATTGACAAAGTAACTTTTTACGCGAAAATGAAATGGCTGACTTCAGAAATTAAATATCTTTATAGTAAGCATTCTAAGTTAGAATTAGAATTGTATGATTTGCGTTTATGTTTAACTAAAAATTTAAGTAATTATGAATATGAGGACTGGTGTTCATTTTCATATAGATGTCGCAGAGATCACTAAACATAAACTCAACACCAAAATTTGTATATTAAACACTGAACTACACCGTCTGAAAATGTGGTGAGTTAACGGCGGAAACGTGAACGATAACCCACCAGTACACTAGATAAGAGAGAAGGGAGGTTTATAGCACAAGGCGCCAGGCGTTTTTGTGCCCAGTACGTGTATACCACACCTACTTCTGACCTATCCCTATTGCTTATCCAATCAAATGCTACAGCATACATTGAATAAATATATCGGGCAAGTAAAGTTGGCGGGGATGCGTCTTGCGCAGCAATGTCGTTAACTTACCACATTTCCAGACGGTATACTATACGTAACTGGAAGGGACGCGGTTCGAAAACGTAGTGAGGCAAATGCTAAATATATGCAACCCGCAATTGCGAGGGCTTGTTATCTCATTCTTACTCACTGTGATACTATGAATCTTACTCATTTAATTATTATTGTTGCAAATTACAACACAATAATAGATTAAATATAATTTTTTAAATTTTAATGATATTTTATACCCGAAGGTACTTACTTAACGATAATTTATAGTTTATAGTACTAGCGTTTATTGATGAAACTATCTAACTATAAAAAAACTATAAAACTTATAAATTATGAAATAAAATTAATTTCGTGTATTTTTGCTTTATACCAACATCTTTTCCATGAATAAAAAAAAGTACTGACAACTAGAAAGAAAGAAATAGTAAGCCCTCTGGTGTGCTCTATCTTACTCTAATGCGCCTGCCTCAAATATGTATATCTTTTAAGAGCACAGTGGCCGTTCCAGTTACGTAGTATACAGTTTAATGATACTAAATAGGAAATTTCAAAACCATTGTCCAATTTTTCAATGAAAGAAACACTAGTCATCAATCAATCGTCTGAGAATTTTAGTATTGAAGAATTCAAACTATTAGAATTTCTCTTTTTTTTTAGTAAATTCAGATTTCAGGCCATAGTCTCCACCTATTTCGGTTTACATGAATAACAAAATTTTCGAAAGGTACTTTGGAGATTGTGTAAAACTAGAAAATGAAGAATGATCAAAATCTTTGGAGCTTTTTGATGAAAAATATCTGGCCAATCGTCCCCATACAATTACAATAGAAGGAACTATACGCAATGTCTGTGAAACAATTATATCACAAAATTGAAATGCCTTCAATAACATGAAGCGAAGAGTGACGTAATCTATCGAACATTCTCATTGTGAATATTGTAGCTGTTTTTTCACTATTAAATCTCTTATTTTTTCAACTGAAACGTTTATATGTAATTACTTGTCCAACCATAACATTATTTGCCGACAGTGTCACTTAACTCATTTATACTGCTGATTTAAGCTTGAAGAAAAAAAAATTCATGATTTTCTGGTGTATAAAAGATTTCGATCACATGTTATTAGCTGATGTTGACATTGAACATGACCATCAGATTTGTTACCTTTGTTTGAAACCAAATTCGGGCTAGGTTTGTGGCCGAAAATTCCACATCTATGAGATGGTATACGTATAGAGCCACCCAAATCAGTACCTGAAATTTGATTAGTATATTATATACAGGGTTCAGCAAATGTATGGATACATTCGAATATCTTTGATATAGCTACTCAGATTTTAATAAGACTTTCCAAAATTAATTAAGTGCAAATCGGTGATTCGGTAAGTATATTTATATCCGAATCAGACTTCCAGTTTAGCCGGAAACGATGTTATCTTTTTTATTTTAAATAAATCACCCTGTATATTTGTACGAATTTCAATAGAGCTCTGCTCTTTAAGTTCACCAATATTAAGGTTTGGCATCCCTTTGTTCAACAACGATAGAGATATTTAATTAAATCCAATAATGCAAATTTTATCGAGAAAAGAAAGATGAACACAAAAAATATAAACAAAATCAATATCAGTTAAGAAAATTCTCAAAATGACCCTTTACTTCTTGACAATGTGCAAGTCTGTGAACAAATTCTTGAATGACATTTGCCAAAGACCCCTCAGGAATTAATTGCGCTTGCTCCATTATTCTCTGTCGTAACTCGTCCAGATTATGCGGTCGTCTAGTATAAACCACTTATTTTAAATGACCCGAAAGGAAAAAAATCTAGGGGATTTAAATCTGGCGACATTGCGGGCCATTCAATGAATCCTCTACGACCAATCCACCAATTTGGAAATGTTTTGTTCAAAAAACTTCTAACATTAAAAGCAGAGTGCTCCATTTTGTTGGGAGCAAACACTTACAGGTAATTCCCCATTTTCCTCAATATTAGGAACAACCTCTGTCCATTTAGTGTACCGTGAATGAAAAAAGGACCAATAATGCGGTTCCTGAAAATACCAGCCCCAACGTTTAATTTCTGCAGATGCTGTGTATGCGTTTCTAGCATCCAATGAGGGTAGGGTTATCTATTGACCAATATCGACAATTATCGCGATTAACGGTACTATTCAAACAAAACGTAACCTCGTCGAAAAACAGCAAATTGTATGTAAAGTATTGGTCATTTTTGCAAATCCCCATGACTCTTTCGCCAAATTCAATTCTACGATTATAATCCCCGTCCAATAATTCTTGCACTAAATGTGGTTTGTACGGATGATATTTTTCGTGCTTTAATATTCTAGCTACTGATCGGCAACTTATGTCATAGTTTAAGTGCGAGAGATGTAGGAGAAATTTGTGGACTTTTGGCCGTCCGCTTTTTGGTAATTTCTACCATTTCCGGTAAAGTTATACCTTCTAAAAGCTTTACCAATGAAAGTTCTTGATATTGAATGCCTATCTTGATGTAAATTGTTAAATAAAACGCATACTTCTTCATGAGTTTTGACACGATCATCAAAACCAATCATCATCAGAATTGCAGTACGTTCTTTTCAATTACTTGAACCATTACTAATATTTGGACGTCTACAAAGTTAATTCTGACAGTTTAAGTCAAGTATAGCAAGCGCCAATTAAGTTGGCGCGAGGAGGGGGTGCGCAGAAGCCGTTTTTAAAAACGTCCACCCCCACTACTCAAGTAATTGTCAGAATACATTTGTCATTGACGTTTGACGGAACATAATGTCTTTGCTAGGGGATCATAAAGTGATACACGCTCAGAGGTTAGAATTATCTGACATTTGATGTAAAACCAAATACAAATCTCCCCACTACTTCTAATCCTGCGCGAACTTACCCCTCCTCGCGCCAACTTAATTGGCTATACTGAATTTTATTTCCATGGCTTACTAAACATAAAGATGATTTTAAAGTATCAGTTAAATGTATCAGTAAAAGTATCATTAAATATATTTGTCGTCGTTGAACAAAAGGGTGCCAAACCATATTATTGAGCAGAGCTCTATTGAAATTCGTAAAAATATACAGGGTGTTACGTTTCGATATTTTATTGTCTTCTTCAGAGAAAAAAATAAATAAATGTATAGTAGGCGAAGAGATCATTTCTGTAAGTGTAAAAGTTTAAATAATAATAACATGGTAATTAATATAAACTATATGGTACAATTCGGACGCTTAATTTTTGCAATTTCTTCTGTTATATACTATTATTATAATTTATTATAATAAATTATACACGTGTTTACCTTGTCTTATAAAATAGAATAGACATGGAAACGAAGTGAATTTTAAAAAGCATAATGTTTGTATTTATCTTAAAAATTTTTAATCTTTTGATTCTCGATTTTGAAATTATTGGGAATATAGTTGTACCGAGATATCAAAAATTATCTTGGTCAACAGTGGCCAAAGAGTGAAAAACATCTGTCTTAATTTATATCATCACTTTGAGAAAGTTCTGATAAAATTTTCAGGTTAAGTGTCATACTGACATTAAGATTAATATATTGACAAATTTTAACGTCAGCATGACACTCTCGGTATTTTTAAGTTCCTTGATTAATTAATAATAATGTATAATAGATCTGGTGAAGAAACTAAAAAAAAATTCGGAAGCGTAACTGACTCAGAAGCATAATCTTTTAATTTCGAAACTGCTTTAGTTCTATTTGTAATGTGTGGGGCAAAATATACCCAGTTATGAAATATATTTAGTATTTCGTTTCACAACTGTCAAAAGTAAAGTTTGATATTAAAGTAAAAAGATGCAGAATTTTGTTATGGATCATTATTCGCCTCAAAAACGCCCACAAATTCAACTTCAACTCAACGCGCTTTTAGGCGAGTGTATCCCGGTCGAAGAGCTCGACACGGAGAAACAATTTGACGTTCAACAAACGCATTTTTACAAAATAGCACAGTAAGTGGGGTAAAGCATACTGGAAGACCTCGTTTTGGTCGTTCAAACGAAAATACTGAGCTTGTTCGAGATGATGCCCAAGTAGTAACAACAACTTCCACAAGAAGACAGGTGGCGCAACTAGGGTTGTCTGAACGAACTTTAAGAAGAATTTTGCACTTAATCTTGCGTATGTATCCATATAAAATTCAAACTGTGTTCAAACTACGATCAGTTTATAGTGAAATATGTTTGCAGTACGCACAAATCGTTACAAACTTAGTGGAAGTAGAACTCAATTTTTGGCAAAATTTGATAATGAGCGATGAAGCAAACTTTTGTGTTTTTGTGTTCTGGTCATGTTAACAAGCAAAATCATCATTTTTGGGGAACAGAAAACCCGTCTTATTCAAGAGAACGTGCAGTTTGATCAGAAAGTCGTCGCTTGGTGCACAATATCACCGAACGAATCATTGGACCCTTCTTTTTTGAAGATGCTAGAGGCAATGCTTACTGTTAATGGATAAAGGTATCGAACAATGATAGGTGGATTTCTACAACCACAGTTGGAAGGAGTTGGCATATAAAACTTCTGGCTCCAGTAGAATGGCGCTACATGCCATGTAGCGCGTGAAATGGTCGCTCTTAGAGACGTTTTCCCTGACAGGCTGCTCTCAAAAAATCACCTCATTCCCCTGATTTGCCGGCACCAGATTTTTTTTGTGAGAATACTTGAAAAGTAAAGTCTATATTAACCGCCTATAGACGTTAGAAGACAAATATTCGTGAAGAAATTGCGCAAATTCCAGCTACAATCTTGCGTAACATTTTGCTGTACACTCAAAGTAGAGTTGGTCATTGTCTGGCTTGTTGTGGCGGTCATTTACTTCACGTTGTCTTTCATAAATAATTTTAAATGTTTTAATAATAGTGTTCATAAACTAAAATTTAGTAATGAAACGATTCCGATTACGATTAATCGTAATTGACGATTATCAATATTTAGCGATTAATCGTAATCGTCGATTATCATTGCGATTATTTGCCGATTATCTGCCAAAAATGTTTTCAAATAAATTTTGTTTAAATTCTCGTTTACCAACCTTTATAAACGCGTTTTATAGATTGCATGTTTATGTGATGCATCCGAACGCAAATTTTGGGATTTCCCCTTTGACAGCTTGGAGAGTTCCTAACCGCCGTCGTAAGTGAATACAGGAGACAGTAACAGAAATGAATACCGCCGGTGCAAACCTGTTTTGTGAGAAAATTGGTAATTGTTTAGTTTTTGTTTGGTGTTTTAACTTATTAGTACTTCTAATGTCGATTAGTGATACTTGGCAGCATTTTGAAAAGACATCTGAAACCCTCCAAAAATCTAGATGTAGGTACTGCAATGCTAAAATTTCTTGTGTGGGGAAAAATACCACAAATATGTGGAACCATGCCAAGAAATTTCATCTATAGCGATTCAAAAACATCCAGATGTAGTTCCTAGTATCCCTAGTACATCTATCGAGCCTCCGCAAAAAAAAACAAGCGACAGTAGTTGAATTATTTCAGAAAAACATTCAATTTGAGATAAACGACCCTCGAGCGGTTGATATTACAAAATTTATAGCAGAAATGATATGCGTGGATGATATACAGCCATTGAACTTGGTGAATCATGTGGGATTCAGTAGATTGCTGAACAAAATCTGTCCTAAATATAAAATACCGTCTGGAACTCATTTTGCTCCAAAAATTATACCTGATATGTACGAACAAGTAATCGTCTTATCCATGAACCCTTACCTTTCATTTGCTTAACAGCGGATATGTGGACAAGTGATTCGCCATCGAATGTAAGAAATGATTTCTTGAGTTTCGCAGCTCACGCTGTGTCAGATGACTTTGAAACAAAATCTATGTGCCTAGAAGTAATTCTCTTTGAGGGAATAACTCATTGTTCTGAAAATATAGCACACAATATCCACTTAGCTATATTGAAGTGGGAAATTGCAAACAAAATTCAGGCCATTGTGACTGACAATGCCAGAAACATTTCAAATGCAGTTAAAGATTTAGAACAAGAAGTTCCTGGTATTCAACAAATTCCCTGCGCAATACATACGGCACAATTGATGTTGAATGGTGGCTTATTTCCAAACCAATTGATAAAACAGATCATAGATAAATCAAGAAAAATTGTAGGTCATCTTCGCCACTCTACCAAGGCGGAAAAATTACTAAAAGCCAGCCAAAAAGAGTACAATGTGCCTCAGAATGTCTTAATACAAGATGTAACCACAAGGTGGAATTCTACATATTATATGCTCAACCGTTTATATAAACAGCGAGTTGCATTACAAGCAGTATTCTTAAAAACTAATTGTAACTACGACATAAGTACTCAGGAATGGAAAATAATCGAGGAAATCACAAAATTACTATCTGTTTTTGAAGACAACACAAACGAACGAAGTAAATATACTGTGACATTGTCTGAAGTTACTCCAGGAGTTACTGGTATGTTTCGACTTCTGCAAAAAGGTCAGAATGAAGAAGTAACAAGTGCGTGTATAAAAGACGTTGCTTTGGCATTATACGAGGCGTTACAAAGGAGATTTGGAGACATTGAGCAAATCATGACTTGTGTAATAGCTACAGCTATGGACCTGACATTTAAAACTCATACTTTTAGGCAGGTAGGCCTCGGCCCTGCAGAAGGCAAAAGAAGCCCTATACATTTCCTGCTGAGAGCGCATTAGTACTGGGACTGAAAACGCAAAGTTGAACAGTGTAGTATCTGTTGCTCAGCCCTCCATCAGCAAAACAGATATCTGGGATATCTGCAAGGAGATAATTGATGACACAGAAATGGATGAGCAGCCTCTTTCACTTCTAATCGGTAAAATTTTTGTTTCATACTTCTTCATACTGCAAGATGCCGACATTTTTCGGTTTTGGAAATATTTGTGTTTAAAACCATCTAGTGTCGCATCGAATAGGTTGTTTTCTACTGCCGGCTTGATTCAGACTGATAAAAGAAACAGAATGACTGCAGAAAACTTAGAAATGCTGTGTTTCCTGAATAAAAATTAGTAATATTTAAATTTTGGTTATTCAAATTTATAACAACTTGAATACACATTTCCTTAATTTTAAAATATATTTTATTTAAAATATACAAAATTTTGCGATAATCGTAATCGTCGATTATTGTGGCTGATAATCGTAATCGTAATCGTTAAGTGATAATCGCTTCATTACTACTAAAATTATTTCTTTTGGGTCGAATGATTTTTTATTTCAAACAAAATTTGGTGGGTATATTTTGCCGCAATGTATATAAGAGTATTTTCAACAATAAAGAATGTAAGCGGATTCATACGTTTCCGTGTGAATATATTTACCAATTCCAAGCGGTGAACCACAAGCTGCTATAAGACTACCTTCGCCTCCTGAGGAACCTCCAACATTTCTTGTCAAATCATAGGGGTTACAGCACACCCCGTGAATTGGATTGTAAGTTTCAGCCCAAAAATTCAGTTGAGGAACATTTGTTACCCCTAAAAATAGAAATGATTGAAAAGGTAGAATTTCTAAAGCATTTATGGAACAAGAATTAGGATTTTCAATTTATTTTTGGGGGTAAAATAAAGACTTGTAACATTTTAAACATATTTCTATTTAATATCAACACCAGTATATCGTCTTGTCTATATCAGTATTTCTTTATCAGTTGCGGTTGTATTATGCGCTGTTACGATGCTATTTTCATTTAGCAAATAAAATTATATTAAAATAATATCTGAATGAAAGGTAGATTCATTTCGATCAATCGAATACATTAAACGAAAATTTACAAAATTGAAAAACTGGAATTACATATTGTTAATCTGAAAGAATAGCTTATGAAACTAAAACGTCAAAGTTTATGCTAGAATAGTAATTGGTAAAGTTCGGATTTTTATGCACAAGAAATGTTTTAAATATTTGCACAAGTATGTCACGTTCTTCCCAAAAATATGTCAAATATATGATTAATTTTTATCATTTATACATTTTTATGCACTTTATTTTTTATGTATTTTGCTCGCTGGAAATCAAGGAAAGAGTAGTAAAATAGTAGTAAAAAAGTAGTCTAAATCACATTTATACATAAAAAAATCATTATTATTACATAATATATGATAAGAACATTGCATAATAATATAGTAAAAGATTACAATTGATAGCTACATACTATAATTCTATGGATGTTACTTAACCTTTCAATACCGAAGGGTGTAAAATGACGCGGTTGACGAAGGGGGTACATTATGTACTCCATATTGCAAGTAGGTAAGTATACTCACAAAAATTCTCATACAGCTGCTCATGCAAGTAAAAAGAATAAACATTTTTTCTAAAAAAAAAATAATATTTATATAATAAATATATATTTATGTGGCTCCTCTATTCTATTTGATGAAATTGGAATTTTAACATGTTATTGTTTGTACAGTTGTTTGGTGTTCGGCACAAATGAATTACATTTTTTTCTACGTTTGCGATCTTTATTACGTGGACATAAAACACACCGTCCCGAAGATTTCAGTTGATCTTGTGTGATACTAATTTGTGGCTGTGGTGGGTGAACCAATTCGTACATGGTGTCCACAACACGGTCGTGAAATCTTCTTGGTTTTCTAGTCTTCTAGCCACATGTGGTCTAATAAGTTCTTGTCCTAAAGAAAGAAAAAACAGTGTGCGTTTGTGAGAAGCAGCCTGAGATGAAACAGAATTTTTAGTTGTCCATATGACACGCAGAGATTAAAGCAATACCGATATTAGTGGTTCACCTTGAAAAAGAACACGTAATACAAGGTGTTTTCGTCAAATTGCGCAATGTTACCAGAACTCCACTTGGAACATGGATGCTGGAGGGGGGTTCAGTTATACTCCGTGCATAATTTTATTCAATTTTGGGAGCAAAGAGCATTAAATTACGACGTAATACGCATATAATGTTGGTACATATTACAAATAAAGATAACTCAGCTGGATTATCCGAAATAATCCGAAATTACAACCCTAATCCACAAAAAATAACTGTTTGGGGTACGGTTGTACCCTCCACAGGTATCGGAAGGTTAATAACATAAATAATAAATTAAGGGATCAACTTCCAATATTTACATATATATATGAATGTATTTGCTAGGATTAGCCTTAATTACCAGGTAATGACTCCGACTATTATGGGTGTATTTGATTTAATTATATGTTAAAATCATGATTTTGTTCTTGTGGGCCTAATTTAATAAGTAAAGACTGCATACCAGTTATTAAAATATTGATTCTAAAGTGTCTGTAGTTAAATAATTTTTTAAATGAAAATCGCCTATACTTGTTGCAGTGACAGCTTCTCAATTGGGTCATTTGCTTAATGACCTCTCTATCATTTCTGAAATAATATGAAGTAGAACAACCAAAATAATTTCTTTATCGTATCATCAACTATTATGCCATCTTTATGTGAAACATTTATTGATAATTATTAGGAACATATTACAATATCTTAATAATACTTTATTAACTCATAATACGTTAGTAACGAACTAATAACACGTTAGATACAGCACCATAATACGTTAGATACAAAACCTTAATACGTCAAATTGTACATTATTTGTGAACATGAATTTCTATATTTTGACAGTTCTCAATTTTGAAAGATATGTCTTTCATATCTGTCTTAAATTCGCGATTTTCTGCAGCTTCTCAAACTTTTTTTTTCGGATGAATCAGCACACATGATGTTCAAGCCGCTTACGTTCTCCAAATTTTCATTTTTACGTGAAAACTCAATTGATTGTTCAGAGCTTGACACACTGTTTATTAAAACCTTTCCCATCTGAATCTTCTGCGCAATTGCAGTTTTCTTCGTTACGTTGTCTTCTAAATACCCCCTAGCAACCTTGCTCGACTCCCACCCACCCAGCTCTTGCAGATCTAAGATGTCTGCGCCGGCGTTAACTAGAAAAGTTGCTGAAGATCTTCTAATACAATGACCTATATACAAAGTTGGATTTTCTAGTTTGAGGTATGTAGCGATTTTTTCAGGTATTTTAGAAAAGAAATGAATACCACAAGGCTGAATTGTACACCTTCCATTTCTGTACGATATAAACAGTCTCTTATGCGTAACATGACGCGGTCGCAATGCTACATATTTTTTAAATAAAAGTACGGAATTAATGTCACCGTCAGGTACAAGGACAAAAAATCTTTTTTTGTGAGTTTTTGTGTCAGGAATGGTAACAACTACCTTAGTCTCTAAATCCTCAACATCGTCCGTAGACATTCTCGCTAATTCAATGGTTCTACAAGCCCCTCCTAGACCAATGAAAAAAGCTACTTTTATCATCAAAAATACCTCGTCTGGAGCTGTACGCATAAATTCATCAACTTGCTCTCTAGTGAGTATTTTGGATTTTTTAACTCGATATCCAACATTCTTTTTCTTGATAAATCTTATCAAAGCACCATACTTATCAATTTCTACTCTTTCTTTTAATTCCAAGCAAGCTCGCAACATGGAATATTTTGGCCACAAACATGAAGGAGCGTAGTAATTTGACAGTCTCACGAAATAAGCGAACAAGACTGTTTCCCCAGCACCTTGAACATGTTCTTCATCTCGCCATTTACAAAACAGACGATATTTGTTTTCGTAATGCAGTTTTGACTTCGCTGGCAACAAATCTAATTTTGCACTATTTGCAGCCTCTACAATATTTGCGGGAACATCAAATTCTTCCATGATTTATAATTTATTTCAAAACCGTGCAAGCTTTGACGTAAGTATTTTGTATGACAGACAAATTGTTGATTTTGTTTTAATCTTGATATCGTTGATGATACGATAAAGCTTTTAATATAAACTCGAACATCAGCGATTTAAACCCTCTCGGACGTTACTGGCAACGTCCACGAGTATTATAAATCGCTTAATGTTCTCGTTATATTAATAGCTATAATTATTTTGAGGTAATTATTTTTAATGGAAGATATGAGTGACAATTTTCTTACGTCAAGTTTCTGCGACATTTCTAGTGTCATCTCCAAGTTGATTCGAATCGCTTAACATTTGTTACTTTTACATTCATTTAAAGAAGAGCAAATGAGTGATTTGAAATTTGAACACAGAAGCGTAATGAAATTTTTATCAAAAGAAGGCTCTAGCCCGAAGAATATAAATGACAGAATGGTGGCAGTTAATGGAGAAAATAGGCCGTCCTATTTCCAAGTCGAATTTTGGTGTAAGCAGTTCAAATAGGGCAGAGAATCCATTCATGATGACCCACAGTGTGGAAGACCTCTGGAAGCACGAACTGAAGAAATCACCAACAAAGTTGATGATTTGATGTTGATTGACCGCCGAGTAAGAAGTTGTAGTTATTATTAGAGAAATAGGAATATCAGAAACGAGTGTTTTTAAACTTCTACACGACGATTTGGGAATGAGCAAAGTGTTAGCACGATTGATTCCCAGGCTGCCGTCCCGAACAAAAATTGTATATACGACAAATTTGTAAAGAGAATTTGCCTGTTTTTTCTGAAGATGAAGACTTCTTAAATAGAATTGTAACTGGGGATGAAACTTGGGTATACCATTGGGACCTCCCCACGAAACAAGATTCTGTGCAATGGGTTCATAAGGACTCTCCACCGCCCAAGGAAGTATAAACGCAATTTTCTGCGGGAAAAGCAGTTTTCTGAGACGCGGAGGAGATTCGAGTGCCTATATGCCAAAAGTGACTAAAATATCGGAAAATGTCTACAAAGTAACAATTAAGAAATTGAACATAGTATGTTAGTGTTAATGGTTCTTCCATGTGATGTAATTCTAATTATAATGTACCTTGTAATTGGGCCTAGCCTGTTGGGTATTAAAGTACATATATTATTATTAGGGAACGGACATTCTTACCACATGACTCGGCGTAATTCAATGAAGTATTTGTTAGACTTACCCGGCCATCTGGTCCGCAGCGTTAACAATGCACAAGCCCGCTATTGTGTTCGGAAAATATATTCCATTAGACGCAATCGGCAATTGGAAATGTTTATAAACTTCTTGGAAATGTTTATAAACTTCGCTCAGAACATCCCGGCGTAATACAATGAAAATTTTGTGTTTGACTTACTCGGACACCTGCTCTCGCAGCGATAACAATAACAATATAGTCATGTGGTAAGAATGTCCGTTCTCTAATTATTATTATTATTATTACGATGAAAAATATGTTTTCCCCCTCGTATAACAATAATTGACTTTTTATGTTCTTTTAATCTAATAATTATATTTGAATTCTGCTGAATATGTTTTACTTATAATTTAAAAATTAATAGCAACTAACTACAAGACAAATTTTGCAAATATTTACCGATATGTATAGCTCCCGCATCCTTCATCAATTTTACGACGGCCCCGTCTTCTTCAGCTTGAAAATTTTTCCTAGCCAATAATCCCATAGTCCAGCTCAATCCTTTAGAGGATATCGATTCTTTGGCAGTAAATGGTATCCCTTTAACAATCATAAACTATTTGATCCATATAATACTTAAATACAAATAATTTAAAATTATTTTACCTAAAAATGGTTTCTCTTTAAAATCGTCTTCTGTAATTTTTCTTCTACTTATGTCTTCATCGATTTTTCGAGCTTCTTTCAGAGCGTCCATGAATCTATCATCTACCATGGCGTTTATGTATGAATTAACTTGTTTAATTCTTTCTATAAAAGCTTTTACGACTTCTTCGACTTTCACTTCCCTGTTTCTTATTTTCCTGGCAAGAGAGCACGCACTTTCCAAAACTAAATCGTTATCTACTGGTGGTAGATAATTTCTTTTCGATTTAAAATATGCGCCAAAGAATAAATCCATGACATTGTCGAGTAAAATTCGGATTAGCATCCAAAATCTGTACCAAAAATCCATCATTCGAAGCGTTTATCGACAAGTTCGAGTGAAAACTGGTGAATATCTTCATTCTAGTCGATTTAGGTTAACCGCTGATAAGAACTATGTATGATAATTACCAAGGTCTTGTAATGCACAAGCAAACATTTCGGCTTCGTTAAAAGAAAGATTACTTTTTATCAATTTCTAATATAACGGAAGTTCTTGTATTAATAAATACATATTTATTTAATTTCAAGTATAAAAAAAACTTTTGCATCAACTCTTTTAAATAATCTTGATTAAATATTAAAATACGTAAATAGATTCAATAAACAAGACAGTTACTGAATCGTTATGGAAGTTTTTAATAACCGATTTGTGACTGGTTTATGTTAGTTATCAGTGGCGGCTCGTGAGTTATGAAAGGAGGTGGGGACAAAAAAACTTACCTATTTTTTATACATAAAATACATTCTCCTATTTTTCATTCAGGAAAAGATGTTTATGACTTTGTTGTCAAAATCCGGGATAGACTGGATGAACTTCTTTTCTATTGATAGGACCGCCAATGCGTTCAGTCGATCTTCTGACATTATGCTTCTCAGAAAAGTTTCAATACGTTTGAGGGTGGAAAAACATAGTTCACATTCCGCTGTCGACATGAGCGTTGTACAAATAATATCCAACAGTTTGTATGTTTCCGCCAAAACCTTTTTTAGGTTGTTGTCTGTTATGAACACTAAAAGTGGAAAAACACCACCTACGTCACACATGTCATCGCGCTCATAAATTACTGAAAGTTCACTTTTCAATTTTACACTGTCCAACATAGGATAAAATTTCGCAGTTTCATTAAAATTTTTTTGTGGAAATAAATGACAAATTTTAAAATTTTGAAAATCAAATAATTTTGCTGCACTTAAGTGATCCCTAAAATCAAATCGGTCGCTAATTTGGCTTAAAAAAAAGTGTCACATACTTCCTTTGCAATAACAGCTCTGTTATCTCCAGCTGTCGTTTTTTGTCTTTTCCTTGCAGGTTCTTCATTATTGCGTTCTTGATTGTCATTGTCAGTAGAATTTCTTAAATTTCTAATGTGAATAATTTGTAGTTGGAATTGTTCAATTGCCTTTTGCAGTTGAGCACTGTCAATCCCGCACATTTGAGTCTGAATAAATAATATTTCAACATGTGGTATGATAAAAGGAAATATTTTCAACCAGTAGAGAAATTCCGCGCAATTCAAATGTTTAAATATACCACTTGATTCACTAATAGTAACTGAATCCATCCCATCTTCGTAAATAATTTTGTCTAAACATTCTTTGAAGGAATCCTGGTGTTCAAATAATGTGTTCACAGTTCGACTTTTGAAAATCCAGCGTGTAGGAGCAGCGCGTAGTAATCTACGTTTGCTGTGTAGTTTATTTGAAGTTCAGGGATAGGCCTTCCTTTCTTCTTAATTAAAAATTTTTCCTCAAATGATAGCGGGTTTTTTTAAAAGATTTTGCACAGTATTAACTTCCATCTTTAATAATAAACACGTGCAGTACGCGACGAAAACAATGCAATCATAATAAACGCAAGACGTTAAGTGGAGTCGAGCGAGTTTGTTCCCCCAAAGTGACGTATAAGCGCATATGGCGAAGATAAGCGGAACCGGCCGATCCATATTCGGAATAGGTACATCTGAAATCGTGCCTCGGAACATAGTTTTGAGCGTTTATGCGCTAGTGCCTGTGGTGCGGAAGGAAACTTTGATACCATTGTTATAAAAATACGTAAAAATAATACAATACAATAATGCATTGGATTACATGCGAATTTCTTTCTGTGTTTATCTTGGTGGTTGGGTGGGCACGTGCCGTTGTGCCCTTTAGTACCAGCCGCCACTGTTAGTTATAATTAGGCTTACTATAATTATGCACTAAAAAACTTCAAAATATGCATGTAAATACGCACCAAAAACATTCAGAATATTCACTTATATATGTACTAAAAATCAATTTTACAAAAATATTATCATAAGTAAAAACACAAGAGCTTTTTTTTTATCGGATAAATTTCTCTTTGTAACGAAATTACTTTGCCAATCAGTAATTTGACGAGAAAAACTTACATGAAAAAATCGCGAGACCGAAAGGTCGAGCGATTTTTTCTAATGTAAGTTTTTCGAGCGAAATTACTGATTGGCAAAATAATTTCGTTACAAAGAGAAATTTATCCGATTGAAAAAAATGCTCGAGTGTTTTTTGGCAAGATAAATTAACGACATGAATAAAACTTTTTAAATTGTCTCCATATTGACGATTTTGTATTTCTTGTGTATTGCGGTATTGATCTTTTGATATTTGTTGAAATTTCCCCAAACCGACTCGTACATTTTACGTTCAATGATACTTAATAGTTATTACTGGTCAGCTGCCAATAGTTATTTAACCAACAAGTACATTAATGAAGGCGATTAATGATCGAGATATTTTAACGCGTGAGCGCAGCGAGCGCGTTAATGTTCGAGATCATTAATCGCATTTTAATGTAAGAGTTAGTTACAATACTTTTCCGTCGACCGTATATTTTTCTAAAGTGGAGAAAAACGGTTTACAACTTTTTTTTTATTTATTAATGATCATTATTATAATTATATATGTTCATAGTCGAAATATTACAATTAGTATTAAAAGTAATTGGACACGCATTAGAATTTGTATGGTTTTATGAATGTAAGTTTACCTCACTACTTTGGATATTTGTCACAGAATTTATTTCAGCGTCGGTTCGATTCTGTTTCACGCTTAATAATGACAGTGAATAGCGCTTTAGTTTGACGTTGTTTGATTTTGTTGATTTCCTTGGTTACCATGGAAACCATCAAAATCGTTCATTAACAGAAAATCATGCATTAATAAGGGTCATTAATGTATGATTTTGAGAACGTTAATAACGGATGTAAATACACGGTCGACGGAAAAATAAATTAAGTGATGCAGGGCTACTAGATATGTAACAGGAAGAAGCATTTTTATCGGAGGAAGAAGCATTTTTATCGGTGATAAAAAGCTATGTAGGTTTTTATCGCTGTCAAAGTGACAAAAATGACATTTTTATATAGGAGTTTATTTTATATAGGAGTTAATTAACTCCTATATAAAATAAAACAAATTTTAATGAATTTTTTCCACGGTCGGGAGTAGAAATCAGTTTCTATGACATCAAAATTAAAACAGAAATAGTCGATTATTCCCAAGGGAGTATAATGCTCCCAAGGGAGTTTACATTATGGAGAACGTTTGTGATTCATGCACGTTTGTTTATTTTGTAGTTATGACAATAACTCAACGACTACTAAATAAATGCTCAAATCCGAATACAATAATTCTGGTGCTACTTACTTCATAATGACAAAATATGTGTTTTTAAGTTAATGAGACCGTGGAAAAAATAGTATATACCATTCGGGAGAGATGCTATTTTGTCCTCGGTGCATTGTAGCCCTCGGGCTTCAAATTGCACCTCTGCCAAAATAACGCATTTCTCTCCCTTATAGTATAATATACTATTATTACTTTTTACTTCACAAAGTTACGATAGTTTTGCTAACACAGGAGCATCGTTATATAAGTTACTTATATGTCTGACAAAGCTTCTGTGTGAGTGAAACGATCGTAACTTTGTTAAGAAAAAAGTAGCGAAATTCATTAAAATTTGTTTGAATTTATCTCGATAATAGTTATAATGGAATTTCATCGAGTAAAGGCCGAAACAATCCTATATCTTAGAAAAAAAATACTAATTTTTTATATTAAGACATTTTTATTTTTCCGTTAAAACACACACAATTTCTTTAGACGATAAGAAATAAGTACTAAACTCCTAGTTTCAAAAATTTTATTGTAAATCCACTACAATATTGTTTCGCCATACAATGGCTTCATTAGGTGGATGAAAAACTGAATATTTAAAATACAATATTCTGGTAATTTCGAATAAATGAAATCACTGACATTAACTGTTTCACTACTTCTTAAAGCATTGCTGTGTTTTCTGTTTGGACTACCTTCTGATCTCATAAACTTTCTTAGCTTTAGCTTAATGAAGTGCTCTTTCAGTTTCTAGCTTTTTGTTGTTCATCCATGTTCGAGCAGACATTTAGAGCTGAACTGAACTGATCACAAATTGTGCACGCATCTGACCAGTGGCGTAACTTTTTGAGCTGCCCCCCCCCCCCCCCCGCGAGAAGTGCAGACGGGCCCCTGGATTTTTTTTTGGCGTATGAGGAAAGAAGGGTTTATAATATAGACAATAGCTATAATAAATATAATAATCTTTTATTAGATAATTTACATACCTAATATAAAATATACAAAAAAGAGAACATAAATACATTGACATTTTAAAGAAAACGATTTCTGCGACGTGCTTTCTTAGTTACAAATTCGTCAATTAAGGAATATAAATTAAGGCTACTGGTTTCTTGGTGCTCTATGCTTATAATTGCTAAACTTGAAAGCCTGCTCTCACTCATTATACTTCTTAAATAGATTTTTATTAATTTTAATTTTGTAAATGAACGTTCAGCGGTTGCAACAGTAACTGGCAATGTCAGAAATAAAAGAAGTGCACTACACACGTCTGACAAATTGTTCGCTGTGTAGTTATTCTCTATTAACACAAAATGCCCTAAATCTTTTATGGAATTTAAATTTTTAATTTCATCGACAAGGTTTTGCAAGGTTAGTACTTGCTCTGGAAAATCTGTGGATAGGTCGCGGCTGTAATAAGTTTGTAATATTGCTGCAGAACTATACAATTTTTCTTCGACAAATTCGACCATATTTTTTGGAGACAAAAAACTAAATCTGCCATAAGTTTCATTCAAACTTTGAAATCTGCATCGTAATTGACTCACATATATATCAATAGTACTTTTGAAGACACCTACTTCGAACAAGCGTTCTGCATTTTCCAAACGTTCATCACACAGTAACTCATCAAAAAAAGGTTTAACTTTTCGATTCCGTTTATTTGAGAAACTTGGATTTATTTTCCACGAGTTAGCCAGAACTTAATTAGTTTTTGCAATCCAGAGTATACACCGCTCATATTAGCAGCGCCATCGTAACCCTGCTCACGACATCTGTCTATATCAATACCTATGTCAGCTAAACTGTTTAAAATATCACTTTCCAGACCTTTTGAGGTTTGGTCTGTGACTTCTCGAAATCCTATAAAAGATTCGTGGATAGTTATGCATATGGGTTTCTGATGTTGATTCGTTTCTATTGTGACATATCTAATAACTTGTGATAACTGGTCAATCTTGGAAACATCTTGTGTTGTATCTGTTATTAACTTATTATAGAGAAAAACGACGATGCTTTAATTTTGTTAACAATATTTCCTTTAACATTTGTAGCCACTAATGTGATCATTTCATTTTGAATTTTTGCAGATAAATATTTCTCGAATTTGTTTTCTTGTATGTGTAAATTAAGTACGTTATCGTATCTTGCAAGAAGATTAATTATCGACAATAAGTTTCCTTTACTTGTTGAATCCGTTTGCTCCCTATGGCCGCGAAGTGGAAGATTGCATTTTGCTAATGTAATTATTACGTCTATAATTCTTCAAATTATTTGTCGCCATTTGTTCATTTCTTGATTTAGTGACAAAATGACCGCCTTATTAATGGATTTGTGTTTTTTCCAAGCATCATACGTTTTACATGCGCAAATGTGTACAAATGTTTTTTCGTGATCTTTGATCTTTTTTGAAAGACCCTGCCAATCATTAACTCCGTTACACCAACTGTCTCTAAAATACATGTCATTTCTGTTAGCAAAAAGCCAACAGGGTTCGCAATACGCAATGTTCAACCTTGCCAAATAACAACCACATACGTTCCACGGTTTGACCAATTTTATTTTTGAATGTGTAATAAGCGTTTGTAAAAGATCTACCTTTAGCATCTTTCGGAAAATTACTATTGGGTTTACACGGCTCCGCACCTAATATATGCTTCCTAATGTTATCATCAATTTCAACGTTTTGATAATTTGCAATGTCACTTGTGAACATTTTTATCTCTTTATTTATATTTTGACTTTCTACTTTATACACATCTTCTGCAGGTTCACTGGGTTCAGTTAATGCCACATGTGATGTTGTTTGGCTTTTAAGCGATCATTCTCCTGATACCGTTCACTATTTTCATCATTTTCTTCTTTAACTATCACTTGTTCATTGAATGGAGCACCAAAGAAATTGTCAAGTTTTCTATATTTTGTAGCAATAGTCTGTTCCTTTTCCCTACGAAGTTTTCTCTTTTGATATCCACTTAAAACTTTTTTTCCGCTCATGTCTTTTAACTGCAAATATATTATTTCTAATTAATTTATATTAGGAAACATTAACTAACTTTTATTTTTCGCTAATTTATTTTTTATTCATGCTTTTCACAATTACAATCGTTATAAAATAACTTTTAAAGAAAGGTCATGCTACTAAAAATTTGTACTTATGCTTCAAATAAAAACCACCCGTATTTATAATAAGGCCGTCGTTTTAACTGACTAATAAATAAACAGACATCTAAATGGGACATATTGCAATCGTAAATAACTTAGGAAATTCCCGAATCAAAACTACAAGGATCATTTATATTGCGGAGTTGATTATTCGATTTCAATGTGGCATTATGTTTACTTAAAAATCATTTCTCGGAACCTTATACTGTGCTTATACATACATATTTGCAAATGAGAAGAAAGGGCAATTTGTTGACGTCACAAAAAGATAGTAAATTAGGTATTTATAATATTTATAAAATATGATGTTGCTCTTAGTGTGTAAAAGCTTCATTGACTATTTTATTATGCGTTAGTGGCATTACTTTATGAGCAGGGCCCCCTCCGGCGTAAAGTACAGGGTAATGTCGGACTCTGGGCTAATGCAGGGCCAGGGCCCCTTGACCTTCTGGGCCCTCCCGCGCGGCGGGGTCAGCGGGGGTGTACGTTACGCCACTGCATCTGACCGTGGTAACCCGAAATGAGTATTAAACTTTTCATTGAAAACTTTCCAGTACAGTTGATACGGAATGCTAATCCGGAATTTTACCAAGAACAGTTGGTGTATAACGCTCACGGATAGACTTTCTGGTAGGTATATATATATATATATATATATATATATATATATATATATATATATATATATATATATATATATATATATAAACGATGAAGATTATCCCTGCGTGAGTAATGTGACTGACGTGCTTTAAATGATTGAATGTAACAGATTACTAAATCAAGTATTGGATCTGGAGTTTTGTTAAACCTATTTGAGTGCTTGCCTCTCTTGTCACAAGGTGCTGATCCTCTAGTTAGTAAATGGTTCTGCAATCTTCTCAGTCTGGATCGCGTAATACGCTATGCACATACTATATGTTCTGTTGAATCTACTCTTACTTTATACTCAAAAACTGCCGAGTTGCTAAGTTGTTTAGCACGGTTTGCATCCTTTGAATCGTCAGAATCTGCATCTTACTCTTCATTTATTTTTCGCCTGAGTCTACGATGAACAGGGGCAGTAAACGAAAGTAACCCAGCCAGGTGCGCCTCTTGTTCGTTCTTCGAGGTCATTGAATTGAACTGATTTAGTAAATTAATACACACCAGTTAATTCTTACTTGCAGTCTGGACCGGTTTACAGAGCGGTCCAGACAACACGTTTTCCGACATGGTTTATATGTTCCTCTCCCTTAATTTTTTTATTCTTTATCTGCAGCTCTTTCTTTACACGTTTCTCCTTCTTGCATTTCCACTGTGCCTGATTGTTTTCATCACAAAACAGGCTGTCTCGGTTATCCTTCATTTTTACCGTCACTGTTATCGAACATAACCGCACTCGTCAAACGTTTAATGTAATTCTGGCGGAAATAACCTTTGTCTGGGACAATGGCCGTTTTTGTTCGAAATACAATTCGACTATGGTCGTTTTTGTAGAAGCCCCTAAATTTTACAATGTTTTATCTCCGGACTATTGCTGTTTTTAAGGAAACCAAATCATCAGCTTTTCGGGTCTCCTCGGAGTTACACGAGACTGTGTAAATCTCTAAACTGGCATTTTGGGACTAAGGCAGTTTTTGTAAAAATCCATCATTATTTGTTTTGTTCTGCTTTCTTTTTTAAATTAAAGTGTCGACATATCTAGACTTGGCCACTAAATTGTAAGACTAGCTGTGTAGAAAATGTTTCAGAACGTTGCGCATTAAATTTTAGACGCTTAGACAAAGCAGCCGTATGCCAGACATCTGGTGGATATGCAGTGTACTATTAACTTGTTCTCCAATATAGCAAATGCCAATTAAGTTGGCGCGAGGAGGGGTAGGTTCGCGCAGGATTAGAAGTAGTGGGGAGATTTGTATTTGGTTTTACATCAAATGTCAGATAATTCTAACCTCTGAGCGTGTATCACTTTATGATCCCCTAGCAAAGACATTATGTTCCGTCAAACGTCAATGACAAATGTATTCTGACAATTACTTGGGTAGAGGGGGTGGACGTTTTTAAAAACGGCTTCTGCGCACCCCCTCCTCGCGCCAACTTAATTGGCGCTTGCTATACCTAATTTAATTTTCCACCTCGTGGTTTATTTACGTATTGAGAATGTCAAACCCATTATTGTTGATGGCTTAGTCTATAGTTATCTTGTTTGAAAACAAAGGACATTAAATATGAATACCTAATGTATAATTTGTAGAATTACAAACAATATTATAAATGATCAATTAAATATCATGAAAAATATGAATAATGTAGAATTAGAAACAATATTATAAATGATCAATTAAATATCATGAAAAATTTAGCAAGGTTAGACTACCACTTATAACGAGCCATCGAAAAAATTCATAATTGGAGTAGACTGTGAAATTGGGTTGGTACTTTAGCCACTTCCACATAATGACACATTACTTGATGCTTGACAGTTTCATTTGGTTTCATTGTAAAAAAAGGTTATGGCATTGAAATGATACTACAACAAAAAAGAAAACAAATAATTTATTTAATATCGAAATCATAATCAAAATTTACATATAGCTGCAGAAGTTGTTGAAAATTTTGTCCATTTACATCTAAACAAATTTAATTTTCTTAATAAGAGTTTTGAAGAATTTGACACAAACTTATAGTTTCAATGTCAAATAATAAATGTCATTATGTGGAAGTGGCTAAAGTACCAACCCAATTTCGCAATCTACTCCAATTATGAATTTTTTTTACAAGCCTCGTGCTTACTCAGTGTTGCTAGTTATGGCGCCTAAAGCGCCAAATTGGCTCTTTTTTTAATTTAAATTACCTTAGTTCTTTTTTTATTGGCGGGTGGCGCCTAACGACGGCTAAAGACGCATTTTTTGTATTATTAACGTTGAAAAATTATTGTAGTTAAAATTTATGATGTTAGTGCTTTTCTGTGCTTATAGTTAGTATTGATATTAACACATAACGGTAATGCAGTAATTGGCGGGAGGAATGCAAGCGACTTGGAGCAAGTACTGCAAGAAGTAATATCAGTAAAGTTAAAAATCTAAGGAAATATAATAGACGTGGGAGAAACATTAGAATTGAGTGTTTTTTTTAACCACTTATAAAAATTTTGTGTTAACCCAAAATATGTTGAATAAATTCGAAATAAATACCATACACCAAAAATTCTGATACTGATAACGAAACTCTAGAGGAGTTACAAATTATAATAGATTCAATATAGTAATTATTGATATTATGTTCTAACGGGTGTTCAGAAACATTCAAAGTCAAGTGGGCTCTGAACAAAAAATCGTATATCTTTACTGCGTGTATGATATTGATAACCTATAAAATTGTATTAAGTATAGCAAACGCCAATTAAGTTGGCGCGAGGAGGGGTAAGTTCGCGCAGGATTAGAAGTAGTGGGGAGATTTGTATTTGGTTTTACATCAAATGTCAGATAATTCTAACCTCTGAGCGTGTATCACTTTATGATCCCCTAGCAAAGACATGATGTTCCGTCAAACGTCAATGACAAATGTATTCTGACAATTACTTGAGTAGTGGGGGTGGACGTTTTTAAAAACGGCTTCTGTGCACTCCCTCCTCGCGTCAACTTAATTGGCGCTTGCTATAAATGTATCAATCTAAAAAGCGTTCAAATAAGCTTTGCCTCTAGTAGGCCATTCCTTTAAAAACGTATGATTATTAATAATTTAAATTTGCATTAGTTGTCAATTAGACAGATGCATAGTTGACAAAAATTGCTTTGTAATTTAAAATTGATTTAACATGGTTTTTACTATACAACACAAATCATTCATGCTAGAATCTTATTTTCGAAACGGACAATGGCAGTATTCTCTTCAAGATTGTTTAGAAGAATTTAGAAATGAGTTCCCTAACGTCATCTTTGATTATGACAGTTTTCGGCACACAGTCACACATTATTATGCCATTTATCGAACAGCTTGACGACGAAGAAATAACACAGGGTTACTTTCAACAAGACGGAGCTAGAGTACACACAGCAGGTGAAACAATTAATATTCTGCAGCAATTTTTTCAAAATCGGTTGATAAGTTTAAACACTGAACATGAATTTCCACCAAGATCTCGTGACATTACCCCATGTGATTTCTTTTTATGGCCATTCTTAAAGAACTCAATTTATCAAGTACAGATACCTGATCTTGCAGGCCTTCAAATCAGAATTGCTGAAAGAATTAATGGAATTGACAATGCGATACTACAAAACACTTTTTCCTCCATTAGAAGAAGATGTGAGAAATGTTTCGAACAAGGTGGTGGACACTTTGAACAATTTTTATAAAATTTTGCTTGTTTGTTGGAAATAAACATATTTCATTCACTTAAAAATGTTCGTTTTATTATTTTGACATTTGTCATTTCAATCAAATATCTCATCTCATAACCAACAAAATTCGTATTAAAATTAGTAACAAGCTAAGACATAATCATAATTTCCAAGGGCTACTTTGAGGTAAAATTTATTTGAATTCTTTGTATATCAGACATGACTTCATATTTTCAAGGACTACTTTGACTTCGAATGTTTCTGAACACACGTTATATTTTATTATTATTGTAGGTTACTTTATTTGTCGATTTTTTGTTATATTGCTTCTAATGTGTGAGCAAGGTAGGTAAAATAGGTACCTATGGTGATTTGTATCCTACCAAAAAATGTGTTTTTTATTAAATATAATTTTTACTCCAGTTTTTAATTGTTAATTTAAATGACCTATTTTATTTAATTTTATTTTTCAAGAGATGTCAATTGATTTGAATGTGGCGTTTTTTCGTTGGTAAAGGTGCAGCTTTCTTTTTAAAATAGCTCTTACTCCACTCGTACAAATCACATACCATAAGTTAACAATCGGCGGTCTCTCTCAATCCTTAACCTGGATACATTATTTTTTATTATTATAAATATACAAAATAATTTTTTGGTGTTGTAATAACTTGATTATTTTATGTTATCTAATCTAGCTATGACAACAATATGCTATTGTGACAATTTTCCTACTTCAAGTTTTGTGACATTTTATAGTGCCATCTCCAAGTTTGGTTCAACTCGCTTGACATTTGTTACTTTTACATTCGTTTAAGAAGGAGAAAATGAGTTGAATATAAAAGCGTCATGAAATTTTTATCAAAAGAAAGCAATAGCCTGAAGAATATTCGTGAGAGAATGGTGGCAGTGTATGGAAAAAATAGCCCGACCTTTTTCCAAGTCAAATTTTGGTGTAAGCAGTTCAAATAGGACAGAGAATCCATTCGTGATAAGTGTGATAACTGATGGCCCAAAGTATGGAAGACCTCTGGAAGCACGAACTGAAGAAATCAACAACAAAGATTAAGATTTGGTGTTGACTGACTTCCGAGTAAAAGTTTCAGTTATTGCTAGAGAAATAGTAATATCAGAATGAGTGTTTTTAAAATTCTACACGAAGATTTAGGGATGAGCAAAGTGTCAGCATGATGGATTCCCAGGTTGCTCAGTCCCAAACAAAAATTGTGTTGACAAGAAGTTTGTGAAGAGAATTTGACTATTTTATCTCACGATGAAAACTTCTTAAATAGATTTGTATCGGGTAATGAAACTTGAGTACGCCATTGGGATCCTCCCACGAAACAAGAGTCCATGCAATGGGTTTATAAGGGCTTTCCACCACCCAAAAAGGCAAAAATGCAATTTTCTGTGGCAAAAGTGATGGCCACAGTTTTCTGGGATGCGGAGGGGATTTTCTTACTTGAGTATATGCCGAAAGTGACTACAATAATAGGAAATGTTAAGAAAGACCCAATTAAGCACACGGCTATACGCGAAAAATTTTGCTCGAAAAACTGTTTCTGCATAACTGCAAGGTATATAGGGCACGAATTGCTTAAGCAGTAGTGATAGTGATTTATTTACTGTAATCACAATTACAATAAAAGTCGTTAACATTAGGAATACAAAAGCAATATTAAAATATTCAAAATACATACATAAATATTGCTAAAATATAGTATATTACAACGGCTGCTGTAAAAACATGTAAGACAAACTTTCACATATATCGGGCAGAAGTCATTCATTTAGAAATTCGTCAATCGAATAAAAGGCCTTTTCTATAAGAAAATTTTTAACAGTACGTGTAAATCATCTGAGACACATAGTTTTTAAATTAACAACACATGCACATAGTTTGTTATATATTTTATGACCCCAGTAGTCCGCATATCTTTGGGTTGTCCTAAACGATGGTAAGGTATTTTTAAATCGTCTTTGTTTCGAGTCTGGTACTCGTGCTCATCACTCATCACCACATTGCGAGAACTTTTCCACATTTCTGTGTACGTATACTGCCATACTTAAGATTTACACCGACGGTATAGTAAGTATTCCCTCAGAAATAAAAGACCAATCATGAATGCGGCCTTGAGGAATTACAATATCTTCCCGACTTCGCCCCTGTGATTATTATCTCTGTCAAAAACTCAAAAAACACTCCAGAGGTCGTCGTTTTTTATCGAATGACGACGTGGAAAACGCTGTGGGGTAGTATTTTATGGGATTATTAAAACAACTTTTTTCGAAGGCATAGCGTTATTGAATAAGTGTGTTAGTATTAATGATTCTTACATTGCTTACATTTCTTGCATAGCTAGGTAGACAACATTAAAA
The DNA here is from genome assembly GCA_935421215.2 of Melolontha melolontha. Lineage (NCBI taxonomy): Eukaryota > Metazoa > Arthropoda > Insecta > Coleoptera > Scarabaeidae > Melolontha > Melolontha melolontha. The sequence goes on from OW285242.1 coordinate 34,458,014, forward strand.
ACTTCCATCATAGATATGATCCAGGTTAAATTTGAACAGAGAATATTAAACAGGAATGGAATTCCTATTTAAAACAAACAACAATGTAAAATTATCCAAAATATATTTAACCACATCTTTTTTTTTACATTATGTATATATAATTGTTAGAATTCATATGGTCTCATTAACAAAAGGATCCAGTATAAAATATATGCATGTATATAAATTTTTGCAGTGTAGGTATATATATATATATAAATATTATAAATACTTTTTGTAGTGGGTATATGAATACATAAAATATAAAGTATATAAAATCAATCCGATAATAAAGAAATAAATACGCTGTTATACGTAAGCGGTAAACATGTATAAAATTTAATATCACCACCATTGATACAGTTTCTGTATATATAAATTAAAATTAATCACAATAAATGCTGATGCTGTAGTAGAGGGTGTTATCCTTCTATATCGGGTGGTGTCCATCCTCCAAATGCTTTCTCTATATGCCTAGCCACAGCTAGACAATATCTATCGTTATTGTGATTAGAAATAACTTGAATTCCAATTGGCAATCCTTCAGAACTCAAACCCATCGGACAATGGGTTGATGGGAATCCCAGAACGTTTATTACCGAGGTGTAAGAGAAATTAAAAGGTTTAAATACGGGTTCATTATGATACGGAGCAGGTGTCGGATGGGTTGGATAGAGAAAAACACCATCGTCACCTAAGAGATCTACCATATCTCTCCTGAATTCATTTCTTTGTCCCACCCAGAACAAGTGCTTTTCGCTGTTGAAAGCTGGTCCCGCTTTTTCGAATAGAGCTGTACATAACGCTATAAAAGTGTGATTCGATAATCTAAAAAAACATTTTATAAACTCGAACCACAGGCAAATGTTACCCTGAAGGTTGCTTAGTTGTTCTTGAAACTTTGGTCCGCTAGTTGTCATGTTCCCCATCCACAGAGAGTTACTTTTCGCGAACGTTTTGATAGACATCTCTTTAGGTTTAACTTTGAGAGTTTTTTCTAAATGCACTACTAATTTTCTGAGCAATTGTCTAATTTCCGGATTGACCGCAGAGACAAGGACACCACCCGTATCGTGTTCTTGATAATAAAACTTTAAACTTCTGAGATCCACTTCATCGTTTAATTTTAATTCGTCCACTTTTTTATGAACAAGGATCTTTAAAAGCGGCAAGAGATCTTCTGCCCTCCTACACATCGGCCCAATACCGAGAAAGCTATTCTGTTCTTCACTATTCGGTACGGGGTATTGACCTTTATTGGACACTATAAATTTTGAAGGTTTATGACCGAATATTCCGTTGAAAAATGACGGCATGCGTATCGAGCCTCCTATGTCGGAACCGATGCCAAAAGCTGATCCGGCTGCTGCTTGTATACATCCTTCACCACCAGAGGAACCACCCACTATGTGGTTTGTATTATAGGGATTACTTGTACGACCATGAACTGCATTACTGCTCTCCCACCTGAAACAAAGCATGATATATTAAATGGACGATGTCTTTCGTTTTATGCAATTTTGAAATAAAAAATACAAGTTATATTGTGACATTTGTATTAGTATAGAAAAATATAGATATTCGAATACGATTAAAGTGCATAACACAAACTAATGAATCTAATGATACACAATAATTTATTTTAATTCATAACCTACTCATTTTGCTAATGGTTTTCTGCTGACTATTATCTGACACTTGTTTTTAATTAATATTGGTATACTAATGCCAAATATGAAATCCATTTGTCCCTATCACGTCAAGTTTGCTTTCTATGGCACTTCTTGTTTGCCGATTTCAAAATTCTTGAAAATCGTTAAGTAAATACAGCAAATTCTTAATTGTTCAGAGAATTGAAAGACATTCCAAATACATTTATCTCATTAGCATCATGCACACTTGTACCTGATAATATTTAAGAATTTAATGAACTAATTAAGCTATAAACAATTATAAAGAAATCCAAGTCTATTAAGCTAATCCTGTTCATTAAGTGAACATATTAGGATTTAATGAGATTTTATTAGAAAGTACTGAGATGATCACTAGAGAACGGACGCAATTTCCATAAAACGCAATCGGCAATTGGAATTGTGTCTAACGTCGCTCAGTACATCCCGGCGTAATTCAATGAAGTATTTGTTTGACTTACTCGGACACCTGGTCTCGCCCCGATAACAATGAACAAGCCAGCTATTGTATTCGAAGATTATAGTGTTTTTTAAAGTGTTTTCATGAGCGTAGATAGAAGCGGAGTTTTTATAATGTATTTTATTTATTAGCTTATATTTCGTAAGATAAATAAAGTGCTGTGAGTAAGTTTCTTGTTTTCATAGTTTTAACTGTTAATTACATCGTAATTTTTGTGATAGATCCTGTTTAATATCGTTTGATTGAATCTATTTCTACCAATTATTTCGACGTAAGAGTGTGCATTGAATTTCGTTCAGTTTCAATAACTTACGCACACATTTTTAGTTTTCATTTATTTAGATCTAGAGCATTGTTTAAGTTACTTTTTCAGACATGATATGGAAGAATGTCGAGAACGGCATTGTAAAACAATGGCGAGTTGGATTAACGGTCATACTGATTGTACGTCCATCGTCAGTGATTTCGAAATTTATTACAAAATCCGTAAAATATCGTCAAAAATTCGTCACTTAGGATCGCAAACACATCTGAACTCTGTAAAACTTTTATGGCGGCTAATATTTCATTAAATAAACTTAGCAATCCCACTTTAAAAATATTTCTGAAAAAATATACTGGTCGAAATGTTCCTGATGAATCAACTTTACGCAAATATTATGTTTCTAGGTGCTATACGAGAACAGTAGAACGCATTAGAAGCCATCTTTTAAATCAATACATATGGATAAGCGCCGACGAAACGGTGGATATGTTAGGACGCCGTGTAGTAAATGTTGTAGCTGGTGTACTACATCCAACTATTCCCTATAACTCATATGTAATAGCAACAAGTGTTATAAATAGAGTTGATGCGGAAACAGTTGCTGAAATCATTAAGGAGAATATGCAAAAAATGCTTCATTCGGACGCCACGTACAAAGAAAAAATACTTTTTTTGTCAGTGACAGTGCTGCGTATATGTTAAAACCAGGCAGACTATTGAAGCAAACATATCCTAATATGCTGCATATTACTTGTGTAGCACATGCTCTCCACAGAATCTGTGAATATATCAGAGACACTTTTCCGGAAGTTGACAGACTTGTATCAGCTTTTAAAAAAGTTTTCAGAAAAGCACCATTGAGAGTAGCTCTTTTCAGGGAAAAATTTCCATCTCTGTCACTGCCTCCCACTCCAGTAATAACTAGATGGGGAACATGGCTGGAAGCTACTAGTTATTATGCTGAGAATTTCGATAGTCTAAAACATTTCGTAACACTGCTAAATACTAATGAAACTTGTTAAGTTTAACCTCTACTTTAACCCCTTCAAACAAATGTCAAAAACAACTAAGTTTTCGAAACCCACGAAAATTGAATTTTTGTCATGCGCAAAAATAACACAACAAGGTCAATCCCCACTAAAGAAAACTCCAACCTTGAATTCAAAAATGTTCTCGAATATTATTTTAAGAAAAAACTTCCCTTACAAAAAACATGACAACTTTCACTAATACCCATATACTACTTTCAAATATAAATTATTACAAGAAATACATGAAATTATAATAATGAAAATAATCGTGATATCATATATATAAACAAAATATTTTATCAAACTTACATAGATCTATGCACCATTTATAAAATGCACGAGAGATATCTTATTCATAAAAAAAACATTTTTATAAACATCAAAACACTCGCAAAAATCGAATTAAGATTAACATGCACCTCACAATAAATGCATAAACAATATTCAACCCGATTTTATAAAACAAAGAATAAAATTGAGTATTTTATTCTTTAATAAACCGATTACTTCAAACGTCAAGATATCTCTAACTCAAAATGAAATTTCAACATCCGCCTGAATATCCCTACCAACTATAAAATCAAAAATATATACAGACAACACATTTTAATAAATACAATATCCGGAAAAGCGGCAAGTTCAATCCTCTGGTCAACCTAAATATACGAGGGTTAATCATAATTTCAAACATTATAAAAATTTTCACTTATAAAATAAAATATATACATAACGATCCCCGTCTGAAATAAATAAACATACAATTGAAATAGATAATTTTTTATAAATGTACTACAATACAGAGTTCAATATTGTTCAATCATTTTTCCTTTCTTGTCCAAGGAAAAATCTATAGCAATATGTATTTTGTAATTTTATAGATCACCACCCGTTTGTTTTCCAATTATATAAATAAAATTAAAAATTTTATAAATACAACTTTTCAACAAATAAATATGTATTTCGTAATTTTATAGATCACCACCCGTTCGTTTTCCAATTATATAAATAAAATTAAATATTTTAGAAATACAGCCTTTCGCCAGTACTGGCACTGGGTGGTAAGCGTGTCCGTTCTCTAATGATCACTTATGACTATTTAAAAGTAAACAAGGGTGATAATAAAACATTAGTTACAGCAGACCGATTTTCATGTGGCCGGTTAGAAGTACCGCCCTCGAGATGCGCACGAAATTCAGTGTTTTACATCGTTTTAAGCGATAAACACAGTAGTGCAGTGCCGTATTAAGGTGATAGTGATTCTGCATAACTTTTTATATAATTATATGTATAATTTACCGTAAAATTTTTGAAACTTAGTTATTGTTCATTATTGTTTTCTCCTATAATTATTTATGTATTTTTTTTATTGTAATTATTATTTTCATTGTTATTTCCAATAATATTAGTATTAATAATATTCTTTTCTCCACGACTATTAAATAATGTTATTACAACACTCGCCTACGCTCGTTGAAGAATATACTGTTCTTTTGTACATATAGAAAGTTTACAATGTGATTATAATGAGAAAGAGATCAGCATAAACATTATTTGCCAATAATTCAGTTACATGAAACTATGCGTTTTATTTTACTTCTATTTGCCTTAATTTAGTGAAATACAAACCATTATAAACATGTTCAACAATGTGATTTTCTGAATTTATCCCTTACTACGTCCCAATGCACGACTCGCACAAAGAGTTCTGCATTCATTTTTCCGAATACTGTCTCTATCTAACACTGACCTTTACTTGACGCACGTACAAATTCCCCCACCGGCCACATGAAAATCGGTCTGCTGTACATGTTAGTTGTTAGGGAAGAAACTACATCATATCTACTACTCGAAGATGTGTAAATTAGTGCCGATTCGTTCTGCTACATTTGTGACAGCTTCACCGTTCTTAGTCAAAGGGTAACTATTACTGCTTTCGTTAAGAAAATGTATTTGGCTTATTTTGACGTAAAATTTGCTGGTCAGGACAAGTCATGGGCTCCACATAATGTGTGTAAACCATGAGAGGAAAATTTGCGGCAGTGGAGCAAGGGAAAACGTCAGAAATTAGCTTTTGCTTTTAGTTTAATTTTGACGTGGTACGCAAAAACTAATATGATTTTCGGATTCAGCACACCAGAATTAGTAAAAAACAAATCTCGCTTAGAAGTCAGTAAAAATCGCGTTGGCCAATGTTATTAATAATCAGTGTGCGGCAACAAATAGGCATTTATTTGTTCAAGTTCACCAAAAAATCCCCTTCACATTTCAGTAGTGTAATGCGTCTTTGTATGAAAAGTTTTATAAACATGTTCATTCATTTCTTAGATGTAAATTTTCTTATGCATCAGCTGTTCTGTCGCTATTTATAAGTGGGTCAATAGCCTGACCTTTGTAATATCGCGAAAGAAATACAATATCGAGTTTCTTTAAAAATTTTAAAAGATATAACGGTTTTGTGGTGACATGGAATTTGTAATTTAGTTGTCTTAATATGAAATTCACGCAGAGAAATAATAAATTATATTTGTAATTTTTAAGTGAATGTTTTTTCTGTGTTCTATTTGCCTCTTTTTTTAATGACAATTTATTTGTGCTAAAAAGGGCACATTTGTGTAAAATGGTTGGAATTCTTAAAGGGGATTCTTAATGTGGCTGCCATTTGTGTAAATACAAGCTTATAACCCTCGCAAAATTACATTCATCGGTAAAAATACCCTTGGGGCAAAGTGGGGCTGTTGTGTAAGTTTCCGTCTGAACCATCTACAAAAGTTGCAGGCGATCGGCTTCCGTACGTTGGGTTGTAACAAGTTCCTTCGAAGTACGCTATGGACTGTTGTGTGTGAAACGCCTACCTTTCTCGCAGTCGCTCGGGTGCCTATGTTTGGATTTTCATTTACAATATCGAAACTAAGGCGAACACCTAGGTATTTGTTGAAATCGGATATAAACAGATATGTATTAATATTGTCATCCAATTTATTATGAATAGCCTATTCCTGGGTTCTTAAAAAAATTTCAATTTAAACAGTATCCTTTTATACTATTTGAGAACTAACAATGTAAGTATTTATTGGAAATAAATGAATTGTTATCGTCTATATTCTTGCAATGCAAGCGTCCAAACTTGATTTTTTAAATATTTATGAATAGTTTCTTTATCAGTTTATGTTTGAAAATATACTTAATAAGTCATTGTATTACTACAAACGAGAGCAGTGTGCTCAACATTGTACGGTAGCGACTGACAAAATACGTATACACGCGAGGACAAGCAGCCGTTGCGATGTTACTCGAATGAACCTCTCTAGTTGTAACTGTTACGAAACTTTACTTTTGTTATTCTCTTCTTAATTATTTTTACACAAATTTCTTTTTCCGAACTTATTTTCTCGATCACGGTTCTTTTTAATCTCAACAAACTATGTATACGTATTCTTAACATCCGCGTAACGGGTTTCAATATATGACAAAGCCCCATTTTCTCAAAATTCGTAATTTGCCAAAATTTGATAGCCTCCTTTTAATGCGTAGCTTACAAATTCATATTTAACTATAACACGACTACAGGCCACGAGAGCCGTTCGTTAGAAGTTTTCGTGGTTAGAAAAAACTTAGAATTCTGAAATTTTGGGTTCCAGGGTTATTCAAGATTCTCTTTCATTTTAAAATATTTTCAAGATCATACTACTTCCGGTTATACCGGCAGTCGCCATTAACTTCCTTATTTTAAATGGAACACCCGGTATATTATTTCATTTTTTTATTCCTGAGAAAATTTCATAGTGGGTTTTCATCAGGTTTCCCTATACTTGTTTTCAATTTTTTCTTATACAGGGTCCGGCAACGAAGCGGGGACGGAAGATTACACGCGTATTTGAAAGTTAGTCAAATATTTAGTCATCGGATATCCTTCCGTACCATCAAGCGCACGTCTTAAAAATATTTTGTTTTATACAAGGTGTTCCAGATGGAAATGCCAGACTGAAGTTGCATTTTTTTAAATGGAACACTCTGTATGTTAATAGATACAATGATCCGCGCTTGAAAGCTGGTTACATCGATATAATGTTGTATGGGTTTAAAGTTGATAGTTTCTGTGTAAATAATTATTTTACTTGATAAATTGATACATTTCAGTAGGCTATTCTGCATTAGTAAAATCAAAAGATCCGAAACCAATAGAATAGAATATTTTCTACTAGTATGCACTTTCGTTGCTACGTGAAATAAATTCTGCAACTGCTCGCGTTATACAGGGTGTTCATAATTTTGCAAAATCGAAGAAATCTCGTAATTTTTAAATGGAACACCCTGTATATTTTTAGCTCATTGAAAAGCCCTTTTACTATGCTTTCTATTGATATCTCATTTGATGCACCTAGGATGGATCATTTGCTAATTATTTCTTTTTAGAGTTGAATTAATGAAAAATGCTTGTATTTTTAGTAGCTAATTTGCGCTTTTAAACCTTCTGTAAGATCGGATATTCAACAAATTATCCATAAATGGTCTATAACAAGAAGAAACCCCATTAAGTTGATTTTCACTCCGCAGTGAAAGCAAACATTAAATTAATATAAAGTAATATAGCATTTTCAATAGATTCACTGCTGATCAAGTTATCTGGTGTTAGTTTAATAAAAAAATTGCACTAATTAATTTGTATTATATAGAATTTTGTAAAACCAACTATTTTACGAATACCTAATATGAAACAATACATACCTAATTAGCTTAACATAAATCGAAATCATGTAGGAAAGAATCAAGTACGAGTAGTATTAAAAGTTTGCACTATTTTAAATAAATACTAATTATTAACCACAACATCAAATTTAATTAACAAAAGTAGTAGCACAGTAAATAAAAATAAAGTAAATGTAAATAGTAAATGCAAGTAAATCAAAGAAAACTTTCAAATGTCCTTCCATGTCTCTCAATACATAAATGAAGCCGCCTGGTGAAATTCTGTTGAACATGCTGTAATGTTTCTTGGCGAACATTTCTAAATGCCTCTCTTATGCGTTCCATCATATTTTCCCTTGTTGTAGGAACTTCCACATAAACTAGAGCCTTGACATATCCCCAAAAGTAGAAGTCCAAGACAGTAAGATCTGGACTTCGTGGAGGCCAAGCGATTGGACCACCTCGTCCTATCCATTTGTCTTCCTTCCATCGCCCTAAAAACACCCTAACGTTAAGGCTGTAATGAGCAGGCGCACCATCGAGTTGCAACCAGAAAATTTGTCGGGTGTCAGCATCCACATGTTCAAGTAAATTAGGCAGTTCGTTCTGCAAAAATGCCAAATACGTATCGCCTGTAACGGTTCCATCGAAAAAGTACGGCCCAATGATATATGGACCAAATATACCTCCCCAGACGTTAAGAGACCATCTATTCTGATTGTCGACATGACGTATCCAATGCGGGTTTTCTGTTGCATAATAATGCATGTTATGTTTATTTACCGCCCCATTACTATTGAAAGTAGCCTCATCGCTAAACAAAATCTTTGTTAAAATATTTGGCATTTCTCGCATTTTATTTAACAACCAACCACAAAAGTCTGTTCTTTTAATGAAATCATCACCATGCAATTCCTGATTTAATTCCATATGGTACGGATGTTACTTATGACTTCTTAAAATTCTTCGTACGCTCCTATCTTCAATAGCTGTTACATTTGAAATACCATCTATACTTATATGTGGATTTTCCTGTATTGTTAATAATACGACCAATTCGCTTTTTTCATTGATTACCGGCTTATTTATTTCTCTCTTCTTGTAGGTTACACTACCAGTTTCTGTAAATCTCTCTAATAAATAACCTTTCAAATGCTTTCGGTCTTGGCTTTCTTTCAAGGTTTGGAAATCTCTCTCCATATACTCTACTTGCTAGGAGACTATTTCTTGTATACTCCCCAAGAATAAATATCATATTCACCATTTCTTGAATACTAAAATTAGTCATTATAGCAAATCCTTTTAAAGATTGAACGAAATACTGTGTAAGATGGAACGAAATTTTTGACAACTTGGTTATTAAGTATACAAGCTTAAAACTGACACCAGATAACTTGATCAGCAGTGAATCTATTGAAAATGCTATATTACTTTATATTAATTTAATGTTTGCTTTCACCGCTGAGTGAAAATCAACTGTTTCTCGTACTTAATGGGGTTTCTTCTTGTTATAGACCATTTATGGATAATTTGTTGAATATCCGATCTTACAGAAGGTTTAAAAGCGCAAATTAGCTACTAAAAATACAAGCATTTTTCATTAATTCAACTCTAAAAAGAAATAATTAGCAAATGATCCATCCTAGGTGCATCAAATGAGGTATCAATAGAAAGCGTAGTAAAAGGGCTTTTCAATGAGCTTAAAATATACAGGGTGTTCCATTTAAAAATTACGAGATTTCTTCGATTTTGCGAAATTGTGAACACCCTGTATAACGCGAGCAGTTGTAGAATTTATTTCACGTAGCAACGAAAGTGCATACTTGTAGAAAATATTCTATTCTATTGGTTTCGGATCTTTTGATTTTCCTTATGCAGAATAGCCTACTGAAATGTATCAATTTATCAAGTAAAATAATTATTTACACAGAAACTATCAACTTTAGACCCATACAACATTATATCGATGTAACCAGATTTCAAGCGCGGATCATTTTATCTATTAACATACAGGGTGTTCAATTTAAAAAAATGCAACTTTAGTCTGGCATTTCCATCTGGAACACCTTGTATAAAACAAAATATTTTTAAGACGTGCGCTTGATGGTACGGAAGCATATCCGATGACTAAATATTTGATTAACTTTCAAATACGCGTGTAATCATCCGTCCCCGCTTCGTTGCCGGACCCTGTATATCTTGATTTTTTTGAAAATTTTGACAGATGTAGTCCTGTTTTGAGCATTGCGCCCTTTAACCAATTTCGATTGGTGGAAAGCGCTTCTGGGGTAGACGGAAGCACAGGAATGATACTTTCGAATGCCATATTGACAACTGATTTATCGTATACAGGATATCCAAAATTTAATGACCAATTACATCATTTTAAAAGTTGAAAAAGTTCGTTTTTTCAAATGGGACATCCTGTATTTTATTAGATGGTTGGATGCAGAATTTGATTCTGCATCGATTTGCTATAACATTCCCTATACCTATTTCCAGTGGTTTTCTTGTTAATCCATATTTTTATCAAAAGGTGATCAAACTCCAAAAGTTCTACCTAGTAAGCCTTGATTTTGACAGGAATTGAAACAATGTTGATTTAATGTCAAAGCAGTATCATCGTACAGATTCGTGAGGTATCTATTTACAGTTCTAGGGATTTTGTTAACTTGCGTACAGTTTATAATGGAGAATGTTGAAGAATATTCCAATAATTATTTATTAAATTTGTTTTACACGCACGGTGAATGTGGACGAATTGTTCGACGAACATGCAGACTATTTAATGAACGATATCCGGAACTACCAACAATGACTCCCGGAAAATTCGCAAGAATCGAAACTCGCTTTATAGCAACTGGAAACGTAAGGGCAACTCAAAATAACCTAAAGCCCGTAACTGATAATGAAGATAACGTGGTGAATGTGTTGGCGTTTTTTCAAGCTTATCAGCGGAGTTCAATTTCGACAGCAGCGCTGGATTTGGGTATTTCAAAAACATCAATCCACAGAATATTAAAAAAACATGGAATGCATCCTTTTTGGGAGATAACTGTTCAAGGAATACGTCTTGGTGATGAGGCAAGACCTGTCAATTTTTGCGAATTTATGATTTTGAAAATGACCGAAGATCCGAGATTTCTTCATCAGATTATGTGGACTGATGAATCGAAATTCAGCAGGCAAGGAATTACAAATCGCCGAAATACTCACTACTGGGCACAAGATAATCCACATGCTATTAGGGAACATAATCACCAAGACCGCTTTAGTTTCAATGTTTTTTGTTTAATTATGGACAACAGAGTGGCTTATCAAGTGTACGATGAAAATTTAAATGCGGCTAGATATCTGGAGATACTGAGAGGGTTTGTTAGTGATTTTCTAAATGCCCTACCTCCACGTGATAGAGCAAACAGTTGGTATCAGCTTGATGGTGCTCCAGCACATTCAACTATAGCTGTACTGTACACCGGCAATTGTCAATGATGTTCGAGGATCGGTGGATTGGCCCGCGGGGACCTTGGAACTGGCCACCCAGATGACCCGATTCGACCCCCTTGGATTTTCACCTCTGGGGTCGTATAAAAGAACTAGTGTACTCTAGGCCGGTACAAACTAGAGAGGAATTATTGAATCGTGTTCACCATGCGTTTACTAATATAAGTCCAGACGAACTTCGGAGATCTGTTTCGCGAGGAGTATATGACAGAGTTATTCAGTGTTTGAACCAAAATGGAGGTCATATAGAACAATTATTGTAATTTTACATTCTCTTATTATTTTTTGTCATTATGTTCCAATTTTTTGTTTTTATTTTATATTTCGTTCTAAATGTTATGTAGTAATGCCATGTTCTAATTAAAGTAAATTTTTTACCGTTTCATTGATGTTTATTTGGCTACGAATGGCAAGCGATGTTTCGGTTTCTGCCAAAAAACCACATTAAAATAAAAAATATGGATTAACAAGAAAACCACTGGAAATAGGTAAAGGGAATGTTATAGCAAATCGATGCAGAATCAAATTCTGCATCCGACCATCCAATAAAATACAGGGTGTCCCATTTGAAAAAACGAACTTTTTCAACTTTTAAAACGATGTAATTGGTCATTAAATTTTGGATACCCTGTATGCGATAAATCAGTTGTCAATATGGCATTCGAAAGTATCATTCCTGTGCCTCCGTCTACCCCAGAAGCGCTTTCCACCAAGCGAAATTGGTTAAAGGGCGCAATGCTCAAAACAGGGCTACATCTGTCAAAATTT